>OZ007578.1:661199-1188699 GCA_963931925.1 Onchidella celtica | reverse complement strand
AACCTGAGACAGCTCATGTGCAAAGATCACCACACGGAAAACGGCTATCCATAAAGTACGTACGTTAGGAAGGGGCGAGTTGGGGGGGGGGGTGGGGGGGGGAGGAGGGAGGAGTCTGCCCCCAGCGTATGAAAAGCATACATGGGGGGGGGGGGGAGAGAGAAAGGTGGTTGGGGCGTTGTAAAGCGCTCGTATGCTTTTCTGTTGCAGTGGTGGATTCAAACGATTTATTTTATTGACATTTGTGTTCAACGAAATAAATAGTAGGATTATTATGAAAATCACGACCGTGTATAGGCTATATTTTCTAATGGAACAGTCAAATATTTCCCTGCAAAATGTAATTTTAAGAATACCAAAGCTCTATCGTGGATATTATTCAATAGTTTAATGACCATAATTATACTCGTACAAGGGGTGTGGGGGGTGGGTTGAAGCCAGGTATATGAAAATCGTACAGGGGAAAAGGGGGGGGGGGTCAAATGACGCCAAAACTGAGAGGACGTGCGTATTTTAAAGATGACCCCCAAATTCAAATCTGCACGCGTATGATTCCAGCAACAACCCCCCCCCCCCCCCCGAACAAATTTGGTCAGCAGCAAACATGAGCTACATCTTGCCAAACATCGGCACGCAGGAAAGAGAGGCATTGATTAAAGCCCACGCAGTGACGTCAGCCATGGATTTATTGGCCAGATACCCCCGTATTTCGTGGGCTACCCAAGTGGAATGTAGTACAAAGAGTGAGCGTCCATGTTTATAGCCTCAGGCTACTCGTTCTCATAAAAGCAAATCTTTTTTTACTTCACTCACGCAATTTCCCTTTTTCATTATTTAAAATACGTGTAGCTCGAACGTGGAGACGACGGTTCCAGTTGTATTTCCATTGGCTCAGGGTAAATACTGACCTCATAAAATGTGACAAAAGATTTTTTTTTTTTCTTAAACCAAAAAAAACTGTGAGGTCGCAGCAGGCTTGAAACAAAGTCAAAATGGTACTTATTTTTCCCCCTAACGAAGGTAATGGTACTGAAAGCTAGACTTGCCTTCCCTTTTCCTTTCCGTTTGATTGTATCGTTTGTGTATTATTTCTTACGCGAGACTTTGCTACATACAAATTTTTCTTTTTTTGCCACATTCTGACCGTGCAAAAAGTGAGTTTAATCAGATTTTTGAAAACAAGCCATTATTATAAGAGTTTCAGGTTCTCCTTGCATTCCGATGACCAAACGTGAAGCGTTGATTGGGCACCGGCACAGGAAGAAATGCTGACTTTCTCTACAAGCAGACTTTAAATTTATAGTCGTGAGTTTAATCAAATGTTGAAAATGAGTTGTAACCTAAGGGCTTCAGTTCTTGTTGCATCCAACGAACAAACTTTGAACACAAACTGGGGGTTGGCATTATGTAAATAGTAACTTTTTTTTTTTCTGAATTTAGTCTTTATAGAATTGAGTTTAATCACATTTTGAACATGAGCAGCGGCAAAAGTCACAGTACTGCTGGTAGTAGCAACAGTGCACAGGAGCAAGGCACTCACGTCCACACTTTCGCTATAAGAGTAGTAGCAGTCGTTGCTCTTGTGAAAACGGGATTTAACGAAATAGCAGTAATGTTAATTTAAACAATGCATGGTAGCCTACCAATCATGATGACGAGGTCTGTCGACATCACTGTGATGGTTAACAAGACGGACCCCACCCCCGGCAACTATTTGACACTAAACAGATATTTAAACTATTGATTAGAATCTATCAACAACAGTATTCCGGCACTGGAAGACGGCAAGTTTTCCAACACTTGACAGACATCTATTGGTTTCTATTGGTTAGAACGTAACAACAATTTTGGTTAGAATGTAACAACAGCAGCATTCCAGCACTGGAAGACGACAAATTTTCTGACATATATGACAGACATCTAAACTATTGGTTTGAATGTAACAACAATTTTGGTAAGAATGTAACAACAGCAACATTTGCCCGCACTGGACAACGACGATTTTTTCCCACACTAGACAGAGACCTAAACTACCGTTTACAATGCAACAACTGTGCGTGTCTATGTGCATGGGGATGTCTGTGTGCACAACACGTGTGCGTATGTATTTGTGTTAAACATTAAAAAACAAGACTCACCATTTCAGTGTGCGATATCCGTCACTGCTGCCAAGTTTCTCAAGCTGCAAATTTCAATCCAATGCCAAATTTTGCTGAAAGAAGATTCTCTGGCACTCCAGTGAAAATATCCCACAGTCGTGTCAAATAGCACCTTTCTGTTTCCTGTCAGTAAAGAATGTCAGTATGTGCTTTCCTATCTCAGTAAAACCAAAGAAAACAAAATATAAATTAAAAAAGAAGCAAATTAACTCTACAATGCCACATAAAAACAGGTATGCACTGAAAAACTGTTGACCAGCCGATTCAAAACAGCCTTTCTGAGGGCTCTATGAGCATGCCAGAAGAGGAAGCGAGCGGCCAGGAAAAAGACAACAAATACAAGAAACCAAATCCAGGAGAGCAAGGTTGGCTAGAACCCTCGGAGAATGAAGACTTCAAACCATAACACATGACTATAGTAGGAATATCATCACTGCAAGAATGTCAAATTTTACTTCCTTGTTGCACAAGAAGGCGGACAGGCGTGCAAACCACAGCTTAAACAATTAAAGATTCCAAGGGTAGAGGACCAACGAACAGCATCATCTGAAGTAATGTCCACAAATACTAAAACTTTACAACAAATGACATCAGCTTATAAACCAATTTGAAACTGACAATGTCATGTGTCGACCACAAACCTAATGAACAAGTTCTGCAATACCCTGACTTGGAGTAAAATTCAACGCAACTCTTAATCTTTATACGGACCCTCAGTGATCTTATTCTTGTATTCTATGGATGTCAACGTCACACATGTCGTAAAAGACAGGAGAAGATAATGAGGCAGAATTTCTTTTTTTTTTTTCCCTTTAAATTCAATGTGAAATACAATTTCATATTATCAATGTTTACTCTTAAAGACCTGTTTTTGTTTTTTCAGTAATCAAAATAAATGTTCTTTTCTTTTAATTTCCTGATTTACTTCTACAGGGTAATATTTCGAGACCCCCGGCTTTTCCGAGCGGTTTGCATCATTAACAAGCCTTCCCATTATTTCCTACAGCGATTTCACAGTAACTACTAGAACTTGGGATTTTCACACTTCTACCACTTCTTTTACCATTAATTCCTGTGATTAGATGTAACTTCCTAACACCCAAGAACTTTTATTTCTGAAAGTTCGTTCATAAAACATTCCTCTGAAAGACTGTGAATGGACACCTCTTTCCTTTAGCAAGTTCAACATACATGTATGTATGCGTAAAAATTGACACTTATTCAGAGTGTCCCGGACCTGAAACCATCCAAGCCGCCAGGCCTTGTCGTCTTAGGCTAAATCCCCTTTTGCCACCTGGACGCAAAAATCTCACGGCAAAAGCTCAGGTGTTTGCACACAAAGCACAACACTCAACACTGTAAAAACTGAGGTGTCGGGGGAGCAGTTTATACCTACGGTGTCCGAGTTGGCTGACGACGACTTGCAACAGAAAGCAAACATCTCAGGTGAGACATCAAAACATATCGACAGCTTAGTGCGAAAGCGAATTGTCTCACAGTAATGCACGCAGTTTGAAAGACATATGATTATTATGAACAAAGTTAAATTTAGTAAAATAACAAAGAAAAAAGTTGTATGTGTCACAAAGTCTCGCGTTAGAAACTAGTGGGAGGGGGGGGGGGGACGGAACTGCTATACAACAGATTCAAAATGAATGAAGAATGGAATTAATTGTATGGATTTTTTATTTTTTTTTAAATTATTGCCACATTTTAAGTTAGTTCCCAATCTTGCTGTGACCCCACAGGTTGTCAGTGTATTTTCTTAATTACTCTGTAAAACTATATGCATTAATTTAAACTAACAAAGAATTAAAATGGGAATTTGTGTCACAGTTTTATTTTTTACTGTTACAAGTTTGGCCACAAATTAAGCTTGTTCTAAAACTTGCAGCAACCCCACAGATTTGCTTTTGCATTCCTCCAGAAAGGAGTCAACTGAAAAAATGAAAGTTTCTCCACAAGAACAACTACAAAGAATACTACCTGGAAACCACTGTCACGAGCAGAGTTAGGGTCTTGGGGATGTTACGACTGCACGAGAGGCAGCTAACTCACACTCGGACACAACCACACAAGAAAAGTACTAAATAACTAGAGCGTATATATGTCAGGCCGGTCAGGCCATAGTTTACATAAATATTAATAACAAAACAAAAGACAATAGAGGTATATATTCAAACCAAAAACTCTAATTAATAACTTAACCAATGATATTCATGTAACTATGGAGGTACTGCAATCAATAGTAAATAGGTATATTATACGAAACTGGATATCAATTTAAAGTGACAGTTGAGTCGCCACTGGCCAGTCGCCAGGCAAACTCTCCATAAATCATATGGGCTTAAATGTTAGGAGAGCCCAGTACGTTCAAAGCCTACAGAAGCACTCTTCGGCTTGTAGGTAATTTAAGCAATTGCCAAAAGACTATATTTTATGCACAATCACTATTCAATTCATCAACAATGTGCTATATTATTCCAATCATACTATGGCAATAGATCTATCATACAGGACACTCGTGGTCGAGTGCCAGCTGGGGTTTCCTTAGTCTTCCTATGAGGCTGTAGTTCTCTCTCTATCTCCGATCTCTATTATACTTGAACAAATAAAATATATTACCATTGCTCACGCCTACTGGGAGGCGCGAACATCAAAATAGCGCAGCGTGGGCTTTCAAAGGTCAGCCCACTCAGACCTTTCTTTCTAGAGCTCAGTCAGTCCGTTAGCAAGGACTTCTTAGTCTTCAGATCACACAGTTCAGGTACTGGCCAACCGGAGATACTTCACGAAACGATGCTTCTCTCGTCTGTATTCACTAAATCTGAACGTTACACGATGTTATATACTAACCAACTACCCAGCGTGCTAGTCCGCTGGCCCAATTAGTTCAGCTATCTCATAGGTCGAAACCTCCCACCATTTTAACTGTAGTAATACGTCTGCACTATTCTACCAGCCAGTTAACGTGCAAAACTTGTCTAGTCATACTTAACAATGTCAACTGTCCCCACCTTGTTTCACCCCTACTCCATTACTTATTAATCACGAACATTAAAGCCGACAAGCGTGACTCTAGCAGTTTAACTTTACATTTATTTACTCACCAACTATAATTTGGCGAGGACCGTTCAAGGCCACCAGCCAATTTCTCATGGCCCTGGTAAACAACAACAACTCACTCTCTGCGTGAGTTTTAACAATATCCGAATCATGACAACCACATCTTGTAATTTTGAACCTTTCGCTCGCTGTAAGCAATAAAAGTGTTTGCACAGCTTCTCCCGCACCTCGCTGATGAATATTTTATTCTTTTCTTAAAGCAATACATTCATAACTAATGCCGTATCGTGGGGTATGCCTTTAGCGGTCGCTGCGTTTTCCGGGCATCAAAACCAATACATGTACATCAATAAAATCACCGAACTTAGTGAAACTCGAATTTCCTTCACCCCCCCCCCTCAAGGGATCCTCACACCCACCACCCCATCCACCCAACACTGATTCATCGATGACATGGCTATAAAAATAACGAGCAAGAAAGCAATAATTAATAAATTGGACCTTTTAAGTTGTCACTTTGTTGGAGCAAGGTAACAGACACAGAACAAGTCAGGGTGAACTCTTTCAGTTTAGAGATAGGATAAATACTGAATGTTGATAGCTATTAACATTTAATTAAGTCAGGGTATCTTTGCTGAGGGATTCTCCCCTTATTAGCCCCCTTTGACAAAGACTTACCCCCTGCATCTGCACCTGCACCCGCACTGAGACGTAGGGATACTGGGGATAACAACACTGCAACGTTGTATGGAGTAGGCCATGCATTTTAATTTCACATGTAGATCACGCCACCTGATTTCGTCCACAGAATCGCGTGTCTGCGGTCTATCCCACCTTTCAATGCTAAATAATGGCTGTTCTAATGTATTAGGTTCATAATCCCAGTTTTGAAAGGTTGCTGCACCGTATGGAGCATGGTGTTCTATCGTCAGGTCAAGGTCAAGTGAAATGTAATCACCAGTTTAGAGCAACAAAGTTCCAGCTCTAGGAATGACATAGGAACAGCAGACTGAAGACTGGCATGCGAATTCCTGTTTCAGTAGACCGAACTTTGCCCAAAATGAATTCAATGAGTTTACTCCAAAGAAATAGTATAAAAGATAAAGACTGGGATAGATGTTGCGAGTTCTGCACACAGAACTTTGTCAAACTGAAGGGGGGGGGGGCAGACAGACAGGCAGTGAGAGAAACAGACAGAAACAGGCTAGGAGGGGCAGAAAGATTTACAGACAGACAGAGCATGTTTGTGTGTGAGCCTCTAGCACTGTATAATAATTGTGAGTGTGTGTGTTTGTACGTGCGAGTGCCCCCGTGTTTGTGAGTTCATTGACGTGTTTTGTTTCAATAACATTTCGATTTCTTTCGGAGTTCCTGTCTCCCCGAGTATTACGTCCGCTGAAATGCGAAACTCCTTGGCTTGCTTTGACGTCAGGCTGGCCTCATAGAAAAAAAAGTATGATTAACCACGGAGAGAAAAACGCCAAGGGCAATTTCTCATTCTTCGCTGCTGGGTCCTTTGAAATCAGCACAATGCAGCTTGGCCAATTGGGAGAGTTTGTTTGTTGGATACCGTTGAGCTTCTTTTTTTTTTTGCTTTATAAAGAACAGTGGTTCTCACCCGGGAGTCATTTGGCTCCTAAAGGAGGAATTTCAGTCGGAGGAGGAACGCAGAACTGGGACAGAATTTACTCTATCCACTACATATGGAGGGGTATTTGCCATATTGTTGTATGACTGTGACATTTTAGCAGAATTTGAGGTTTTTGTCATGAAAGTGGTTTTCTCTCCCCGTATGTATGTGTCATTCCAATTGGTTAAAAACTTTTCGAGATATGTGTCTGTGATGTAATACTGTATGCCTTTTAGCCCTTTTGCCGACCAATCTTCAATCCTCATTTTCTCAAAGAGAAAAAGAGAATTCAGAAAATGTGGGATCGCAAGGGGCATAATGTGGCCTGAGACGTTGAGAATCACTTTAGAGGAAGAATTGTTTATCCCCAGACGTTCAGACTAATTGAATGTCGTCATTTAGCGTCGCGGCAGTTGCTGGGCAGCCTTGAGTTCATTCTTGACTCGTGGAGTACCAGCACTTCAAAACCAAGAATAAGAAAAAGATCCAGGCTTTTTTTTTTTTTTTTTGTATTGGTTTTCCAAAACTGTCTGAGACGGCATACACAGAAACCCGTGAGAATGAGGGGGAGAACTGAGCTAAACATTGTTTAAAATCAAAAGGATGCCAACGTCCTGTCATCTCATACTCCAAATCAAAGATAGTAGAGTGTTTGTCTACCATCTTTGCTCCAATCCTTAAACTTATGCAAAACTGCTTGAGACGGCAACAAAGTACGCAGTGACATATGAACTTTGACAAATCCCTCTTCCCGGTCCTTTTTTCCTCCTCCTCCCCCCCCCCCCCCCGTCTTTTTTCTCATCTAACAATCTAATCCATGGATACCCTCACTAGAACAAAAATTATCACAAGAATACAAAAGCTAACCAGCAAGACATGCAAAGCCAATGTAGGAAGATTATGCTCTATTTGTATTCCTATCTCTACGCGGCCCCCTATGTAAACTTAAGTTGTATTTTGGTGGTTATGAAAGCTTCAGCTAGTCAAACATCACCTGACAGGGACCACGCCTATCGGCGCCCTGCAGGGACTGACGAAATACCACGCATCAACTACCTCGTAAAGTCAGGCCCAGGTTTATGCCAAGTTTGTATCTCATTGCAACCAAAATATAGACCAAAACACCAAATACCATAATTCTGATTTGATGTATCGCGCACTGAATGCACAGAACAAACCTAAAATAACTGTTTCGTTGTCGTTGCTGTTGATGTTGGTGATGATTTTCTCTTATTGTTTTCATGAAACAATTCCAAAATGAAATACAGTGGGACCAAGTCATGTAAAAAAGTTCAGAGAAAACTGAGGGGTGGGGGTGGGGAGGGGTGTTCCGGGGAGAGAGAGAGAGAGAGAGAGAGAGAGAGAGAGAGAGAGAGAGAGAGAGAGAGAGAGAGAGACAGAGACAGAGAGAGACAGAGACATAAAATAAATAAATGTTGTACTTGGGGAATGAGATAAAAGCACACAACAAAACAAAAAAACTGCACCGCCAGCCTGATATCGAGCCATACTTCTTACACCAAAAATTGTTACAAAAGCCTTCAGTATATATCAAGAACGTATTACTTATAACAGGCCCATGAGAGTGACTAACAAAACAGTTACCTGCACCTCGCCGGTCTAAAGGCACTTTTAACATTATAATTTACAGTAAAATACCACGCCAGACAGTCGGGCCGATTTCGTTTATACCGGTGACTCTGTGAATGTAGGTTAAGACAGGAAAGAATGCAGACTTAAGTGTCATTATGCACGGCTACTTTACTGCCCTAATGCACGCAAGTAGTAAAGTCTATTTTTTTCTCTCAAGCTCCAATACACAATCCTGACGGCTGACCTTTCGGGTCCCCCCCAAAAGGAGGCCCTTGAAACAGGGCCCTAAAAGGTAGCCTACTGCATTCAGGCCTAACCATAACATAACGCTGATGCTATCCTGAAACCGCAACTTTACTGTGTTCGTAAATCTATATGACAGATGACAATTCTTATTGCCAAATATTCTACACATTCTGTTTGTGCATTGATTAAGGGAAGAGTACAATCCTTTAATTTACTGGTTATTCATCATACTGTAATGGATCAAGTCGGTGAACATGAGTGTAAACACCTAAAACTTCATGAATATGTGGCCAAAAACTATAAAACTTTGCGTAGTGCTTCAAGTTTTGACGGTAAATTACGAGGACACGTCCATTTTTGGGCAAATTCAGTCTTTCATATTATTTATTTATTTACAATTTGTTCGGGCCGTAAAAAGAGACACAAATTCATTGAGTAGAGTTGGAAAGAGGTGCCGGAATTTCGTTGTTTGTCTCTTTAAACACCTTTATACTGGTTGAAAATCAACGTTGTCACATGCATTCTGCAAGGAACTGTGGTGTAAGAATCGGTTCGATTGCATCTTTCAATCGAATCCAAATGCCGCTATCGATGCCAAATTATAAGTCTGGATACACGGTAGGCTTGGTACAAAGGATTTGCAAGATTTGTTTTGTTCGAGTCAACAAGTGCAACTAAAAATGTATTTCAGATAAGGAATACATTTCAAATGAGACGGGTTGTTTTTTTTAAAGTCTCTTTTGTCATTTCGCACTTCAGGCTTGCACGATTGAGCCAGCGACAACCTTTTAACATCGGAGTAAATCCGTTCTGCATTAAAACCACAACGACAACAACAACAGATTAACATTGGCTGCAAATAGAGCTAAAACGTTTCTCCAAAACACACAAAATATGATCAGCTAAAGAAAAAAGACAGGCACACACATTTTTCCCACGTAAAGAAAAAAACACCACCACAACACATACATACACACATAACAGTGTATTATCAGCTAGAGAAATAAAATACACACAGAAAAACACACGCCCAGGACAAAGCTGACATCTTTTGGTATCCAAGCACAACAAAAATGTACACCAAAACATAACCTCACTGCCGTCAAACATCGCACATTCTTATGCGATGCGTCATGCACTGAATACGCAGAACAGAATATGAAATCACTATATCTTGGGTTCTTGAAACCACAAACCTATCCACAATAATAATCACTTATCATTTCGTCACATGACATGATCAGTATTGAAGATCAAAGATTCGTGTATCAGTGACACTGACAACAAATTACACACAGATGGAGTCCGAAGTGTAGGCCCTACTTTCTCTGTACAGCATTGCCCTTCATGTTTTTCAGTGCTAGGGAGAAGGAAAGAAACACGGGGAAAATTTCCGGACGCTCGACCAATGGTCAAGATAGCGAAAGAGTGTTTTGAGTTTGTTTATTTTTTTAATCATCCATTCTATTCCTATCCCTAAACATTTCCCTAACCCTAACCCTAAGTCTTTCCCTAACCCTACCCCTGTCCCTGACCCCAATGGCAAGAGTTCGAAGTGGTCAGAATGTACGGAACCTTTCCCTAACACGTTTCGTGATTATGGTGGCATAGCCAACGATGTGACTGTTTACCGTTCATGAACTTACAAACTTTGGTCACTTGCGTTTCCCTCCTATCAAACTTGTTTTTTGTTACGTGCCATTCACCGCGACTGTATCAATACACAAAACACTATCACGAAATTATGTCACAATTTCCATTTTTTTCAGAGAACAACATACACTACACTATGTCACAGCTCCTAGTTTTCCAGCGACACCCAATAACTCTATGGAGAAAATGTACAAACGACAAAAACTAGATGTACACAGTAACTGTTTCTAGCCTCACGATGTTCACGTCGCCAAGATACTTCCCAATAACGCACAACAACCCATAAAGGGATATACTATTATTATTATTATAAACGGCACAAAACTAGGTACACAAAGCAACTATTTCTACCTTCACGATGTTCACACCACCAAAGTATTTTCCAATAACTCCCAAAGTCCCACTGAGAAATACACAGGGTATACAAAACTAGGTATCCACAGTAAGTACTTCCGACACTCACAACTGTTCACACACCTAAACGTACTTCCCACATGGATGACAGCTTTTCTAAATGCACCCTCTGGGAGCACAGGGGTATAAACGGCTGTAAATATTATGAAGCTCGCCGGCCCAGAACAACCCGTTTCGCAATTCAATATTACGCGGACACGCCCCAATTCTAAAACTGGGCCCTTGAGTCACAGCCAGAGCCCTTCAGGTGCTCCCAGTCATGCGACACATTTTGACAACATTACAGAGAGGTACAGACTGACACAAGTACCAGTTCCTTTCTGTCGCTCTGCAGATCAAATACATGTCCTTGTACACAGCGCTTCTTTTTAGTCATTTACAAAGGCCATGGTCGTTTAAGTGTAAGAAGCAATTATCTGCGTGTTCAAAAATAAGAAGATGGTTACTTCTTGCACTGAACCGACGACATAAATTATATTTAAAACAAAGATATTTTGGCACAATAAAGAGCTCCCCATCAGTCAAAAAGCCTTCAGTACATAATTATCAAGAACGCATTACTAATTACAGGCTCATAAGAGTGACTAACAAAACACAGTTATCATCAAACACTCAACTTCTATTGAGTCACTTTTCAATACAATAGACAGATCAAACAAATACGTTTCCGTGTATTAATCACACTGATCAGTTACTTATTAACACTAAACATACATCAAACTAATACATTCTTAAGCATTAAACGTTTCAGCTCAATTACTTACCAGTGTTATGCATACATTTAAAAAAAAGTTCATTTCTATGCAGAAAACGCTTCTAACCCACTCAATAACAAAGATCAAACAAAATGAATGCATCTCCTACCGTTAAACTCACTTTTGCTCACTTATATCCGCATACCCAGATCAACTTGCACTTTTGTGTATTACCCGCTTTCAGTCAGTGCATTCTGCAACACCGCTTTCCTGTCTGATAAGTAAAATCCTGGCACTGATCACATCGCCACTGTTCCTGAACGAAGTTCATATTCAAACAAAACATCACCAAACTGGCCCCTGAAGTTACCAATTTTACGGACATGCCACAGCATAGTCAAACGCGAGTCTCGGGTCAAACTGTACACTTTCACAAAAGTGTAAATCTCAGTCAGAAACTATTTATAAACACAACCAAGCCGGGCACAAAGTCAAGCACAGACAAGCAGTTGTTAACCCTCGAGTTTCCTTTGTTCGACAACTGAAATACATTACAGGGTATTATATTTCGAGATGATGTTTATCGATCCATCCGTCCGTCCATCCATGCATGCACCCGTCCATTTATTTATTTATTTATTTACATATTTCATCTTTAAGCAATTATATGACTTTCTCAAAAATCAGTCGGGCTAGAACCAGAATTTTTGTACAAAGCAATCCACGCCTGGACACTGTCTAGAGCGTTAAAATAGGAAAAATCCAGACCGATGCGGATATCCGAACAGAAATAAATGTTTACCTTTCCTCCTTCTTCAATTCCCACTTTCTTTCTCCCTCTATTTACCTTATTCACCTGTCGTAAAATATCCTTGTGTGTGTAACCACCACTGATTTTTGCTTTTTCCCGTCACCTCAATAGCGTCTATCAAGTCCAAGCGATATTGTGATGTTTTCGCTCCGACAGCTGATCACAATATCCTCACCGGAGCGGAAAACGTCTTATATTTGCTTTATTTAGGTTGACATTCCTGCGGGTGGGTGCAAAACCACGTTATCTCGTCAGTGCAACAGGTCCCACGAACAATTTCACACTAATTTCTTTGCGCACCTGAAAAGGGCGCAATGTTCCATTTCATAACTTAGAATGGGGTGTTAAAACATTCATGTTTTAGCCCTGCCATAAAAGAGGCACTGATTCTCGCTGTTCGGACACTGTTGTAGGTGAATTTATTATCCAAACAGTTACATGAAATAGCTTTTTGATGACATTTATATAATCCCAGACAAATGGATGTTGGTTGAAGTCATGGGTCAAAGAGTCTTCAAGGGGCCCCAGGCACACTAATAGTAAATGCCCGTGGGACCTGGACCTGGTGGGCTCGTGAAGAGGGGGGGGGGGGAGTATAGAGTAGAGCTTGATGAAAATACAATATCTATTATAAAAAAAAATATTGGCGGGAGTAATGCATTGTGGTACAATTTTAGCCCTTTTTTTGCTCAAAGCTGCAGCCTAAATGAAAGTTTCAAAAATTATGAAGTTAATTTTCGCAAGTGGCTTATAATCCAGTGCAATCGCTTTGGTATTGATCCATTGAGTTTATTCAAGTTTCAGACAGTCTTTTTAAAAACATGTAAAAATGTGAAATACAAGGACCCTCTTTTTGGCTCCCTTTGATAAACCCAGATTTATTCGCTGACCAGTCATATTTGCAACCAAGAAAAAAAAAAAAATTCAAAACCCCTAATATTTGCATCGAAGAAATAGACAAACAAAAACTATTCGATCAAAATTTCCTGTATAAATATCCCCGTTACAAAAATAAATCAGTCATCAAGAATCGCAACCCACAACAACAAGAACAAAAAAAACAAAACCAAAATCATCGTAGCACACTGCCAAATGTGGACAATCCCAATTTCTTGCAAACTTCCTGTCGATAAACGAGGCGGCCAGTCCAAACCATGCTACGAGTGTAGAGTGCCAAAATGCCCACCAGAGCAGAGCAAACGTGAAAAAGACGCCGACTACGTTATTCTGTCAATAATTTACATTTAGATCCACCTCAAGACCCAGATGTAGCTCTAAATCAAGGTGAGCCTGTAGAGCCGCATCATGTAGTAGATCTAGATCTAGATCTAGATCCACACATTCTGGAACCACGTGTTTTAGATCCAGACAAAGACCCCGATGGCGATGCAGATCATGAGCACGTAGAACTTAATCATCTCGGAGCAATGACAAGGCCATGTCAGTTTTGCACAGCAAAGTTGTGGAAGGATGAAAGTAGTTCAATGTGCTGTGCTAATGGCCAGGTTATGCTTCCCCCTCTCCAGCCTCTCCCTGAGGAACTTATGAAGCTCTTTTACTTTACAGGAGACAGTGAAGAATCCAAAAATTTTCGACAGCGTATTCGTTCTTACAATTCTTCATTTGCATTTGCATCTCTAGGCGTCAATGAAGATGTGTTGCCAGCTGGAGTGTACTCATTTCGTATAAACGGCGCGGTATGCCACAGAATCGGACAGATACAACCAAGCCATCATCACCCTAAATTTTCACAACTTTACATTCATGACACCCAAAATGAAATTGAAAACAGACTCCACTGGTTCAGTCACCTACAACAGAACATTGTCACCAAAATATCCACAATTCTTCATGACATCAATCCGTTCGTGAGAGTATATATACCCTGTCACACGGATAATGTGGTGTATCATGCAGCACTGATCCAGTAGAAATGTTTGGTGAGTTCAGTATTCAAGATAACATGTTGTGCTTTTACTCTCTTTCTTCCTGCCTTTACCATTTTAACTGAGTCTTTTTGCCCGCGAAATCGCGGGCACTCTACTAGTATGTGAAAAAAAACAAACAAATGTCCTTCAATCCTTATACAGATTTGTACAGAAGGGTAAAACAAACAACCAAACACACACACACACACACACACAGTGAGAGAGAGAGAGAGAGAATTTATTACCCAATAACTACTATAAAACGTGACAGCAATAAATTTCTGAAAGTATTCAATTCTATCTGACCGATCACATATTTCTATGTCTTACTTAAACCTATCAAAGTCAATATGAATAGTAAGGAAAAGAAAGAGGGAAGGAAAGAAACTCAGGAAATGGAGACAACAAACAGGAAGAGAACTGCCATTAAACATGTATCAACGCTCTGATAAGGCGAGGGTTGCTATCTCTAATTCCATAGTAAATTACCACAGGTTTTATGAGTACCTTTCCCCGTCTCCTCTCATCTCAGTTCCTTTCATTACAGGAAAGGCAATCAGCAAGAAGATTTGTAACAAATTTCTCTCCATACGTCTACACAAACTTTCTGTAAAGTTGTCTGTCTGCTCTGTTCGACTGGCTTCTCATACATTGTAAGCTTTTTATTTCATCTTTATCTTCCCTACACCACAGCACCCTGCCCTCAAAACGCCACCCAATCCAAACCGCTTCCACAGACACGTACCTGTAATCCTTTTTTAAAAAATGATTGTGAAATCATAAAAATAAGTTTTTTTTTTAAAATGTGAGGTAATCATCTGCCTAGTAAAAACCACTGAAAATACCATTTGATACTACAATATCCAAGAAAAAAAATCACATTAGGCTAAACCTGTGGGGCCGCAGCAAACCGAGCACGGCTGGGAACGAAGCACAAATGTGGCCAAAAGAAGAAAAAAAACTTGAATGTTGCAGAGCCCCGCGTACTTTGATGTTACATAATACATTTGATTAACTTTAATGAATCACTGAACTTTTAAAGAAACATTAAAAAAAAAAAAAACAGCAAAGGTATCCAAGGTTACGTGAGCCTCCATGCAGACAGAAGGTCGCGATGCCCTGTAGATGAGTAAACAAACTGTTTTTTTCGTGTTCTTTTTTTTTCCTCTCCTCACTAAGTCTTCAGGGCTTTGTGGCCATCAAGGCGTGACGGACAGGAGACTGGAGTCAATTCATGTTTTTATCCTTGTCTCTGTGTGTAACGTGCTGCTGGTGACACTCGTACACGGAACATAGATCTGCATTATTGATCGGTTCAATACATGGGATATGGTGACTGCTCAGCTAGTAAAGAGCAGAATAATCGGGGGGCGGGGGAGGGGGGAGGAGGAGATGTAAAGAAGGGGACTGCGGGGATGGAGGGAGAAAGAATCTTTATATCGTTGCCAATTGGGAGGCCACAGAGAACGCCTCTTGGGGCCGACTGACAAAAAAGACAGATACAGTGAGGCCAGGACAACAGAGTGATAATCGAAAGACAGAAGGGTAGGAAAAATAGAGGGGGGGGGGAGACGGAAAGCGCTTGAGAAAGAGGAGGGAGAGATGGAAACGGCAGACAGAGTGAGAAAGAGAGAAACAGGGAGAGGGAGAAAGAGAGAGGGGGAGGGGGCAGGAAGGAGAGAGACAGACAGACAGACAGACAGAGCTGGGGAATTGGGACAGGGAAAACAAGAAGCAAAGAAAGAAAGACTGAACAAGACATCCACATAACAAGAAGGCTTCTCCCTCAGTTCTATCCAACCACTTCCCTCTTATTCTCTATTTCCTTTCCCTCTCCCTCCCTCCGTCTTTGATTCTGTCCCTATCAATCTCATGCGGTTCATTTTTTTATTCCCTCTTTTCCAAAACCTTGACACAAAATCCCAAAGCCGAAAGCTAATCCCTCAATCCCTTTATACCCATTTGTCCCCATTCTTTCAATGATAATCGCATTAACTCCCACCACAAGCAACAAATAATAGAACAAAAAAAAAAATCAGACCAGCCACTTGTAAAGCGTCACCATGGGAAACGCTAAGATAAATAAATAGCAAATGGCCCGCAATGGTATCGATTTCCGAATCTTCCCTTGTCCTGTCACTAAATCAGGATTCTGCATGTCTTTCCAGTATCGCTTATTCCTCCGTACATCGATCGGTCCCATACAAAAACACAGATTAAAGCCAAGATTTATCTCCAACGATACCACTATGCTATCTGAAATACGATGTCAGCACGCCACGACCAGGTGGCTCCCAATTTTCACACACTGCCTCCTCCATGCGCCCACCTCTCTCTCTCTCTCTCTCTCTCTCTCTCTCTCTTCTCTCTCTCTCTCTCCCTCTGTCTCTCTCTGTCTCTCTCTCTGTCTCTCTCTGTCTCTCTCTCTCTCTTCCTCTCTCTCTCTCTTCTCTCTCTCTCTCTTCTCTCTCTCTCTCTCTCTGTCTCTGTCTGTCTCTCTGTCTCTCTCTCTCTCTCTCTCTCTCTCTCTCTCTCTTCCTACTAAACGAAGAAGCATCCCAAGCCTTCTAAACTGAAATGAACCTATTGCAATAAAAAATTTTAAAAATCCAGTTTTCCCTGCGACAACCCCGACCTGTTTTTTTCTTTCCCCTTCTACTGCCTCCCCTCCCCCACCACCCCCCCCCCCGAAAAGAAAAAAACAACAACGAAAGATTTAAAGATTTATGTATGATCACAAAATTAATGCCTTAAGGATCCTGGGCACTGCTTGTTAATGTTCAAGACCAATTAATGGTGTTGCGCTATAAGTCATTTCAGACAGAAAAACATTTATTTTTTTTTAAAGGAAGAATGAAAGTATGGCAAATGAGCCGAGGAGAGAGGAAGAGAACGAAAGAGAGAAAGAAAGAGAGGAAGGGAGCCAGAGGCGGAGAGAGAAAGGAAGGGGGAGAATGAGTGTGTGAGAGAGAGAGAGAGAGAGAGAGAGAGAGAGAGAGAGAGAGAGAGAGAGAGAATGCAAATTGACGGCGACAGGTATAGAGCGGTCGAGTCTACAAATTTACGTTGTGGAAAGATGGGCCAAGCTTTATTGTACAATGTGTCAAAAGTATGCACAAATAGCACAGAACAGAGAAGGAGAGAAAGAGCAGTGAGAGGCAAGACGAGAGGGGGGGGGGGAGAAAGAAAGGGTGAGAGAGAGGATGAGACACAAAATGTGTGTGTGTGTGTGAGAGAGAGAGAGTGTGTGTGTGTGTGTGAAAAGGAGTGCGAGGCAATGATGAGAAAAAGACAGAGAGTGCGAGAGAGAGACAAATAGAGGGTGTTAGAGACCGAGAGAGAAAGACACAAACAGACAGACACACAAACACACACACAGAGGTGGAGGGAAGGAGACAGACAGACTATAAACTGAACAATATCAAAGTATTGGTAAACAATCCTGACTATCATGGTATCGCTGACACACTTATGCAATAGAATAGACAACGGTGGCCTGATTGAATAATGAAAGTAAGAAGGTCAGGCCAGGTCGCAGTTGACAGAGCTGAAACTGTCCGGTGGACCTTGAACTGGCCGGCCATTTCACGTGGTCATAACAAAAGCAAAATCTTAGTCTTTGATTTCAATACAAGGCTGTTTCTTACCACTGGTCCCCAGACTATCATAACAAAGGCAAAATACCAGAGTGATTTGAAAACAAAGGGCATTTCTCAGAGTTGTTCCCAAACTGTCACAAGAAAAGCAAAATCTGAGTCTCTGATTTCAGTATAAAAGGCATTTCTTACAGTTGTTCCTAAACTGTCACAAGTAAAGCAAAATCTGAGTCTTTGATTTCAGTACCAAGGGCATTTCTTGCAGGTGTTCCCAAACTGTCACAAGAAAAGCAAAATCTGAGTCTTCGATTTCAGTGTAAAAGGCATTTCTTGCAGTTGTTCCCAAACTGTCACAAGTAAAGCAAAATCTGAGTCTTTGATTTCAGTATAAAGGGCATTTCTTGCAGGCGTTCCCAAACTGTCACAAGAAAAGCAAAATCTGAGTCTTTGATTTCAGTATCAAGGGCATTTCTTGCAGTTGTTCCCAAACTGTCACAAGAAAAGCCAAATCTGAGTCTCTGATTTGAAAACAAAGGGCATTTCTTACAGTTGTTCCCAAAGTATCACAAGATAGGCAAAATCTGAGTCTTTGCTTTCAATACAAAGGGCATTTCTTGCAGTTGTTCCCAAACTGTCACAACAAAGGCAAAATATGAGTCTTTGCTTTCAATACAAAGGGCATTTCTCACAGTGTTCCCCGACTATCTTACCCGTCACACAAAATTTGAGCTTGTTGATAGAGTGGCTCAGACTGTTTTGACTCTCCCCAGCCAGAAAACCTGTGAAAATCCAACGCGTAGGATTGATGTCAAGTTTGCACATAGGAATGACATCGTTCTTACGTAGATGTGCTGGTTACTACCTGGCTCGACGTCAGTTTGATGTAGGGAATCTGCCCCTACGATAATCATACCAATCCTACGGAAATCTACGCTGGATTGACGTAGGGTTGCTGGCTCTGTACCCTCCCTACATTCTACTGCCATGTTCACAGTTCGCACCGGCAATTCTTCTATATTCGCCTTTTGAGTCAAATACGCAAAACAGAAAGAATCTCTCTCTCTCTCTCTCTCTCTCTCTCTCTCTCTCTCTCTCCCCCCCCCCCTCCTCCTCCTCTTCATTCTATGTCTCGTTCACTCATTATTGAACTCGTTCTTTGCATCAGGGAGTTTTCACACCTGGCCGATAAGCCCATTCTCCAACACCTTCTACAACGCCCTCCAGTTATAGGCCACTGCAGCTGGATTCAAGTCAACAGTAAGATAAGACTACGAGTCAACGTGACCCCCCCCCCCCCCGCCTTAACCTATATCTGACACATTACCACACAGAAGCTTTCCAAATACATACCCCCCAATTGGCACTATTTACTGTTGACACGAGTAATGCTTTGCCCCTGTTGTAATGAGATTGTGTTTCCTCATGATCTGACTACCAGCCATGCCTAGACCCACCTTTAATGGATAGTCTTGGAACAACTTTCACCTGAATCAGGCACATAGCATAAAACTGCACTAATTTCACAGAAACTTTTTAAGATCATTTAGTTTAAATTCGAATCATTGGCAGGCCAAACTGTTTGACCATTCCGTTGCCTTCCGCCTATTACATCTACTAATTTTTCAACAATATGTCGCCAGAGCCAAAATAAATCAGCTTTCCAAGAACCTATACTTTGTTAAAATCTACAAGTCAGAGCAATTCTACATAAACAACACGTGTCAAAATTGGGCAAAGAGAAAAGTTGTATGTTGCGAAACCCCGCGTGAGAAATAAAACCCAAACAATACTTCATCTTGGTTACTAACCAAATGCGTCACTTCGAGCTTCCATGCATTTGGTGGACGGACGTGCTTTGATGCTGCTAACGAAGCAAGAACTCGCAGCTAAGTAAACTGTTTCGCTTCGTTCCTGTTTTTTTTTTTCACTTGAAAAAAGCGAAAGCCGAAAATTTTGTGTATTTTCTGTCTTCTCTTTAGTTTGCTTTGTATTGTTTGGGTTTTATTTCTCACACGCGGTTTCGCAACATACAACCTTTTCTTTTTGCCCAATTTTTACTTTGCTTATAGTCCTGCTGCGACCCCACAGTTTTTCTGTGGTTTTATGATATTTCATAAACAACACGTGGTGTAGCAATGCCGAGCCTTGCACTCACAGGATCAATGTAAGAGACAGAAAAGATCATCATGATCCAAATACTTCATTGCAAGAAAAATTACCGACAGTCCATAGAGTTTAACAATACCACAGTGACTACCTTCAGCCTATTAAATCTGCTGATTTTTTTTTCAACACTATAACACAGAAGTCAGCTTACCACAGATGTATATTATGCTGGGATTTGCAGTAAGAACATGTTCCAAATACCAAATGTGTATTGACGATCGCGTGCAGCTGTAAAAAAAAAAAATTTCTTGATCGGGAATAGGGTTGGTTGAGGTCTGAGACAGAAAAAGATAACCGTGGCCCAAACGCTTCTACGGTCAAAGGTCCAGAATGCAAGAGGCACGTCCAAAGATAAAGAGGTTTGTTCAAGGTGACCGTATCCTGTCCAAAAACGTGCTGGACATTCCAAGATCCCATTAGTCTCAGACCAGATGGCCGGAGAAATAATGAGCTTTGGAATGTTGGGGCGAAACAATGCGTGTAGGAAATGACCTGGGATCAAAGAGATATGCTGAAGGCTAAAGCAAGAGGGGAGGCCGTGGATGTAGGCCCCAATTAAAAAAAACGAAGAAAATACAAATGACTATGATTATGAGCATGTCGAATGCAAATTCCACTGAGCTGCCATTTTCTTTCTCCAAACCATGGCGCAAACACAACGTCACAACTTTATGGTCAGTGTGTATTTACGGATGATTTTTTTTCTTCATTAATCGAGTAGGCGCTGGGAAGAACTGAAGTTCAAAATATTCACTTGTAACACACCAGTGTAGGAACTTTATAAGAACTGTGCTATAATGCGTCTTGTTTTTTTTTTAAGGATGAGCGCTTTCAACATCGATGTTCTCGAAAACTGTATATTGAATTCATTAGAAATTTTGCGTAGGCTCCTATTTCACATTGAACTTTATGGAACAGATTCTTTATTTGTTAGATTGTAGCCACACTGTGCCACTGCCTCTTTGCACTGTGTTAAAAAGGAATAATTTTAGGTAGTGTAATATTTGTTTCCAAACTTAAAGATGTTCTTTAATTCTTAATTTTACTTTTCTGAAAATGAAGGGCTTTAAGGTTGATTTTTAAGGACCCGTGAGAACCCCGTACCGCATTTCAAGATCAAATCCCCATCAAACAAACAGTTTACAGTTGAAATTGAAAGCGACAACTTGGACGTTCGGTGGCGACCACAAATTTCATTTCCCAGCAACAAAAAGCCCAGATTACTGAAATGCCACCCACAAATTGAATAAGGTCACCTTAACTTTTATGGTAACCCTTAAGAAGCTTGTGACACAGCGACCAAATAAAGTTATGGATCATTCTGAAAGCGAACGTTTGTTGGCGTTACACCATTATCGGAGTCCACCCTTCTGGGTCGGGAGCTCACACACCGGACTTTGTAGATAATTAATGATATAATGATTTTTCATCACTAGACCATCCAGGGTCCGGTATATTGGTTTTCAAAAGGGGGGGGGTGATATTTTCCCCTGGGCTGAGGGTAAACTGAGATCTGGGGACAGGATTGTCCAGACCGTAAAATAATGCATACTAATAAAATTGTACTGTGAAAGTGAGGGGTTGATACCAATGTCCTTATCTGAGATTGTACACAATCTTTTCTACGGACCTTTAATTTCACTCTCCGTCATGTTTGATTCCACTGATCCCAGTT
Organism: Onchidella celtica; assembly: GCA_963931925.1. Lineage (NCBI taxonomy): Eukaryota > Metazoa > Mollusca > Gastropoda > Systellommatophora > Onchidiidae > Onchidella > Onchidella celtica. The sequence continues at coordinate 1,167,067 of OZ007578.1, read as the reverse complement.
GCCCTTTTAGTGTTGCTGGGCCTATGGAAACGAACCTGGCAAATAATAACCAGTGAAGTTTAAATATGCAAAATGTGGACATTTTCCTTATAGGCGTGCCAAAGTGGACTTCGACTGTACACATTACGAACTTGTTAAGCCAACACAGCTCTAAGTGTCGCACCAATATGCAAGTCCATACATTAGCGTGTTATATGTGAAGTCGAAGGATTCCCCTAAATGTTTGTTGTTGTTGCTGTTTTGAAAAAATAATCCACCTGAACTGTTGAGGCAGCAGGGGGATGAAGCCAGGAGACTTTAAAAAAAAATAGGCAATAGATCTGAAAGATCTGAGAAACACTGGCCCTAAATATAAACAGAGCACCGACACATCCACGGAATGTCTGTAGGGAATTGTAACAACCAACCTTTGGCCACACAAAGTTCTTATCAATGAAACTCTCGATAAGATAATAATATTCTGGTCTGTGCGGAATGGCCGTAGATCTCCAGAGGGGGTCAGAAAGTGTTCACAGGTTCATCGTTTAATTATGCAGTTTTGGACGAACGGACGGGGTCACTTTAGCATCGACCAGTGTCTAACCTGCTATAAAAATGAAAGCGCCTCAATTATCATTAATTTTTCTTTCTCTTTGGACACTTTCCTAAGACGAGGAAGGCGAGGAGGAGAAAATGAGTGACATGTATCAGAATAAACAAAAATGAATATTTGGGAACTTACAAAGTTTCTGAATGAATGCAGAATGTGCATATTTCTCAACCAAACTTGTCTGTTGGTAAATAAGAAAGTTCTCCGAGTCTACTGCCATGTTACGGAAAGCGGCCGCATAATAATGCCAAATGCAAACTTTACAGAAGACGCAAAGAAATATTTGCGTTATTCTTCCTTCAATCCTTCCATCAATTTCTATTTCGTGATGACCTTACGAAAGTATAAGACGTACAAAATATAACCCAAATTGAAAGACAGAGCACAGTTCATTCTATGAAATGGCATCTTAGAGTGAATTTGACCAGTGCTCATATCGGGTCCATTTCCGCCACACGGATTATATCGAAGAGTGGTCATAAATTATAGTGCCGTGTTTCAAATAGATCTCCGGGACACTGGGCGGTAAAAGATTAGTGCCTGTTCACGAATAAGCTCTTCTGGCGGATTGTCAAAACGTAGAAACTTAATCCTGCATTTCTCTATAAATCTTGCCTGGCAGAAGAATCAAACGATGGAAACACAGGCTTGTTTAACATTATCTTTTTGCTCATCTTATTGACACTAAGTTGTGTTTTTACGTTTTCATGGTACATCTATCCCAAATTTCACTCTAAGCACCAAATGAATGTTGATAATTTTTGCACAGTATGCCATAAATTTATCTTTGCAACTTCCATTCAATGCAATATCGAAGTTGTACAGATAATTTTCGGAAACGCTCCATACAAATGAGCGCTTGGCAAATGCATGGACACCTATAGATTTAGTTTGGGATAAAATTACAATCACTTTGGAACAAACAATGTAGTCCGTTATCGTTTTTTATAGATTTTCACCACTGCATCAGCAGTAAAGTTGACAAAAGAAAGCTATCAATATTGCACTCATATCTTTCACCCTGGTAACTATCAGATAGCTCCATTATGCATGCCGCGTGGCCCTGGGGTCATCGAGAACTTGCCGGTACGCGGTTATCCTGACTAGTAACAGGTCCGGTCACCATGGCATCCATTTCTATTTCCAGGGATTACTATAGGATACACCCGCTGAATAGCAGTGGACAAGAACATCTCTGTGCGCAAGGCAACCGATAAACAAATACAATAACTGTGTCTCAAAGGGTTAATGTGGGAAATAATGAGACATTTCTGCCGTGTGCCGGACAAACACGTATGCACCAATACATACGTCACATTCATTTTTCAATATTATTTACTAGAATTTGAGCTCGAGTTTGATTTGGAGAAAACAAGTTGACAGGATAAAAGCCATAATTGTGCTAGACAAAGGCAATACGATAGTCTGCTCAGAATAGAATGGTAGGACAGACGGAGACCCTCCCCGAGGCGCCCACTAAGCTTATCTCATTTTACTGAATGAAATGTCTCCCCCTCCTTTCCCCCCCCCCACCATTTTACTCAATGAAATGTCTCCCCCTCCTTCTCCCCCCCCCACCATTTTACTCAATGAAATGTCTCCCCCTCCTTTCCCCCCCCCCACCATTTTACTGAATGAAATGTCTCCCTATCCTTCTCCCCCCCCCCCACCATTTTACTGAATGAAATGTCTCCCTATCCTTCTCCCCCCCCCCACCATTTTACTGAATGAAATGTCTCCCCCTCCTTCTCCCCCCCCCCCCCCACCATTTTACTGAATGAAATGTCTCCCCCTCCTTCTCCCCCCCCCCCCACCATTTTACTGAATGAAATGTCTCCCCCTCCTTCTCCCCCCCCCCACCATTTTACTGAATGAAATGTCTCCCTATCCTTCTCCCCCCCCCCACCATTTTACTGAATGAAATGTCTCCCCCTCCTTCTCCCCCCCCCCACCATTTTACTGAATGAAATGTCTCCCTATCCTTCTCCCCCCCCCCCACCATTTTACTGAATGAAATGTCTCCCTATCCTTCTCCCCCCCCCCACCATTTTACTGAATGAAATGTCTCCCCCTCCTTTCCCCCCCCCCCAACCATTTTACTGAATGAAATGTCTCCCCCTCCTTCTCCCCCCCCCACCATTTTACTGAATGAAATGTCTCCCCCTCCTTCTCCCCCCCCCCATCATTTTACTGAATGAAATGTCTCCCCCTCCTTCTCCCCCCCCCCCCCCATCATTTTACTGAATGAAATGTCTCCCCCTCCTTCTCCCCCCAACTCCCCCCCCCACCATTTTACTGAATGAAATGTCTCCCCCTCCTTCTCCCCCCCCCCACCATTTTACTGAATGAAATGTCTCCCCCCCCCTTCTCCCCCCAACTCCCCCCCACCATTTTACTGAATGAAATGTCTCCCCCTCCTTCTCCCCCCCCCCCACCATTTTACTGAATGAAATGTCTCCCCCCCCCTTCTCCCCCCAACTCCCCCCCACCATTTTACTGAATGAAATGTCTCCCCCTCCTTCTCCCCCCCCCACCATTTTACTGAATGAAATGTCTCCCCCTCCTTCTCCCCCCAACTCCCCCCCACCATTTTACTGAATGAAATGTCTCCCCCTCCTTCTCCCCCCCCCCCACCATTTTACTGAATGAAATGTCTCCCCCTCCTTCTCCCCCCAACTCCCCCCCCACCATTTTAATGAATGAAATGTCTCCCCCTCCTTCTCCCCCCCCCCCCCACCATTTTACTGAATGAAATGTCTCCCCCTCCTTCTCCCCCCAACTCCCCCCCACCATTTTACTGAATGAAATGTCTCCCCCTCCTTCTCCCCCCAACTCCCCCCCACCATTTTACTGAATGAAATGTCTCCCCCTCCTTCTCCCCCCAACTCCCCCCCACCATTTTACTGAATGAAATGTCTCCCCCTCCTTCTCCCCCCAACTCCCCCCCACCATTTTACTGAATGAAATGTCTCCCCCTCCTTCTCCCACCAACTCCCCCCCACCATTTTACTGAATGAAATGTCTCCCCCTCCTTCTCCCCCCAACTCCCCCCCACCATTTTACTGAATGAAATGTCTCCCCCTCCTTCTCCCCCCAACTCCCCCCCACCATTTTACTGAATGAAATGTCTCCCCCTCCTTCTCCCCCCAACTCCCCCCCACCATTTTACTGAATGAAATGTCTCCCCCTCCTTCTCCCCCCAACTCCCCCCCACCATTTTACTGAAAGAAATGTCTCCCCCTCCTTCTCCCCCCAACTCCCCCCCCCCACCATTTTACTGAAAGAAATGTCTCCCCCTCCTTCTCCCCCCAACTCCCCCCCCCCCACCATTTTACTGAATGAAATGTCTCCCCCTCCTTCTCCCCCCAACTCCCCCCCCACCATTTTACTGAATGAAATGTCTCCCCCTCCTTCTCCCCCCAACTCCCCCCCACCATTTTACTGAATGAAATGTCTCCCCCTCCTTCTCCCCCCAACTCCCCCCCACCATTTTACTGAATGAAATGTCTCCCCCTCCTTCTCCCCCCAACTCCCCCCCACCATTTTACTGAATGAAATGTCTCCCCCTCCTTCTCCCCCCAACTCCCCCCCACCATTTTACTGAATGAAATGTCTCCCCCTCCTTCTCCCCCCAACTCCCCCCCCCACCATTTTACTGAATGAAATGTCTCCCCCTCCTTCTCCCCCCAACTCCCCCCCACCATTTTACTGAATGAAATGTCTCCTCCCGCCCCTCCCCCTCCCCCCCCCCTCCCCCCCTTTTCTGCCTATCATTAATGGAGGAGCAGGGAAGGCGTACGGCGAAGACGAAAAGTTTCTCTTTACTTAATCAACACAAAACTCTTAAGGTTGCATGCTTACTGGTAATGTTAAAACTTGTCTTTCGTGTTGGTAAAAGTTATGGACACACTAGATACACGAACAGGAGAAAGAAAGAACTGAGAGGGCGTGGGGAAAACCAAGATAAATATGTATGAGAGCAGCATGCATGCGTTCATCCACGATACCCTGATGTGCCAACATTATTTAACAACTTCTTTTGGACACCGGATCTATATTGACTGCGCAGATGTCATACTGTTATAGGACTGAACAATGAAGGGTCTGCCTATGGAGAAAGCACGTCGACCCCAAAAACGGTGACAAAATGCTAGGAAAAACCAAGACAACTGACAGAATATACCAGAACGCCAGGACAGAAGGAGACCCTACTAGGAGCGCCCACCATCCACCCGGACGCTTCACAAGAGTTTGAGTTTAGAGAAAGCACGGCTCCCCCATACTGCCACGTGTAGCATTTGGTTATAACAGAGCTATACAGGATGTAAAAAATTAGTTTAAATATCAGGAGGAAAGAAGACCATTTCCCCGGAGCATAATGAATTTTCCCAGGACAAAGAAAAGCCAACTACAGGCGTATTCACAGAAAGCAAAAAGAGGCGGGTTTTTTCTTGGTTGGCAATTAATTTGTTTGTTAAGGATATCGTATGGGGCACCACGATTACAATGTGCACGTGTATGCGAGTATTTGCTTACACAAAACACAGAGTCACTGAGACCCTCTACCGACAGGCGAATATGATTTACTGCAACCCCACTGCGCCCCGCAGAGCAGCTTAGCGTCGGTTTAGTGCGGCTGCTTCAAACTGATCCACCATGACGTCATATCCGGCAATCTTACGGGATCTCTCTATTTAACCCGTCTCGAATCTACCGACAGGGCCCACAGCACTAGACTGAAGCCTTCGAGAATCAAATATCTGTGATCAAAATTGTAAACGACATGAGATCAGAATCTGTCGCCGGAAGCTCTGGGGTTCAGACAGGACATGGGTCTGGCAAAGGCTTGGAAGTACCGGTAGTTGTCGAGAAAATTTGAATAGCCAGCTCTAGGTGACATTTAAGACTTTACTATCAATGCTCGGGTCAAGTCTGCCTGTCGGGAACATGTTCATTCACAGGAAAAGTGCAATAAAATTATGGTCCAGGATGATCCTTGTGACGCCATTTACAACATCTCTCAAAACTTCAAGGGATTTATTAACATTATTTATTGGCATAAGATCCAGAACATGCGCCCTTGCTTTCTTCGCCGCATCAGTGAGGACATAGTTTACGTTCGGATTTCTACAGCACTGTTCTGTCAGAAGGAGTGGTTTAGAAAGGATTTGAATAGTTTATTTATTAACATGCAGCTGCAGAAAAAGTGACCTACAGATTGCCTGACCAATAGGAAACAGGAGTGTGAACCGGATATACTAAAAATAATTCTCTCATGACTTCCAGGGGAAACTATGTCTACATGAATTAGCACTGTTCAAATGGGACTATGGCCTGAGCACGAACGATTTTGTATTATTTGGGAGTAATATATCTTATTCCATTATAATTTAGCTTCAGGAGCACCGTCTTCTGTCAGCGCTATTGACGCAAAGAACATTTTCGACAACATTTTGCCCCCAGAACAAGTAGGAACGCAGAAAGTCGTGACGCCACTTCACATATAAATTCCCATTCCCTATACTGTGTCGATTCATTTGGAGATCTGACCTCTCGTACATCGCCAGATTTGAGCGCACTGCAGCGAGGGACAACTGAACCAGAGTTCAACGACGCACCCTGTTCATGCACTACATTGCACCATGCATGATATGCTACCGACAAAACCCTGAGATGTATCGTACTTAATAAAAATGACCAAAACTGCAACTTCTTTTCATGAAATCTGTGGATCTAAAATACCCAGGCAAGTTTTTCTCGTTTACTTCACGGACAAACATCTAAAATTGTCTTGAATATCCAACTGAAATACACTGAGGTTCAGAGACCGCATTAAAACGTAACAAATGAATTCAGCCATGTTCATGCCCACGTTTTATATCAAACAGAAATACCGTGGTTGAGAGTGTCAGATTATTGAGAGCAAAATGAGTAACACAATAATAGTTTATTCATTAACCAAGTTAACAGGACATGGTATTATGTGTGCCTTAGTGTATCAGAACGGCACTGTCCAAAGGGTTGTTCACAATAATTCTCTCTCTCTCTCTCTCTCTCTCTACTTTTATGACACTACTCATACCTTCGTCTGGTCCATAAATTTTGAGCTAACCTCACACTTTGCAAGATCACCTGCATGGTTTATCAGACCTATGAAGTAATTTGTTTGGTGAAGTGGTGGACAGTATGAAGAGTGCTCAGTTTACGATCGAGTGGCATGCAATTTTTCACTGCTTTCCGCGCCTGGTGGTCAGTCCCCTGACCGGAACTCGTGGTTCTTGGCTGAGGCACATAGGGGAGGGGTGTTTTTGAGGATGTTATCTACCGTATTGTGAGGGGGAAAAGGATGGCAGACTCAATAAAACTTGGCTGTGCGCCTCACTCTACTTATTTGTTCACTTTCCATTTCGCGACGACCAAAAGAAACCATTGGTCGAACAAAAATGGTAATCCACGTAAAGAGATAAAGCGCATTTCATCAGAAGGTGTTTGAGAAATGAACTGGCTGAATGTCTGCGGGGAGAAATCAAGTCACAAGACATAAATGTAGTAGAGGGGGACTCATTGTTCTAGAGGCTACATTGTCAAGATTGTTGCTCAAGAGAACCAGAGAAAGATAGAGAGACACTTTTAAAAAAAAAAAAATTAATGTAAGTAAGAGGGGTGTAGAGAAAAGAAACTGTGGTATTTTAAATCGTTTATTCCATCATCAACTAGGATGTTACAATAATGTCGTCATCTTGATCGTAATCTGTGCACTTGAATTGTGTCCTGCGTGTCAGGTCAATGTGTTTTAGTTAGGGAAGCATATTGTGTGCACTGTTAATTTTGTTTATTTATTATAATAATAGTTCGTCCATCAGGTATGATGATGACCTTAACAACACCAGAGGAATAAAGAACAGAAATTGTTGAGAATTTCAACACATGGACAATAAAGAGAACTAAAGGACACAGAGGACAGAATGGAAAGACTGTTCTTTCATGACTTATGGCTTCTCATGTGACTGATAAGTCCTATTTTTGCCCTGCAGACCCTTCCGCATAAATGACAAGAGTGCTCCGTTGGTTCAGTACCACTGGGCCTTTTCTTGCGCCGTTCTCTTTTTTTGATAGCCTGCTGGACTCTGTCAGCTTCCCATGCTTTGCTGCCTCTGGTAAGGGCCGCCCTCCAATTTGCACGATCAAGCGAGAGCTTTTCCCACTCACTCACATCAATGGCAAAGGCCTTCAGTGATTGCTTGAGAGTGTCTTTGTAACGTCTCTTTGGGGCCCCAACATTCCTCGTTCCATTGGAGAGCTCAGAGAAGAAGATTTGCTTAGGGAGTCTGGAGTCGGGCATTCTGACAACATGTCCTCCCCAACGTAGCTGAATTTTTTTCAGGTGGCAGAAGATGCTCAATTCCTTGGCACGATTGAGGACCTCAGTGTCAGGAATTTTATCCTGCCATTTGATCCTTAGGATCTTTCTAAGGCAGGCCAGATGAAAGTGATTTAGCTTTCTGGCATGCGATTGGTACACTGTCCAGGTTTCAGCCCCATAGAGTAGGGTGGGAAGGACCACAGCATTGTACACTTTCAGCTTAGTGTCTGTGCGAATGCCGGCAACATCCCATACTCTCTTTCGAAGCCTGCCAAATGCAGAGCTGGCTTTGCTGATTCTTGAGAGAATTTCAGTATCAACACGAGCCGCGGAAGACAGTGTACTGCCAAGATAGGTGAAGTTCTCCGACACCTTCAGAAGACTGTCATGGACTTTGATATTTGGGGTCACAGGATACTTGTCGTCTGGAGTAGGCTGATGGAGCACTTCCGTCTTCTTTGTGCTTATTGTGAGGCCAAAGTTGTCACAGGCACTAGAGAACTTATCAACACAGTTTTGCATGCTATCCTCATCGTGTGCCAGAAGTGCACAATCATCAGCAAATAGTAGGTCACAGACTTGAGTACTTTTGGTTTTTGGTTTTTGCCTGAAGTCTCCTGAGGTTGAATAGACTGCCATCAGTTCGGTACTTGATGCTTACCCCTTGATGAGGAGAGCTAAAGGCTTCTTGTAGCATTGCAGAGAACATGATGCTGAACAGAGTTGGGGCTAAGACACAACCCTGTTTTACCCCATTTGTGACAGCAAAGGGCTCTGAAACACTGCCGTTGCTTTTGACTGCAACTTGCATGCCATCATGAAACTGGCGCACTATTGTGATGAATTCGGGTGGACACCCAAATTTCGCCAAGATTTTCCAGAGGCCTTCACGACACACTGTGTCAAATGCTTTTGTGAGGTCAACAAATGTGATATACAGCGCTTTATTTTGTTCCATGCATTTTTCCTGAATCTGTCTGGCAGCAAAAATCATATCCGCCGTTCCCCTCTCTTTACGAAAGCCACATTGGCTCTCGGGAAGCAAGTCATTTGACGAGAGGTGATCAAGAAGGCGATTCAGAAGCATTCTTGCCAATATTTTGCCAGCAATTGAAAGTAGAGAGATTCCCCGATGGTTGTCACAGACTTGGCTGTCCCCTTTGTTTTTGTACAGATGGATGATTGAAGCATCTTTGAAGTCCTGTGGCAGCTTCCCTGCTTTCAACATATGATTGAACAACTCGGTCAACCTTTCAATAAGCTTTTCTCCACCGAAGGCATACACCTCAGCAGGAATTGAATCCACGCCTGGTGATTTGTTAAAGGACATCTGATTTGTGGCAGTTCGGGTCTCATTTGCTGTGAATGGCTTGGCAAGAGCTGCATTAATAGGAGTCTGAGGGAGGCGGTCAATGGACTCAGTATTTATATTTGATGGCCGATTTAGCACACCTCCGAAATGTTCTGCCCAACGCTGAATTATGGCATTCAATTCAACAATGCGTGTTGAACCATCTGACGCAAGAAGTGGCGTAGTGCCAGAGCGGGATGGTCCATACACAGCTCGGAGGCTCTCAAAGAACTTTCTAGTGTTGTTTGTGTCGGCATATTTCTGAGTTTCTCTTACTCGCTCTTCAAGCCAGTCATTTTTCATTTTCCTCAGCTTCTTCTGGAGTACACCCTTACATGCACGCAGTGCATCAGCTTTTGCTGTGGAAGAGGGGTCACTGCAGTGAGCTTGGATGAGACTATTTTTTTCTTTGATGAGCACTTTGATTTCATTATCATTATCATTGAACCAGTCCTGGTGCTTGCGGACAGGAAAACCAACTGTGCTGCTGGCGCAAGAGTGTACAGTCGTATTTAGGTCAGTCCAGCTCTGTTCAATGTTCTCAGGGTCAAAAGTCACGCAATCCAATTTTGAGGAGAGTTCTGATGAGAGCTCGCTCTGTTTCTCAGCTGAGCAGAGTTTTGAAACATTTAGGCGTTTAGGTGGCGCTTTCCCTTGAGGGCGTCTATTGCGCCTCAATGTTAGTCTGAGCTTGCAAACAATGAGTCTGTGGTCAGTTCCACACTCGGCACCACACATCGCCTTTGTTACAAGGACATCCTTTCTGTCAGTCTTCCTCACAATGACATAGTCTATGAGATGCCAATGCTTTGAGCGGGGATGCATCCATGACGTTCTGTTTCTCACGGGGAGACTAAAATTTGTGTTGGTAATGAACAGGCCAAATTCAGCGCACAAAGTAAGTAAGCGCAACCCATTGTTATTGCATGAACCAACTCCATGAGGGCCCAAAACATTTGGCCACGCTGAGATTTCGGAGCCAACCCTAGCATTGAAGTCCCCCAAGAGAATCAGCTTATCAGCTGCCGGGACAGAGCATATGACAGATTCTAGATCAGAATAGAACTTGTCTTTGGCTTCATCTGGGTTTGTCATGGTGGGCGCATATGCGCTAATGAGGGTGGCTGACTGGCTTTTCCCAACTGGGATCCTGAGTGTCATTAGCCTGTCATTTATTTCAATTGGCATGGACTGCAAATTTCTGACAAGGTCATTTTTAATTGCAAACCCAACACCATGCTGTCTCGGTTCGACTGCACACTTGCCTTTCCAGAAGAAGGTGTATCCACCACTGAGCTCTTTGAGTTGGCCACTATCAGGGAGTCTGGTCTCACTGAGTGCCACTATGTCCAGGTTGTACCTGCTGAGCTCAATGGCAATAAGTGCAGTGCGTCTTTCCGGGTTGTTTGAGTTGTCCTGTAGTGTGCGTATATTCCAGGCTCCTAGCCTGAGTAAGCTGAATTTCTTTTTGTTTCGACCGCAAAAAGGGATCCCCACTGGTCGCGGTATACCAGTCAGGGTGATGTGAAGTGGGCTTTCTTTAGGGCACCTTTTCTAGCCCCTTCCTCAGTTCAGGTGAGCAGTGCTATCCTTAAATAAGGCTGCTCAGCTACTGTGGGTGCTGCCTCCCCACGCCCCCACTTCAATCGACGATGAAGCGACCATAGCCCACAGCCACCAACGTGTAGGTCTGTGCTAACAGCTTCCAGTCTATCCAAACCTGCTGCCACCGCACTCGCCCATCGCCGTTGGAATTTTGAGAGGAAAGAAGACGAGACAAAGATGAAAGAAGACGAGGTGAGTGTTAAGACTGGCGCAAAGAATTTGTTTTTAGTGAGAAAGAGCTGCGCAAACATCAGACTCACTCTCTCGCCTGGACACAACTTATCCAAGTGGCAAGACAGGGTCAAGACGACTGGAAATGTATCCAGGTGCAGGAGGATGCCAGAGGGACAGTCATATTGCCTGACCGGCTGCCTGTAGGCTAACTCCACAGCCTCGCAGTCCCAACTGACTAGGGTGAAAGACCCAAACCAAAGAACACCAATACTGGTGGATGCTCTGTGTCACGATATCCAGGCCAGAGTGACGGTATATTGCCATCTGCCCTATCAATCAACCACTGGCCTGCTGCCGCCAGCTTCGAAGCTGCGTCCGGGAAGTTTGCTCAATTCTTCGTCTGTGATTTAGGCAAACAAGCCTATGACCACACCGCTACCGGGGGCCAATATGAAGGACTCAAGTACTGAGGGTCACATTGTGCCCTAGCATGTGGCCGTTGGGTTAATGAAACCTCCTCCGCCCTGGCCGTTTGCACCGACAGGTGCACGCCCACTGATACCATGCTAGCGTACCAGTTCATGAAACAGGTTGTACTGGATTACATGTTACCAGTAGCAGATTTTTCTGACCTGACCAGGGTTTATTTATTAGTGTGTGTGTATATACACTCGAGCCAAAAAGTTAAGCAACCTTCACTAACAAGATTTATATTTCTTTAAATCAAGAATAATTTCATTACTAAATGGCATGTGCCTATTGCTTGACCTCTTAACTGTACACCTGAATAAACAAAACGCTATTCACTTGCAAAGCGTGCTGTGAGTAGATCTCACAATGACACATGTTGTAATTCAAAAAAACTAAAGTTTTGAAAACGGGTCTCTCATTGATTGTAAAAGCAACAAAACATGGCTAGACGGCGCAAGAGTGGTGCCGAGAGGTGGCAGATTGTAGGGGCTGTTGCTGCAGGTGAATCTTACACCTCCATCGATGCCAGACTGGGCATCACCAAGGGGGAGATCAGCCGCCTTGTGGTCAAACACAGAGTGACGGGCGACGTCAAGGACCGACCGAGACTAGGGCGCCCTAAAGTTACAAACGTCAGGGAGGACAGGGCTATTGCTCAATATGCTGTACGGAACAGATTTGTGGCTGCAAGACTGATTAGGGACCGCCTACAAGGCGTCATTGGTCGAATATCCAGGCAGACAATCAACAACCGTCTGCTGGCTGCCCGGCTTCCCTCCCGCCGTCCACGCAAGAAGCCTGAACTGACTCCGCAACACCGCCAACATCGGCTGCGATATGCCAGAGATCATGTTAACTGGAAACTGAGGCGTCTCCGGCGACTAATGTGGACGGACGAGAAGCGATTTTGCCTCTACAAAAATGATGGCCGGGACCGGGTCTGACGCAGACGTGGAGAGGCATTTCAGGAGGATTGCCTCAGGCTGGTGCCAGCACAAGGTCGGTGGTCCATCATGGTGTGGGCAGGCTTCACCTACAACCACAAGATCGACCTGGTTGTCATCCAGGGCACCATGACAGCCGCTAAGTACAGAGATAACGTCCTGCGTGACGTCATTCTCCCCTTCCAGCGAGCACACCCAGAAGAGGATTTCATTCTTGTTGATGACAATGCACCCGTTCATCGTGCAAGAGTCGTAACAGCATACAAACTGGCCAATGACATCACCACTATTGACTGGCCAGCTCGATCGCCTGACTTGAACGTCATCGAGCACACCTGGGACATGCTGCAGAGGGCTGTCAGGGCTCGGGAGCCAGCACCAAACACCTTAGCCGAGCTGGCTGATGCTGTCCGCGAGGAATGGACAAGGCTGGACCAGAACAAGCTGCGGCGGCTGGTGCGCAGCGTCCCCAACCGCTGCCGTGAGGTGATTCAGGCCAGGGGAGGGAGTACCCACTACTGAGGCCTGCTATCGCAGTGGTATGCTTTCTCGTGAATTTGATCAAAAAGACAATTGATCAAACTTTCTGTCATCACACACATTTTGCCTTGGTTGTTTGTTTTGTTACAGTACAACTGTTTGATTTCAAACTTTATTTTGTGAACTCTTGCCATTCAATTATTGACTTTTTTGTTTTTGTATAAAAGAAAATTTTGTTTAAGTCATTAAGCCCCATTTTTGGGGTGGGTAAAATGAAATTGAATGTGATTTCAGACTTACATAACAATAAATTGATTCCAATGAACGTGTTTGAATTAATTGAAAAATAAAGTTGTCAGTTCTGAGCATAACCCAGGGTTGCTTAACTTTTTGGCTCGAGTGTATGTGTGTGTGCGCGCTATATATCATACTTTCTGTTTCTGTAACTGTATTGTTATGTATTCAATGATCAAAACAAATTTCCTTGTACAAGGACGAATAAAATTTATCTTATCTTATCTTAAGTGAAGAAACGAGACAATTGTCCAAAAGAAAATTTTAAGGAAAACGTAACAGGTCGAAAGTAGGTCCACCATTACGGAGAGCGAGTGAGCGACGAAGGTGAGGCACGCCCGACAAACAATAATAGGCTGGGAGTAAAACTCAGACAGATCGTATCAGCTGGAAAGTACAAAACGCAATGTTTGTCTCACTTCCCGGCACGGTGTGAACGTCAAGAACTTTTTGGTACTGTCGGTGAAACCTACAATAATATGGTTTTGAAATTTACAATAAAGTGTTTTTGCGTTTGGGTTGGGACGGTACGACATGTCAGCTCGATAAAGACTGTTACGGTACTGCTCCTTGCATGGTTCATTGGTGAGAAATCTTGTCGTTACAACATGGATGGCGAAATATGTCGCATTAAATGAGAGATGTTGCAAAAATAAACAGCCTCAACTCTTGGGCAAAATCAAGAAGTTTTTTGGTTGTGTTTTTCCCCGTGTCCTTATGGGGGGGGGGGGGGGGGGGGGGGAGATAAAAACAAAATTCCACATATCGATCGACTGCTGTTCTGTTGGGAGACCTAGCCTGTGTTGATACAGTTGAAATGTTCATGCATGCTGCATTCCATTCATACAACATGCTACATGAGTCCAAATATCTCGTTCTTTATTCTCTTCCACTTTCGATACTTCTGGTAAATGCAGAGTATAAAACAGACCCAATTAAATAACACTCGTGAACGTACTCCGTCAAGCTGGTGTCCGAGGTCCGTTTGATCAAATACGATACTTACTGAGGAATGGAAATTGAGCCTTTGATCTTCACGGCCATGTGTACATCAGGAGACATTCAATTTCCTTGTACTTTATGCACAAAAGGCTGGTAAGTGTAGGGAGCTAATGATAATTTAAACACAAAAGACAAACTTAAAACTGCATTTTCCTTTGTGCTCTATCCCCCCCCCCCCTCTCCCCATCCCACCCTTTCTTTCATTTGTTGTTACAAACTACATGCCTTTCGCGCGTTGTGGCAAAAAAGACCTACCTGTAAGTGCTGCAATTATCCAATGGCATCAAATTTTCACATTGAATTAAATGGGAGTACACTTGGAAAGATTACCTAGCATCCCCTTCAACTTATCATTTTTTCACTCACAGAAGGTCGTTACTTTCATGAGAGGAGAGGAGAGGAGAGGAGAGGAGAGGAGAGGAGAGGGGAGGGGAGGGGAGGGGAGGGGAGGAGAGGGGAGGGGAGGGGAGGGGAGGGGAGGGGAGGGGAGGGGAGGGATGAGAGATGAGAGATATGAGATGAGATGAGATGAGATGAGATGAGATGAGATGAGATGAGATGAGATGAGATGAGATGAGATGAGATGAGATGAGATGAGATGAGATGAGATGAGATGAGATGAGATGAGATGAGATGAGATGAGATGAGATGAGATGAGATGAGATGAGATGAGATGAGATGAGATGAGATGAGATGAGATGAGATGAGATGAGATGAGATGAGATGAGATGAGATGAGATGAGATGAGATGAGATGAGATGAGATGAGATGAGATGAGATGAGATGAGATGAGATGAGATGAGATGAGATGAGATGAGATGAGATGAGATGAGATGAGATGAGATGAGATGAGATGAGATGAGATGAGATGAGATGAGATGAGATGAGATGAGATGAGATGAGATGAGATGAGATGAGATGAGATGAGATGAGATGAGATGAGATGAGATGAGATGAGATGAGATGAGATGAGAAGAGAAGAGAAGAGAAGAGAAGAGAAGAGAAGAGAAGAGAAGAGAAGAGAAGAGAAGAGAAGAGAAGAGAAGAGAAGAGAAGAGAAGAGAAGAGAAGAGAAGAGAAGAGAAGAGAAGAGAAGAGAAGAGAAGAGAAGAGAAGAGAAGAGAAGAGAAGAGAAGATAAGATAAGATAAGATAAGATAAGATAAGATAAGATAAGATAAGATAAGATAAGATAAGATAAGATAAGATAAGATAAGATAAGATAGGATAGGATAGGATAGGATAGGATAGGATAGGATAGGATAGGATAGGATAGGATAGGATAAGATAAGATAAGATAAGATAAGATAAGATAAGATAAGATAAGATAAATTTTATTCGTCCTTGTACAAGGAAATTTGTTTTGATCATTGAATACATAACAATACAGTTACAGAAGCAGAAAGTATGATACATAGCGCGCACACACACATATATACACACACACTAATAAATAAACAAAATTAACAAAATTAACAGTGCACACAATATGCTTCCCTAACTAAAACACATTGACCTGACACGCAGGACACAATTCAACTGTGCACAGATTACGATCAAGATGACGACATTATTGTAACATCCTAGTTGATGATGGAATAAACGATTTAAAATAGCGCTCAGTTTTAGTTTTCTTTGACAACAGCCTTAAACTTCTTACAGATCTTATATATTCTTTGTTCAGGGGATGTTGGGGGTCATTTATAATAATATTATCTCTCTAGACATGGTTAACCTTAACAAGCCCCGTGTTCCGTGTTCTATTCTGAAACATCTTGTAACCTGGTATCCAACCTTTTTGGCACACTTTCTAATTTGTCAGGAAGTAGTAATGCATTATAACTAAAAACTATGGAACACAGATCTTCACATTTTGCATTTATTTACCCATATTAAATCTTATTTTGCGTATGTATTTTTCAGGTTTGAATAAAGTAACCCTTGTCTGGGCGCTAGAAGGTTAACCTAAAAGTACATGTACCTGTAACGAGCTCTCTGCTCGTCCTGATATTGCCCTTTCGAGCTGTTGTCTGGAGAGATTTATCCTCGATCTTGACACGGCCTATACCTGAACCAAGCACAGTATTCAGCATTGTCTTGCACAAACATACACCAAGACCATCTGCTTTAAAGTGATGCCAAAAGACCTTTTCCTATCCTCCTACAAGCACTTAGCCTTTGATTATATCCAGTGCCATAAGAATCTATCTAGCCACATCAATACTGTGTTCTTTCATGAAATTACACATGGCCTATTTGTAGTTTGTTTACAAGTTCCCTCCGCATATTAATTAGTTCTTAATATACACCTTGACAGGTAAACCTTTTAAGGCAGATAAGATTCCTTTCCAATGGATCCTGTCGAACTGATATGTAAAGCAATAAATAATCCGACCTGCTATCCTGAAACACGATACATTTAGGTAGACTAATGCAAATTTAACTCAATTTGCCCAGAATATTTACCGGCAAGCTACTTTAGGTTAATGAATACTACATGTGATATACGTCAAATGTTAGCCCCCTGTAATTGAAAGAGTTGAGTACATCGTGCATTACGGACAAGCTGGTGGATTTGAGAAAGACAACACCTCGGGGGGGGGGGGGGGGGGGGGAGGAGAAGAAAATTCATTTTGTAGGGCTGTCAATGAATTACCAAAATTCATTATCCACAATCGCGTCTCTTGCGTTATCTTTTTTCTTTCCTGTCATTCAGGGGGGTGGGGGGTGGGGTGAGAGAGAGAGGTAGAGAAAGAGAAGATTCGGCACTCCACTGTCTGTAAACAAATAGGTGTGGGTCTTCCATCTCTACCTCCAGTTCCCCCCCCCCCAACCCCGTTCCTCTTGTTTCTGATGCCGTTATTACTGGTCTCATTCTTCCACGTTTTCGTGCCGTTGTTACCTCTACTCTGTTGTTGCAATCGCGTGACAGGAAGAATCAAATAGGGGAAGCAATTTTTTTTTTCGTTTCCTTGATGAAAATGTTCGGGTATTCACAAAGGCAAAGCCCTTCCTACTGGAAACCCGTGTCTGATTCACAACCGTGTAATTAAATGACTCATAACAGGTAACTATGACATCAAAATTAATGTGCCCTGGTGATTATATCACGGGTGTTGGATCAGGTACATGACTATAACGTTCATACGGATAATAACATCCTCGAAGACACGTGAACCAAAAGAAAATAACACTATACAACCCGCACAGATCTGTGGCCACCCAAAACTGCGACCACTGCGATTGCGACAGTCGCTCCCGCATTGATCTGTTCAGCTACAAACTAGGTTTGCCCAGTAGAGCATGCAGACAAAACCATAGATATTCCAGGACATAATTTATTTCGTCAAACTAATTGGACTAGGCGCACACTTGCGACTTGTTGTTGTGTCTTAGTCTCATGTTCCCGCTGACTCTGCAATGAGCCCAAGTGTCGCATGTGTGCGCATCTCCATTCATTCGCCTAGACTTTTTTAAAAAATGCGGCGCGACTGGGACTCAACAGCAATACAACAAAGTCACATGTGTGCGCCTACGCTCAGAATTTCGTGATCATCCCCCTACCGACGGAGGCCTCTGCTGACCAGCGTTAGCTCAATAACAGTCACGAATGTGCACTAAGACTTCATTCATTGCTCTATTATTACATTGAGTATATCTACCAACTGTCTTCCTTCTTCAGTTTCACCACCACTCCGACAAAAACAGTATCATTGGATCATCACTGTCAACTACACCACCGTCTCCCTCCAGCACACTGGTACTACAACGCCCTTTGCTCCCCATTCACGACTACTTCACGCTCTGCACCATTACTTCCGCTACCAGCACAATCACCACAATTTTGTCTTGCTACTTTGAATGTCACAAATCTCTGTAATACGTTCACACCCCTCTCCACTCCCCCCTTTCCACCTCCTCACCTCTACATTATTTCTTCTGCTTTCTGGTTTTTCCTCCCACTGTTTTCGTAACCCTTTCCTTCCCTGTTGCCCTTTCTGTCGTTCTTTTCCTGGACCAAAGTCTGGCCCTCAGAGACGCGGTACTAAACCTAAGATTACGCAGCTCTGCCTAAATCCCCATGTGACGTATACCACAGACTTTCTGTCGTCAACAGACCACATAGTTACTTTCTCTGGTAGCTTCATCAGCGTCTCTCAAAGTGCACCCACACTTCTCAATGTTCTCTGCTTACATATCATCGGGCGTCTCTATCATGTTCACTCAACGCTTGGTGGACACAAACAGGAAAAGTCTGGTTGCAGTAGCATCAAACTTTAACAACACTGACAATGGATTAATTTTTAGGGAAAGGAAAGTGCAAAGGGTTATTAGTGGCGAAATGACTGCCATAATATTTTTAAGGAAATTGGCCACGAATTGGTCACGTAAAAACAATGACAGTGAAAGACGGGGGGGGGGGGGTACTTCCAATATTTGAATATTCCATTCAGTAACTCTATCTGAACCATCAAAGCGTCTCAGTCCACAAGATCAACCAGGCCATCACCTAGTTCTCGTCACCACCTCCCGCTTTCACATACAGACCCGGTGACGGTGGAAGTCCGACGTACGCTGTTTGAAATTCCGTTCAGCGTGCAAAGAAAAAAAAAAGGTAAAAAAAAAGGTAAGAAAGTTCTGGCGTGATCTGTGATTTGAGGCCAGTCACATAAAGAAACTGTCAGTCAGCTTGTAGCAAGTGGGCGTTAAGGTTGTGTTCTAAATCAGGAGTCTCAAACCTTTTCTGTTTTTTTTTTCCAACCGTTGGATAGCGTCACCCTCAAAGCTGCATCACGTCACATCCGCCACCGATACTGCTTGATACCACTTTCTTGTTTGTTGCTAATTAAGACCAACTCAAAATATAATTAATTTCAAACAATTCAAGACTAATGATATTTTTTAAAACTCAATGAACCAAATTTGGAAAAACGACTATTTGGGTCATGTGCAGTAAGACGCAGTTATTTATCATCTACTGAATGGTTTGGTGGACCACAAATCTTCAAACATTGTAAAATCTTTTGTTGTTTGTTTTTGGTCACATCTGGACAGCAGGATGTTTGTTGTTTCAGTGGTGTGTTGTTTTTTTCTCTACTTTTAAAAAAATCTGTTGTTTTTTTTCTTTAAATCTTTTCTCTCTTGATTTTCTCAGAAATCACCTTAAACGTCTAGACAAATAAATAAAGGCGACTAAACATTTTTTTAATGTTTCACGAGTCCTCGCAAACGTTTTAATGCCTAAAACTGCTTAGGATGGCGTCAGCTCTTAAATTGTTGTCACAGAAAGTACAGCTTTTAGGACAGGAGACCCTAAAGCTGTTCAATGACAACTATACAGGCAAGATTCACCTGAACTTCTTTTTCTTCCTCTCTCCCTTCTTCGTGGGGGCTGTTACTCTGTATGCGACTGACAATTCACGCAAAGCCAGTAGAACGCATTGTTCCATAAATCAAAGAGTAATGTAATATATCACTGCTTATAGAGAAGCAGGGCCCCGAGTATAAATTTATATAACATTCACTAACCGCCCACATTTTATTATAACAATCGGCGAGCTAGAAACAATATGAGCATACTCTCAAATTGCAGTTAAAACTCCAAACTAAAAGAAAAAAATGAAAGGGGGGGGGAGGCTGGGGGAGGCTCAGAAAAAACACCAGACTTTAGGTTTAAGGTTGAAATTCTTAAGCTTAAAAATCAGAACCTTAAGTGAAGATGGAAAGCCCCAAGTATAGGAAGGCAAATGAAAAATATATATTTTATAACTTGAATCAAATATTATTTCCAATTACCTAGGAAGCCAAATTATTTTCATTAGTCAATTCAAGCTTAGTGTGAACTTGAAATGTTCCAGCCCTTTGCTCCGGAACTTGGCATTTGTCTACCGTTCCGCTATTCTTTTCAAAGAATGTACAAGTGGCCAATGCTCATCTGACCATAAAAAGTTTTCACCTACAAGCTCTAAAGGTCGCACACAAACCCGGCATTCCGCGCTGAAAATGACACTGAATTCGACCCAGGCCAGGTCAAACCACAGCCCGACCTTGACCTACATTTTGGACAGCTGGTTCTGGGGTCCCGTTGATTAATTGAGTGGTTCACAGTGATTATCTGATGTCAGGACCGCAGAGAACAGGCAGGCCATGTGTGTCATTTACGTACGATACGTCTGTCATACCAAACTTGCCGCATTACGAAAAAAGACGACAGACGCCATTCTAGATCAAATCCCCCTTATAAGATCGTTTCATAGATGAAATGTACATCATTTTTCCATATGGAGCTGTAACTTTATATGACTAATAATTTCTTTCAGTCATCATAAAATGGAAATCGAACAGAGCAGAGCATTTTTATGTATGTGCTGTGTGTGCTCTCCTGTAATATGTTGTTATTAGTGCATACAGTGTTTTTCAATTTCATGGCAGCAAACATAACGGTCCGCGCGGTCGTGTTTGACATATACCACGACGGTTTTCGGTTTCCATTTTCACACCAAGAGCGGTAGTAATTGGTTGTCCTGTCACAATTACCGCCCGGTGTATGTCCCATACCGCAAATACTACCATAAGTAATATACTTTGGTCTGGTGTTTCTCTATGCGACCTACCTTTGAGTACAATGACAAAATATTGGGGGGGGGGGGGGGGGGGGACCCAAACTCCTTGACTGATCCATTGTTGGACTTGGCTGTTCCCCCGATGGAGCAATTGCGCGCAGGGCAGTGTGACACTATTGGCGCTCTCTAATGTGGTCAGTGGTCGAGTTCATTGACGTGTCATGGAGTTGTAGTTGTTGTTGTTGTTGTCTGCTAGTTTGTTCCTCGCGAGCGGCTATGTAACATTATAACCTATATTTTTTTTATTATTTGCTACATTTTAACCGAGTGTGCCACAATCTCCATTTAACTTATAACTACCTCGGTGTCTTGTTCAGGAAGCACTGAAATAGATCTAATATAGTATTTTCTTTGGCCGAGTCCTGTCAAAATCTGTCCTTGGCTTCATTTAATTAATGTTCTGTCTTCTAGTACTCATTTACTTCCACATGGCTCCAGAAAAATGTTTGTTTATTTGTTTGTTTTTTTGTGTGCATTTTTCTGTTCCGTGTAACCCTTGATTCTACACCCATCAATTTCTACCTTGAAGCAACAACAATAATGACAACAGCGATAACAACAAAGCAAGCTTGTATAATCTTTACGAATTAGAATCATGGGGACGAAGCTTATCCTAAGTGAGTCTAGAAAGACCTTTCCTGTTTACGTCTTTTGGTGTAAATATTTATTGTAACCTGCGTAACGGGGAGCGCTGGCATTCTGTAATAGTTGTAATTATGTTTTGTGTGTGTACATTTCCAGAACGTCATCCACAGACGCAAGGATGATGAAAGTGGAACTGTAGTGTCGATATACTCAAAATGTGGTCGAATGAAATTAGATCAGACGTGTTTGCTCTCGCACAGCAAGGCTTCTGTCAAACAACACGCACGCAAGCTGTCGGGCGCCAAACAAATTCTTCACTCCCCACATAAGGCTTCTGCCACTGGCACCCATCTGTTCATTAAACTAAACAAACAAGCACAAATAGAGACGTTTTCTATTTACCGGAACTGGAGACTGGAATCCAGAGGCAGAATCGGTTTATCAAGAGCTTATCAGGCCAACGTTTAATCCACACCGTGCGATAATATGTCTTGGCGGTGTGTATCAGGTAATCCACGGCTTGATAACCCAATTTCTCCGCAACTGAGTGGGGACAACATGTTATGTAACTTTTCGGGAAGTCAGCAAGGCGGACAGGTAGTTGAAGCATTCCTCTCCTACAATTTGTTTACAGAACTTAGAACTGATTTACTTCCAGATACACTTGTAGTTTCTTTCAGAGTACAACGATTCTCATTCTGTCCTCGCTGAAAGTTGACGCTCAGTAAGATGGCAATGGTGATTTTAAATATGTACAAAAAATGCCAAATTATTTCAAATTTATCAAAGAATATTTCTCTGCGACTTTTCCGTACGGTCTGAACAGAGTGGTTTTCGGATGAACCCTTCAGAATGGTCTGTTAACACAGATAGCTTAGATCTATGTCTTGTCCACGAATCTGCGCACATGCCAGACATGGGACACATTGCATGGTTGATAGGATCATGGAACTAAGACACGACTGCAACGCAACAGTAATTTGCACGTGCTTGCTCAGCCTAAATCACAGGCAAGCTTGTGTCAAGCCAAAGGTTACCTCAAGGAGCAAATCTGTATCCCTGCTCTAGACTTAACTTCAAAGCTTTACTAATAACACAATAACGAGATGAGTCATTTCAATACGAAACAGGACGAAGTACAGTAAACATTCTTCAAGTAGAAGCCGTTATATAGAGAATCCACAACGCCGCAAAAACGAAAAGGTCGGGAAGTTTTTGACCTTACTGCGAAAATTCAATTATCTGAAGACAGATGACCTACATGTTCCCATGTATGAAGTCATCAAGAGAATTAAGTAACTCTGAGAAACCTGTTACCCCAAACCAGTAGCCTGAACCAGGAGCCTTGTAATGAGGCCATGCCACGTGGGTGAACTAAGGTAAACTGAACGTGACTAATTAGGGAACTGACAGTGATTTCAGCTGACATTTTTTTTTCTTTCCCCTTAATGCAAGCGGTCGTACAAACTGGGTGGCGACAAGTATAAGTACAGGGGAAATGAAACAGAATCTGCTCAAAGTATCATGGTTCTCTAATGAAAACATCATAATGATTATAAAACAATAAGGGAAGTAAGGCCTCCAGTGTCATCATTAAAGGCTTTTTAACCCCTGAGCCTTAAATTCTACAAAATATCATAATACGCGCAGAAAGACGTCAAGACGTACATGGGCATGTTTTAAAAGGTCTTGAAGTTCGCTATATCTATCTATATATATATATTTGGACAACTTGGAGCGGTCCTTCCCTATGCATAGAAAAACGGCTAAACGTAGAAAGTTCAAACTTTCTGTACTCATTAGTTAAAAAATCTACTAGGTTTTTACACATTCATTTTGAAGATATAATGTCTGGAAATGTACAAACTGAATTTATGAAGTCATTTGTTTTGTTACCAGTTCCAATCATCTTTTTAAAACACCATTTTCAACATTTCCAAATAGGTTTGCCAGGTTGCCATTTTTATGATCATCTATACTATATATATTTGTGGACTTGAGATTTTTCGTTGCAAAAGGCTTCTGAACCACTCAACACTTAGACTTCAAATTTTATATGGTACATCAGAATGGATGAAAGACTGCACAGTTTTTAATAGAAGTCTCAAATCGGTGTAGTTTTTTTTATTGGAAATTTATTGTTTCGCCATCATTTAGATCTATTTCGAGTCATGGTTTGCCATTTTAAGGTTTCGTTATCACTTCCTGCGATGTGTTCACTATCAAACACACTAACCCGTGCGCAAATCATGCTGTTGTAAGGGATGCGCAGGATATCAACTCACAAAGGCAGAGCAGTAAGACTTATTTAAAACGAAGTGGTTATTTTCAAAGCATGCCTTGGAACTAACGCCAGCGTTATTTTCAAGGCATGTTTCATTGACCAATCAGAAGCTGTTTCAGTATTTCTAAACGTGGAGCCTTAGACTGTGCATTGTCAGACTGATATGTAACGACGTGAGGGTCTAGTCAGTTTGTATCATCGAGGCCGTAGGCCGATGTTCGTCTGGGTAGTAGTCAGATTGACATATCAGGGAAAGCCGCCGGGGTAGCTATGTATTGTTTATTGGACTCAAGGTATGCCTTGGAACTAACGCCAGCGTTATTTTCAAGGCATGTTTCATTGACCAATCAGAAGCTGTTAAGATGCCTTGAAAATAACGCTAGAGTTAGTTTCAAGGTATGCCTTGTAAATAACGCCTTGCTACTTAAAAACAAACAAACAAAAATAAATAAACAAATAGGAACAGGCCAGATGAAGCAGGTCCATAATAACCACCCAGAACTGAAACCAATATTCAATATTTATCCCGGGCAGGGCCGGGGACCTCAGCTAGTTTTCTATATTTTCCTTGATTTTGAGCCACAATTCATTAACAGAAGAAAGTGTTCCGACATGAGTCGAAACGTGTGATCGGAAATTGCGTTCTACGTCACTCTTTTCACATTGGTGGCCGAAAGTCAATTTTTCAAACCTATAATATTCTGCAAGGAATTATGATGTAACAAAAAGATCTATTAGTCTTTGCATATCGAATCCAAGTGTCGTTAATGTGACCTAGATCTAGATATGTAGCTGGTCTTGGTACAAGGAAAATTTGCAAGATTTATCTTGCCCGGGTCGGCTAGTAAAATAAAGAAGATAACAATTAGTTCTTTTCTGATCACCTCGGCTGCTGAAGTGCTTTGGCGGAGCGCGCGCGCGGGGACACACACACACACACACACACAAACACACACAAAAGAAAGAATAAGTGACTGTATTGAGCAAATTGTATTTCTCAAACAACACTTATTTGCAATGACTTCAGACACTTACCGATTAAAAAAAATACTCGAAAGAGAAGTGTGGTTGTTTCATGTGCAAAGATACGTCACATTGTTCCCTTTACCGCGCCTTCCATTGTACACTGGGTAACCACGTCTGAGTAAGTCCCACAAGGCCAGTATCAATCATACAATTCAAACACATAATATTAAGTCATGAAGCACAGAATTATGCATCGTCACAATCCCTACTGGAACATTTCAATTTGAAGAAATGTTTTTATGCAAATGTCACAAGACCTATCAACAGTCTACTGGTGTAAAAGTTAACAGAAACAAACAGAACTGTAGTTAGTTCGGCTGAGTACAATTAATTCGGTCCTGCCATTATACGTAATCACAATCTGTACTCAAAACCAATGGGCATTAAACTATAACAATCACTGCACAATAACAATATTAAGGCAAACCTTATCCTCGATGATGTTACTTCCCGAACACACAGTGTAAGACCGTATCACACAAAAGTACAGGCAGGTGAATCTATTCGACTGGAAATGCTTCATCACTGAGAGCTGAATCAGTGTTTCTCAAACCTGTTGTGTTTTTTTCATGACCGGAAAGCCTAACAGCACTAACAAATCGGCCGCCATTTATCCTTCAACATAACACCGTTAATACTATTTTATACCACTGAGCTATTTTCACCACTATAAAAAAGATTGGTTCAACAAATTTGGAACTCCAATAATAAATTCTTACACTCAATAAAAATTAAAATAATGCAGTAACTATTTTCGCCATGTCGCCAAATTGGATTTCGTTTGCACAATGAATTTTGTGAAAAGTTTTAGGGTTAGGGCAAAGGTCAGGGTTAGGATTTGGTTTGGCCACTTCAGTACCTGGCCACATATTTTTCGGAAATTGGCCGCGCACTGATGGCAAAACTCCCATTGTGGGTATTCTGGATACGTGGCCCAAATTTTCTCTAGATCTACCTGAAATTTTTTTTTTTAAATACATACATTTCGGAATCAGAAAATATCCTTTTTAAATTTAAAAAAAAAGGCATGTCCACGACTGACTGCCGACGACTCGCCACGGGCTCGCGGCCCACAGTTTGAGACACACTGAGCTAACTCACTATCGTGAATCAGTGAGGGGTCAAAACGAGTAGTTGCTTGCCAGCCCCACCCCTACCCCCCAGTTCTGGAGAAGACAGTGTTATAGCTGGATACAAACAGAATGTGTCTGTGTCAGGTAAATCTCCTATTAACGGCTTGTCCATTTGGCGGTGGAAGGGGGAGGGACGCATTTTGTGACCTCTCAATCAGCTTTTTAATGACAACCTTTGCACCCTGACCCTGTCAAATCTTTTCATGTCTGTCCGCACGGAAGAAACGGAGATGATTTTTCACTGCAAGGACGCGGCGGCCGTGCTCCACAAGTCCTGGTTTTTATGGACTCTTCTCTCTTGACAATGTCTGTCCGTGAAACCTCCGAAAGATGGACTTAACTTCCTTTTCACAGACTGTCAGTTCGGCTCTTGGCAAATCTTCATGTCCAAAACACGTTGTTGTTGTGTTTTTTGTTTTTTGTTTTGTTTTTTTGGGGGGAGGGGGGGTGTTCTTGAACGTTAGCTTTGCCCGCCCCACCCCTCCATCTATTCCCTCATCAACCTAACTGCTCCCGCCCTTTTCACTGTGTCGGATACACGCGTTTTAATCATTGTACATCTTGCTCAAAACAAATAAGTAGAATGGCTCAAACTCTAGACCAGGACTTCCACCCCTAAACGTTACATAGATCCCCGTACAGTAATCATCACTGCACACTTTGACAAACGCACACTTTTCTATTATAATATTTTGTCTGAAGTCTGTCCTCAAATTAAATTTATGCTAGCTGACTTTAGAATAATGTATTAACCAGTCTGCAAAAATGCCCATCTACACTGGGACACAAACGAGTCTCGGGGCTATTCGAGTCTTCACCGTTCATCATTTTGCATACCATAGTTAAATCGTAATCTCAACATCCTGTAGATAAGTGTCCTCATTAGTTTGTGTTTTGTTGTTGTTGTTGTTTTTTTTTGTGCTCTTTTTGTCTTGATCCAAGTGATGAGCGCCAGTTATTACTGTCTGTTTAAACAGTTCAAGTAAAACTCCAGTAACCCCATGAGATCAACTGCATTGCATCTTATTTGTCAATCACTGCGTTTCATACACCATCTACGTGGCTTAGATTCTATCAGTGTCGTGACACGCGGCCGAGATGGATGACAAGGAACGGGACAGTAGGGGTGGGCCACCTTTTCATGAGTCGCTCGTGTCCAGTTCCTATTCCTCAATCGGCCAACGTCAGCAACGCTATTTAAATTTGAACTAGAATCTACATCCAGGCTGTATTAAAAAAAATACATGATCTGTGTCAAACATTAATGTTAGTATGTCAAAACATTCAACAAATGATCAATACTGACTTGGCCATGATGTGACAAGTGGGGCCCCCATTCATTTGGCCATTCATTTCGTTTCTCGTGTGGTATTTGCCTGGTAAATACTGGCAGTGTTCACACTGACACGCGCCCAGGGAATGTTCGACAGCGCTTTAAGCATCCCGTGCTTGTTAAGCTTGTACAATGTCATATTTGACACCTTCATCCTCCTTTTTTCGCACATGCACTGACCCCCACTGACCGTGAACACGAATGACAGATGACATACAACGTACTTGTGATCAATGGTCCATTTATAGATATGAGGTAAGAGCATTATGGTTGTGAAAGTGTCCATTCTTCTTCTTCTCCTGTTTGTTCAGTGATGTTTCGGCACTGGAGTGAACCATGACAACATTGGCTTTTGTTTGAGTTACTAGACTAGTTCAAGTTTGAGTCTGGGTTTTGGGACAGCGGAACGCCAACGGCGAGAAGTGGAGATGACCCGATCTGATGAAGAAAGCTGGAACCAAAAATCTGAGAAAAGTGTGAGCTCGAGTAAAAGAAACTGGAGGTAGACGCAACCGGCTCAGATTTTAATGTGAACAGTTACCATGAAGCTCCAATGGAACAAGCCAACGCTGCCAAAGTTTCCAGCCTTCATGGATGGAAAACACAAGCTGGACGACTGAATACTGTACTACATTCTCAAACGGTTTTTTCTAAAGCTGACTGAAACAGCACAAGCTTCACGTCACTTAATATTTTCATTCCCCCGTCAAAAATTGGCATTATTCACCAGTTCTTTCACACGGTCACGCTCCCAGTGTAAATATTACAACATCGCGTAATGACGAGCCTTGGCGCGTGAGCAAGCATTCGTAAGAAGTATTATTCACAAGGGTAATAATTTGGCGTGAAACGTGACTTCCATCCAGCAATAATGCCATTTGATTTCATTGTTTTCGACTATGGCAAAGGTTGACTGACATAGGGCTTTTTTATTTTATTTTTTTCGCCAGCCAAGGACTTTCTCCTATGGTCTGAGATATTTTTTTCCTCATTAGTTTTCTGCTGGAGGATGAACGTAGGGCTGCCTGCTGGCGCACTGAGTCCGGTTTGTTTATGAGTCTCTTTTGACTGAATGCGCGAAGTCGCTCTTTCTGCAAGCTGAGTCAAAATAGTTTTGACACACCCAAAGTAATGACACTGACTTGTTTCGGTCTCGCCAGTAACCGAGGTCCCGTTTAAACTCAGTCCACGTGTCACACTAAAACTCAGACTGAAGAGACGTGACCAGGTGCGCCACCAGGCTACTCAGATTCAAAAAGACGGGGTAGGTTTTGAGACATTACTAAGAATTTCTCTAGTTTATCTCACGGTGGGTGGGACTGTGCATGTGGAGTGGTGGGAAAGAACGAAGACAGGGCTACGAATGAAAATTCAGTTGGTGAAAAGTTGGCACTTTTATATTGAGCTTGACAACCGACTGTCTTTGTTTTATGTTCTAATATTTATTTTATTTATCTATTTACTTATTTATTTAGAGAGGAGGGGCAGACGAGGAAGGTCCAGATAAAAATATAGCTGTTCGTAATGCGAGCATACGGTTATTCTCCACAGATGTCTCCAGTGAGTGAGAATTCAAAATACAATTATTCAGGAACTCCGCAAGGCGAGCGATACTCTCCTGAAACGTTATCGTGGATAGGCTATAGCTATTATATTACACGAATGTCCGTTTTTACACCTACTGATAAACTGAATCATTAAAAGCAAACTTTATTGACGAAGTGAAGGCGAAACATTTTCTTTAAAACGACTGCATCTGCATATCATAAAAACTGAAGTCCAGCTTACCTCTGTGACAATCTTTGGCCAAAAGCGAGAGCCTCTACCTCAGTCCTACTCAGTTTCAGTCTGAGGATTGGACGCAAAGTTCAGTTCCACCCTATCTCTGTGACACTCTTTGCCCCAAAGCAAAAACCTCTAAGTTTTACTTTCTTCCAGTCTCATCACTTAAAAGCAAAACTCTGAATGTACCAATTTTAAGGGGAGGGAACTAGGCGTGATCAATCCGCCAACACCATAGAACTTCACTATTTACACAAAAACCATGGGTAACGACTCGTCTTTGACCAGGGGAAACAAAACAGCTTATAAGACACACCCTTCACTGTTCCAATTTCCACGGGTGACAACTGAAACTGTATCTACCGTTCGTAAAAAAAAAGTTCTTTGTTTGAGGGCTCGATATAAGATTCAAGGCAATGCAATATCCCAACCACTGCCCCATCCACCCTCTGGAAATCTGAGGTGCGGCGAACCAGCAATACTTCGCTCACTTCCTCTTGCAATGGCGCAGAAAAGACATTAGAGACAGAAAGACTACACTACTATATGTACTAGACTACGAGTTTTCCTCGTCTAGAGAAACTGCGAATATTAATTATAAGCAAGGCGTTATTTACAAGGCATACCTTGAAACTAACTCTAGCGTTATTTTCAAGGCATACCTTAACAGCTTCTGATTGGTCAATGAAACATGCCTTGAAAATAACGCTGGCGTTAGTTCCAAGGCATACCTTGAGTCCAATAAACAATACATAGCTACCCCGGCGGCTTTCCCTGATATGTCAATCTGACTACTACCCAGATGAACATCGGCCTACGGCCTCGATGATACAAACTGACTAGACCCTCACGTCGTTACATATCAGTCTGACAATGCACAGTCTAAGGCTCCACGTTTAGAAATACTGAAACAGCTTCTGATTGGTCAATGAAACATGCCTTGAAAATAACGCTGGCGTTAGTTCCAAGGCATGCCTTGAAAATAACCACTTCGTAATTATAATGATACTGTTAGGAAAACATGCAGGATAGGTGGATGGTGGTTTTGCGTGATGGGAGAGAAAGCACGTATTATTTTCTGGGGCAGTTATGAAAACAGTCCTTTACCTTTGAACATTACTATTTTTGACACACCGCAAACACAGCCCCATTTCCTCTACACTGTGACTACTACTTGACCTATATAGCATTCACCTTTTTGAACTGCTGAAATCTTCTCCCTCAATAAAAAAAAAAAAATTTACTTCATCTTACTCCCATCCCTCAAACTACTCCATTCTTACAGTCTACATTATTTGGAAAAGGGAGCTGGTGTCTATACATCCTTCATCTGGGAATGAAATGATAAAAGAATAACTGACGATCAGCACCTCAAATATATAGTCTACCTTGACCCAGAAAAGAGAGCGGCCAAATCAAAGTGTCACCTCTGCAGTCAGCAACTCTCACCATCTTCTGATCTGCTGGCCCTGTAACGTTGTTACATTACCCGCCACGCGTGACCCATGGCAAAAAAAAGCATAATTATTAATGTGTCTCATAATCTCTCCCTGTTTTCTCCTCCCTTTAACCAAAGAATGAACAGTAGAAATCATCTTGGCGAACACAGAAATGACACTGGTCTCATACTGCATATCCACGTTTACCAATAGTTTTTAAACTTTAGAAACCTGTTCCCTACCCCGGGTAGGCATGTCACATGGCTTTATTCCCCCTCTCCCTCCAATCAACAATCCGAGTTCGAATCCATAGACTCAACAACACTGATAAGGCCATCCAGACCAACGAAACTGAGCGACGGATATTGATATGAACGCCTGTAACAGGGTGATAGATTGGCAAGGTATAACTAGTAGTTATAATAATATTGTGCCTATAACTAGCGTGGGAAGATAGTTAACGGCGGGGAGACAGAGTCATTGTAGGCCAGAGGGGGAAAGTATGGGATGCAACTGAAGCGCTTTGACACCCGAAAAGGGTAGTGTTTACTTGACCGCCGCACTTGTCGATCAGATCACCTGGGAATTGCTTGGGGGGTAGAGCTGTTTCAATAGTATTTGACGTGGAGCCGACGGGGGTGGCTATTAGGATAACTAATGCACACTCGGTGGGCGTCTTGGGACGCTACCTGACTGGGTATAAATCTCCGAACGCTCCTTCCAACTTCAGACCGCTGAGAGCACTCACCAGCTTCGTGCCGAAGAGGAGACCACAACTGCAACTGTAACTTTGTACTAGTCTTGTGAGTGGGGAAGGTCAGGGAACCCGCAAACATCCTTTGTCAGAGCGTGGTATCTTTGGTATCTTGTCGGCATTTGGGCTGTTGCTGAGTGGTAAGTTAATTGTACGATGTATGTGTATTTTACTTAATGTTCATGATTGTAGAACCTAAATCTAGTGGGTTTACTTTGGTATAACTGCTGCCTCTGAGAGAGTCACGGAAACGCCGTTATATATATGTTACGAAACCTTATAGGATGGGGTCCGTTAGAGAGAGCGTTATTCTTCGTGGGGAACGTGTAAATATCATTAAAACTGTATTGATCGTTTATTCTATTGCCTATATGGGAGCCTATGGAGTATGGGAGCTTGCAGCCTGACTTATAACAGTGTCAGCGGTTAAAAGTGTTAATGATGAATATCCGTCATGGAGTAAGTATGGAAGTCATGCCTTCCAGCAGTAGATTAGGACTTTGCGATTGTTTTTCTACAGAGGAGGAAGAACAACACCTTCTTGGCTTCTCAACTTCTTGTACTTTGATTAACGACATCGTGGCTTCTTGGCTTCCCGACCTATTGGTACCTGCCGATACCTGTTGATCTAACTGCGCAGTCAAGCCAGGGTAGAGAGGAAGAACCAGTGCCCAGATAGCGCCATACACCCCTAAAGGAGAGGTTTCCTTATGCTGAATGTTCCCATGTGTTTTATAAAATGTGCTAGAGATTGAATATTACGAAGCCATTTAATTAGCATGTACTGATTTGCATCAACTTCATTCCATCGAAATTCACATGAAATTGTATGACCTATGTTCCTATTATTATTGAATGAATTAATAATTATTGTATATATGTAAGCAATACAGATATCGTTTGTTATAACTTATAGAAGAGAGATAGTCGATTATTTAGTGTGTTTGTGCCGTGCCCATCACGGCTGGTGTCAGAAGAAAGTTAGTGAGAGAAAGTGGAAACATCACAATGGTGTCAGAAGTGGGATCCTGCTAGTAAATAACATTTAATTTTGATCTGGGTCGTGTCAAGGGGCTATTGTGTGATTGTGTGGACAGGTCATCTGCCCTGAGGCGAGTGAGAGAGATTGACATTTAGTGCCTGCGACATGCTCTGATTTTACCTGTGCATTGACTGTTCAATTTTATCTTTTGTCACAGAGAAAATTGTTGTTTGCTATTGCAGGAATATTGTTGTTAACTTCACAGTTACGATCCACGCTTTATTGTTAGCTTTGTTTACAGGTCAATTGCTGATGGACTATCTGGGCGCACTGAAGCTTGCCAGACAAGAAGGCATTAGTGATGAGGAATTCAAAATTAGGTGGGACGAAGAGAAAGCCCAAAACCGAGAACAAAGGGCTATCGAACGAGAAGAAAAGGAGCGCGAACGAGAAGAAAAGGAGCGCGAACGAGAAGAAAAGGAGAAGGAAAGACAATTTGAAAGGGAGAGAATGGAATGCGAACGGGAACTAGCCAAAAACGGGTGTCACAATGGTAAAGGGAATGGAAAATCTGCTGCCCCGAAGGTACCTAAAATTGCCATTTTTGATGACTCGCGCGAGGATCTCGACTCGTATTTGAAAAGATTTGAAAGGCTCGCGCAGGCAAATGATTGGGAAGAAGACACCTGGGCAGACATGTTAGGGGCATTGTTAACTGGCAGGGCGTTAGATGTTTATTCCGGTCTCAGCGATGAAGACAGTAGGGATTACGAGAAGGTAAAGAAGGTGTTGTTCAAGAAGTATCACCTCACGGCAGAGGGTTATAGGCGTAAGTTTAGGGAGAGTCGTCTAGATAAGGACGAAACTTATACGCAGCTGTCCGTGAGATTGCAGAGATATTTTGAGAGGTGGGTAGACCTCTCAGAGGCAGAGAGAACTATGGAAGGGATTACGGATCTGTTAGTCAGGGAGCAGATGTTGAAGATTGTCGACTGTAATCTTTCCATATATTTGAAAGAGAGGGACCCCAAGTCCGTGCATGAGTTAGTTGAGATGGCGGACTTGTATAGTGAGGCTCATCAGTCGAAGCGAGGGCTGGAGCAACAGCAGAAGTCAGGTAAGAGGGTTGAGGAGAGCAGAAGTAAGGGTTTAGGAGTGAGTAAACCGGTATGCTTCAACTGTGGCTCTCCCAATCACCTGAGTAGGCAGTGTGACCAGGGCAGGACGAAGAAGGGTGCTGCTGCCACTGTCGAGGACAGCCGAGGTAAGTCCCAGCGTGAGAGTGGGCGTGGTTGTTTTGTGTGTGGGTCACTTCTCCATATTGCGAGATTCTGTAGGAAGAGACAGAAAGAGACGACCGCAGTCGTACTAACCAGCGATGAGGAAGCCGATGACAGTCAGTGGGAGTCATCGGGCAGGGCGAATACTCAACCAGGGGCTGAGCAGAGTGTTGGGCCACAGACCTTCATTTCTTGGGAGACGGAAGGTAAGAGTATTGGGTTAGAAGGTTCGACAGAACATGAGCCCGAAGACGATGTTCCGGAGAATGATTTATCCGCTCCATTTTTGGAGAAGGGGAGGATAGGGGATAAAGAGATTACTATCCTTCGTGACACGGGATGCACGTGTGCGATTATAAAAAGGGACAAACTGCCTCCTAACAGCTTAACTGGGAAGAACAGGAGTTATGTCCTGATGGACGGGACGAGAAGGTCTGCTCCTGTCGCGGAAATGTGGGTAGAAACCCCATTTTATACTGGGCTTCTCAAAGCGCTAGTAGTGGAAGACCCAGTGGCCGATTTGATTATAGGAAACATAAAGGGGGCGTCTCTTGAGAAGATAAGTGTGGTACTCACGCGATCTCGCAAGGTGGAGATTGACAAGGAAGAGCATGAGTGTGAGAATGCGAGTGCGAAAGTGAGTCAGACCACAGATAATGAGGAGGCCAAGGGCAACTCAACGGAGGAGGTAAGGGTAGGGGCCAAGATAGGGGAACTCACACCAGGTGAGATAGCCCGGGCCCAGAGAGAGGACGAAACTTTGAGAGTTTTAAGGGAGAGAGCCACGTTGGAGCAATCGGCTGAGGTAGGTACTCACATAAAGGAGAGTAAGGGAATTTACTATCGGGTAAAGAAGGCCGGGGCTGGACGTGCTGATGTGGAGCAGTTGTTGGTACCTAAGCAGTACCGAAGTGAGCTGATGAAGATAGCTCACGAAGGAGTGTTCGGGGGACACTTAGGAATTTCGCGCACACAGGACAGAATAATGCAGTCGTTCTTTTGGCCTGGGATAGGTGCGGACGTAGGTCGTTTCTGTCGATCGTGTGACGCGTGTCAAAGGACATCCAATAAAGGTAGGGTGACAAAGGTACCCCTAGTGCCGACGCCCCTGATCGACACGCCCTTTTCGCGCGTCGCCATAGATTTGGTTGGTCCACTTCCGCGTACGGAACATGGGAGATCGCGTTATATTTTGACGCTAGTAGATTATGCCACGCGTTTCCCGGATGCCGTAGCCTTAAGGGGGATATCAGCTGAGCAGGTCAGTGAAGCGTTAATGGAAATATTTTCTCGGTTAGGCATACCAAAGGAAATAGTTTCAGATAGGGGATCACAGTTTACCGGTGAGCTGATGAGAGAGGTCAGTGCACTTCTCAAAACGAAACAGATATTCTGCTCGCCCTACCACGCGATGGCCAATGGTCTGTGTGAAAGATTTAACGGAGTGCTGAAGAATATGCTTCGCCGAGTAGCTCATGACAGACCCAAGGACTGGGACAGAATGTTGTGTCCACTGCTGTTCGCGTATCGCGAAACCCCACAGGCCAGTACAGGTTTTTCGCCGTTTGAACTAGTGTTCGGTCACCCTGTGAGAGGACCACTTGCAATACTGAAGAATCTGTGGACTGGGGAAGCGGAGTCAGAAACGAGGTCATCGTACGAATACGTGGTAGATATTAGGGAACGATTGGAGGATGCCATGAAAGTCGTAGCCGAGAACAGCAGCGTCGAAAAACACAGGCAGAAGAAATACTACGATAGGGGGGCCAAACAGAGGAAATTCCAAGTGGGCGATTCCGTCCTCATACTTCTCCCAAGTGACGGATCGAAACTACAGATGACTTGGAAAGGGCCTTACAAAGTAGAAGAGCAGAGAGGGTCAGTGAACTACATGGTGAACGTCAAGGGGAAGAGACGACTGTATCACGCGAATATGCTGAAGAAGTATATTGAGAGGGAAGACGAACAGGAAAACACAGAGGCAATAGCTGCAGCTATAATTGACGAGACCGATGAAGGAGAGGAAGCGACTTCGATGCCTCTGGAGACAGTCATGCCTAAGCTAGAACAGACCGAAACCTACAGGGATGTACAGTTAGGGGACACGCTAGATCAGGATCAGAGAGAACAGATGCAAGAGCTCATGGAAGAATACAAAGATATATTTACCGATGTACCGGGGCTCACTGACCTGATCAAGCACAAAATCCCATTGCTAGATCAAAAACCTGTGAAGGTAAGACCCTACCAACTACCGTACTCAACTAGAGAAGCTGTCAATGCTGAGGTAGGCAAGATGCTTGCGGCCAGAATCATCGAACCGTCCGAGTCCCCGTACAATAGTCCAATTGTATTAGTTAAGAAGCCCGATGGTCAACATCGTTTCTGCAACGACTACAGGCGGCTAAATGTTGTGACTGCCGATGACGCCGAACCGATGCCTGAGGTAGAAGCCATTATTTCCAATCTAGCGGAGGCAAAATATTTCACCAAGCTGGACTTGACAAAGGGCTTTTATCAAGTTCCGATGGCCGAGGAAGATAAACACCTGACGGCGTTCGCCACACCGTTTGGGCTATACCAGTACAGGGTCATGCCGTTCGGGTTGAAGGGATCCCCCGCCACATTTAACAGGCTCATGAGGAAAGTATTAAAAGATGCTGGCGAAGGGGTAGATGCATTTGTAGACGACTGTCTTATACACAGTGCAAATTGGCCTGACCACTTGGAACGTTGTCGGAATGTCTTCGAGCGACTGAGACGGGCAAATTTAAAAGCTAGACCTACCAAGACGCTAATAGGGATGACAGAAGTCGAGTACTTAGGCCATAAGCTGGGACAGGGGACTGTAAGACCGCAGGAGAGTAAGGTGCGAGCCATTGTCGACTGTGACCGACCGACGACCAAGACACAAGTGAGGAGTTTCCTGGGGCTAACGGGGTACTATCGGAAGTTTGTACCAAATTACAGTGCAATCTCGGCGCCGTTGTCAGACCTCACAAGGAAGTCCCAGGGCACAAAGTTCGCGTGGGGACACGCGCAGGAGAACGCGTTCAATGCCCTAAAAATTTGTTTGAGTTCCGAGCCGATACTACGGATGCCAGACTGGAACAAGGAACTGATTCTCCAGACAGACGCATCTAACCTTGGAGTGAGTGGCTGCCTACTTCAAGAAGACGAGGGTACGAAGTATCCAGTTGTATATGTTAGCAGAAAGTTGAAACCCGCGAAAAAGAACTACTCAACAATTGAAAAGGAATGCCTGGCCATAGTTTTCGCCGTTGGTAAGTTGCAGGCGTATCTGTATGGGAGAAACTTCGTGTTGGAGACGGACCACCGACCTCTAACTTGGATGCGAACTAAAGACCAGAAGAACGCGAGGGTAACTAGATGGAACCTGGCGCTGCAACCATATAACTTTCGAGTCAGCAACATCAGGGGGCGAGACGCTCTATAGGCCGACACTCTATCTAGATTACCAGTAGATTAATAATTTTATTAGCCGATTTTGCCAGGGAAAATCGACTTAAGTGGGGGCGATTGTAACAGGGTGATAGATTGGCAAGGTATAACTAGTAGTTATAATAATATTGTGCCTATAACTAGCGTGGGAAGATAGTTAACGGCGGGGAGACAGAGTCATTGTAGGCCAGAGGGGGAAAGTATGGGATGCAACTGAAGCGCTTTGACACCCGAAAAGGGTAGTGTTTACTTGACCGCCGCACTTGTCGATCAGATCACCTGGGAATTGCTTGGGGGGTAGAGCTGTTTCAATAGTATTTGACGTGGAGCCGACGGGGGTGGCTATTAGGATAACTAATGCACACTCGGTGGGCGTCTTGGGACGCTACCTGACTGGGTATAAATCTCCGAACGCTCCTTCCAACTTCAGACCGCTGAGAGCACTCACCAGCTTCGTGCCGAAGAGGAGACCACAACTGCAACTGTAACTTTGTACTAGTCTTGTGAGTGGGGAAGGTCAGGGAACCCGCAAACATCCTTTGTCAGAGCGTGGTATCTTTGGTATCTTGTCGGCATTTGGGCTGTTGCTGAGTGGTAAGTTAATTGTACGATGTATGTGTATTTTACTTAATGTTCATGATTGTAGAACCTAAATCTAGTGGGTTTACTTTGGTATAACTGCTGCCTCTGAGAGAGTCACGGAAACGCCGTTATATATATGTTACGAAACCTTATAGGATGGGGTCCGTTAGAGAGAGCGTTATTCTTCGTGGGGAACGTGTAAATATCATTAAAACTGTATTGATCGTTTATTCTATTGCCTATATGGGAGCCTATGGAGTATGGGAGCTTGCAGCCTGACTTATAACAGTGTCAGCGGTTAAAAGTGTTAATGATGAATATCCGTCATGGAGTAAGTATGGAAGTCATGCCTTCCAGCAGTAGATTAGGACTTTGCGATTGTTTTTCTACAGAGGAGGAAGAACAACACCTTCTTGGCTTCTCAACTTCTTGTACTTTGATTAACGACATCGTGGCTTCTTGGCTTCCCGACCTATTGGTACCTGCCGATACCTGTTGATCTAACTGCGCAGTCAAGCCAGGGTAGAGAGGAAGAACCAGTGCCCAGATAGCGCCATACACCCCTAAAGGAGAGGTTTCCTTATGCTGAATGTTCCCATGTGTTTTATAAAATGTGCTAGAGATTGAATATTACGAAGCCATTTAATTAGCATGTACTGATTTGCATCAACTTCATTCCATCGAAATTCACATGAAATTGTATGACCTATGTTCCTATTATTATTGAATGAATTAATAATTATTGTATATATGTAAGCAATACAGATATCGTTTGTTATAACTTATAGAAGAGAGATAGTCGATTATTTAGTGTGTTTGTGCCGTGCCCATCACGGCTGGTGTCAGAAGAAAGTTAGTGAGAGAAAGTGGAAACATCACAACGCCAATATGAAATTATTACAACACAATCAGGAATTAGAAAAATAAAAGCGACCCTGTTGTCTCACAATACATAAGAATGACGTGTGTCATTATTTAACAGCCGGGATATTTCCCCTCTTAACTTCCAACATATCCATCCGGTTCAGAATCACTGCGACAAACGCAAGGTAGGCACTGAAGGATGCCAAACTATACATGAGAATTATACCTGGCTTATAGGGCGTCGGACACTTGCTGACAGCAGTGTTGTTGTAAAGCTGATCTGACAGAAATCGGTCACTTGAGGGATGAAGGGGATGCATTCAGTATCTACTTATGGGAACTGAAAGTCCCAGGGGCGAGGAAGAGGGGGGGGGGTCTATTCTAATGAGGTCCCTGCAAAGGTCACTGGGTAATCAGAACAGAAGCCGTGCTTTTCACAGCAGGCGTCCTCAGAGCTATTTCTATTATGGATGAGGGTATTTTAGCATCAATAGAGATTATAATTATATTAGTATAGACAGGACACCATAGAAATACCTCATCTAGGTCACGGTATATTTTAGTTTGTCTGAAGCACTGATTTCCAATCGCCACGATAATTGGTCTCCCGCGTACTACATGTATTGATCTATTGCTCGATCTGTTTATTTATACCATTATCTAACTGTACTGTGCCATGGCTGTGGCGGACCACTATAATACACGTAATATGATTCCATTCTGGCTTAAGGGTATGTATTAAAAGTCTTGCCCTTCTCAATCAATTCTTTTCCTCGTATAGTCACGGCTCCTCTTTCCTCCTCCCCTTTCCTAGTTGACCCCTAGCTCCTATAATTAACTTTTCCTATCAGACAGGAAGTGGCTGAGACAGGGTAATGACTATGTTTTTGGTTTGTATCCCCCTCCAAAGCTCGCAACACCGGCTGTTCCTCTCCTTTTTTTTTTCTTCTAATTTAAAATATATCGGAGTTTTTGACTTTTCGCATGTCCTATTCTGTCTATCTCGAATAAAGATTTAATTGGTCCTTGCTAGGTTTGTTGCCCCCATTGCCTGTCCTGTGTGTATTTTGATTCCGTCTAGTCTGTTCATCCCAGAATGTCTGTCATCACTTTCTCTGTATTTCTGCCCTAGAGTATTGATGGATAAATTCCTTCTGCCACATTCCAGAACCCCAGGCCAGAAAAAAATTTTAAAAAACCAACCCCATCAACTGAGAATTTAAAAAAAAAAGAGAATCTCATACCCTTAAATGAATTTCAAGGTAAAAGTTTAAACAGATTAAGGTGAAAAATTCTTGAAGTTAACTTTGATTTTTTAAAACCATAAGACCAAGATGCGAATCCCATCAAGAAAATGAACTTGAATATGAGAATAAATGAGGGTGAATGGCCATGACTTTGTCTGAAGCACAACATAAAAATAAGAGCACTAATGTACGGTTCACTGCACTGCTGTGCATTTGTTTCAGTTTTGCTCAATTAAAGGATGGGAAGGGTAAAAGTTCAAATGTCCACACAAAAAATCGCTCAAAATGGTAATTAAGGACAGTGTTTGGTCTTAACCCACACATTCCCAGCACAAAGCCAACGAAATTAAGCTATTTACCAATAGAACACGACAGCAACGCAGAAACTGACAGCGGCTAGTCTGCACTAACGGCGATCTATGGCCATTACTAGCCATTAACCCTCAAGCGACCACGACAATGCTGTATCAGTGATCCGAGAAATTTGACCAGGTCCATCCGGTGTTTTGGTCATGAACGAGACGCATTAACCTGTCGGTCCAGGCTGCCCGCATTTGAAATGTCGCGGAAACCACGTCAAATCGTCTCCGAGTTTTGCAGCGGCGATGGGAGTCATTGCTATGCGCCACCGATCACGGCGTGGCTCCCAAACAACGGTGACGTATGGACATTTTCTGGGGGGGGGGGGGGGGGGGGGGGCAAAAAATTAAAAAATTGTTTGAAATAAACCATCTGACCTTTTGATGATTTTGGAGGAAATCATACTCCTACATTGTATTATTAATCATGTATTTCTGGGATTTGCTGCGGCATGGCTTTTAATACTGTTGATAATTCTATTAATGTGTTAGGATTCTTTCCCAGGTCAAAATATTGATGAACAAATGGTTAAAACATAATTACAATACTACTAAATAGAAATACGCTTACTATTCCAAACTGTCAAAAAACTCCTACGGTCCTCATATTTTCTGTGCTAGGAACTTTATGATTAAAATAAAAACTTGTAGGTCCACAACAGACAACTGAAACTGATAATTTCTTCCAGCTTTTTTGTTTGCATGTTTGTTTGTTCGTTTGGGGGAGGGGTGGGGGGGGAGGAGGGTTTGAAATGCCGATATCTTCACATTTCTCAGCTTTCAGCCCACTAAACCATTAATAAGGCCCAGCTCTCCACTTTCTCTGTTGTAAGATTTAATAGAACCACATAAGAAAAGAAAATTAAGGCAGAGCAGCTTCAAGGTAATGAAACGTGGTACGTGTGCGCGTTTCAAGTTTTCAACACATCTGTTTACCACAAACTACCTTTCACTTTGACACTCGTTCACTTCAATGGTGTACTTTACCTACCAAGTCTGCACTACTTCCGGCAGTAACAAAGCTGTGACCTTTTTCCGGGAGTACGAGTAAACATCAACCGGTCTGAAGTCGACACAATGGACGCAGACAGAAATGGCCAACGTATGCCATGTCATCGATAGAGTGAGGTGCCAAAGGGTATAATAAAGAACAACGTTTACAATGCAATGAAATTAAAAACAAAGATTAAATAAATCAATAAATTAATGAAATAAACCAGAGCCCCAAAGCGTTCCCCAAAGCAAAATCTCCAACCGAGTCTTTAGTTTCGAGGAATGAGGATTCCAATTCCATGGCGTAGCCTCGAACGCCCTGACCCCCCGAAACAAAAGATTTCCCAGGTGTTTAGAGACCCCTGACAGCTGTGACACCAGTTTTGCCTGACACTGTTAGAACTATGGCACACTGGCCGTTTGAACAGGCGAGCTGATGAAGCGGGAATAAACTCCATCACTGATGGCAATGTTTTTCATTCGCGCGTCATCAACGGGAGCGTTATTATGCCACAGCTCCGATGCTCTGCGTCATACGTGTGGAGAGAGATTCGGCCAGTAAAAATAACTGAAAGCGCCCGAAGACGGAAAGAGGGGGGGGGGTGCAGACATGCTGGCTGCGGTACTGCCCGTACCTAACGTCCACTATGACCCCAGCGGACATTATTCTCCCCACCGCCTGGTCTACATCACTGCACTCATACACTGCCGTGTTACGGGAAAACACCGCAAACTCCCCAAATCAAATATCACAGGAGATGCAAAAACCAACTCGCTTTGCGCAACACTCAACTGTATTTTCCTTCCATTTCAACCCTGTGATGACCGACAGAAACTAAATGCATCAGTCGTACACTATTACAGCCCAGAGAGAGAGATAAGGCACATTTCATGCCATATATTTATTGATGTCAAAATGTGATTTTGACCTAAATTGGCGCATACGATCTTTTCCAGTGAAACAGCAATCCGTGTCTGTGACTTTATGGTCCTTGTAGATGTAGTAGATAAACAGACTCGATATGAGAGCAACCTTTCACTGTTTCATTTGATCTCATAGGGAGACAAGACAAGCTGGTCGTGTTCCCTGGCTGCTCCACTGCCACGTCCGGTGTTCACCTGGCTTCTAACAAAGACCAACTGTATACGAGTAAGACACTGCGCATCCTTGTGCGCACCTCCAAATAACGTTGAGTTCAAAATGGTCCCCGTCTCTTTCCTCCCCGGCTTCCTGTCTCATCAAATACACATTCATACCCATATGTAGGTCCCAAGCAATTAGAATAAAATACATCAGATCAGGGAATTACCAGTCTATGAACATTATTCATACGGACAAATCGATTGTATATCTATCCATCCCATATGCATGGATCACATGTACTTCCATAAACCAGAGTTCGAACCCATTTATTTGCGTCTTGTCATTGTTACAGTGTCGATCACCGGTATTACATGTCATGTAAAATATTATGTGACTGTCTTCAATGAAACATGTAGAGTTCACAATGAGTGCAAAGGGCAGAAGGGTCACATCTCTAAAATGCGGTACATTTATTGCGGCGTCGATCTTGCAGTATCTACTATACTCAAGCAAGTAATAATAATTATTATTATAATTATCAATCAGTATTTAATATAATTAAAAAATAACAATAATAAGGACAGCAATTAAACAAAAATTAAAGACGAAGTAAGAAAGTTTCGAATGGGCTGTACTTCACGAACTAATAGAAAATCGCTCAAAATGAAAAAAAAACATTTAGCTAACAGAGGTGATAATTGAGACAAAGTGAGAGAGAAAGAAAGTTAACGCGTCAGGAAAGCAGACGACGGCATGCACACGGACGTATGACAGGATACTGGATGAGAAAGATAGGCTGTAACAGACTTAAAGCGAACAAAAAACAGATAGATGTGAGGCGCTCTAAGGAAATGGTCCACATTGTCATTTTTTTTTCAAACTTGAGCTAATGGTATACTGTGAAAGTACAAACTGTCCTAAGAAAAGTGCACATTATTTCATGTAAAAATGTTGAAAACTGACTGAGTTATTGCCATTTCAAGGTGGCAAGATAGAAAAAGTCACTTTTGAGAAAAACGTGTTTAAAGTCTATGTAAATTTGAAGAGACCAAAATAGATTGGATCAGGAAAAAAAATGAAAGAAAAACATTAATAGTCGGAATTCATTAAAATTCTGTTGCTCTGGCATAAAGAAATGATTGAGCAATATATTTATGTCGAAAACTGATACGACCGGGAAGTCCCATTCCACCTATTTCTGGCTCTATCTCGAAAGTGCCGTGCGCGACATGCGGACCATTTCCCTAGAGCGCCTCACATACCAAAGACAACTGTCCTCTGACCCACCAAACAGTCCGCTGATAAAGCAAAAACTAAAAAAAAAAAAAACCTCCTGACCTTCCTTGTCCTTGTCAAAATGACCACATAAACCACACTTGAGAGACTGACATTTCTAGGGATTGTGACGCCACGATTCAAGACTGTTATATCTCAGTTTTAGTGTGAGATCTGGAGTTTAGAGTTAAATGCGACCTGGTGAACTGGCCACACACCTTCATACCGTTTTGTTCTTACCACTAATTGGGATTATTAACATGCACAATGATTAAGATTTTAAGTTTCAAAAATCAGAAAATAAACTTGGGTACATCCACGACTAACTGCCGACTGTTCCACGACCCACCCTTAAAGGTAAAACAGGCCGGGGCTGGGATAGGCACCAAACTGGTGGCTCGACACCTAATTATTATGCATCACACTAAAACACTGGGCACTGCCGGCCCACACTGCGGCGGTGTGGGCAGTGGTTAAGCGTGATGCATAACAGTTAGGCGGCCAGCCACCAGTTTTGGCGCTCACACCAGCCCGGGTCTGGTTTACCCCTTGAGGAAACACAGCATTCAATTTAGAAATTTTCATTTAAAAAAAAGGCAAGATTACCGATTTGTTTTTAAAATGTTCATTCCGTCTTCTGCTGATCTAT
Source organism: Onchidella celtica (assembly GCA_963931925.1). Classification (NCBI taxonomy): domain Eukaryota; kingdom Metazoa; phylum Mollusca; class Gastropoda; order Systellommatophora; family Onchidiidae; genus Onchidella; species Onchidella celtica. The sequence goes on along the minus strand of OZ007578.1, from coordinate 1,123,059 downwards.
ACGTCCACTTGCCGTCTTTGATTGTTGTTTTTTATTAACATGCAAACACATAAGAAACGGTACAACAGCCGCCGCTATCCGTCATCGTGTGACCAGCAATGTCCTCATTAAATATGTCCGGCGGTTATGACTGACCTTGCCTGTGTACCTGGAGGGACCCAGTGTCACTGGCAGGTACGCGTATCTACACTGGCCAGCGACATATTGACGTGTATGTGTGTAGATATGCAGGTTTATGTGTTGATATGATGTGTTTGCCTTCTTTCTGCGCGGTGACATCCATTCATCCAACCATCCATCCATCCATCCATCCATCCACGCATCCGCACCCCCTCCCGTCTTTCCTCCATCCATACATCAATCCACCCATCACCCGCCTATCCCTCCGTCCATCTATCCATCCATCCATCCGTCCACCCACCAACCCATTCATAAAACTGTCTATCTAAAAGGATATTGTCGAAAATAAGAAATTGGTATCAGCGAGGTGACCCTTGTTTTTTGCGCCAAGAGGATTTATGCTCAGCCCGAAGCACTCAGCAATATAAACCATCGGCACGTTCCTTTGCCTTTTTCGCTGCCCACAGACGAGCATAACTGATAATGCTCGATAACTGTCTCAGACACTCATGAATCATTGAAAACTCCAGCGATTCGTGAGTGACGACATAGGCAGGCCGTCCATGACACAGACAGGCCGTCGAAGTCAGAATGAGTCAACAGCCGAATATAGCAGTACCGTGGAAGAAGACCGTATATTCTAGTTCAGTCTCAGTCAAATTCAATGTTTGACATCATTTTATAGAATGAAATATGCTCTATCTTTCTGGCTGGGTTGAAATTGTGCACGATTAATATACATCTTATCTATATAATAAAGCTACAACAAAACCCCTAATAGTCCTATGGATTCGGAAACTACACAACGCACCGACCTGAAATTTGGCACAAAGAATTATGGGATAGCGAACATTGTTCCTATCGCTATACACTAAGAAAACCGTTTGTTATTTCTGAGTTAATCGGTAAATGCGGTTATAATTAAAGACTAAATTCACGAGAGCGTTTGATCCGAAATTTACGATCAATAAGATAATGATGTCTGTTTCTAATAATAGCCCACTTCCGCCTACACATGACGTTGTCACTTCCTGCGATGTGTTCACTAACAAACAAACTAACCCGTGCGCAAATCATAGCCATTTGACGGATGCTGACGGGATGCGCAGGACGTCAACGCGCAAAAGGAGAGCAGTAAAACTTATCTAAAAACAAACAAACAAACAAAAATAAAATAAAGCTAAAGGAACGAGCAAAATGAAGCAGGTCCATAATAATCACCCACAACTGAAACTAATAACTCGATTTATCCCGGGCAGGGCCGGGCAACTCAGCTAGTAATAATAAAAAACCAAAAAATTTAAAAAATAAAAAAAAAATCGCCGGATTTTTAAAAAGACCTAGAGCCGCTCACACAGCTCGGATTTGCCTGAAATTTTACAGGTGCCTTCCTGTCGACCCGCAGAAGATTCTTTTTTAGATCTGAAGGCTTGAAATGGTGGGGAAGTGTTGGGTTATATTTTGTTGTTGTTGTTTTTTTTGCTTTGTGTCGCTAACTAACTACCCTCGATCCTTCATTTTCAGGAACACATGAGCCAAAGACATAATCACTTCCTGAAAAATTCTCGGTTCGCCCAGTGTACTATCCTACCAATCTATTAATCGATGAGTTTTGTGAATGACCCTACGCATTTCGGCATCAATGTTTCTGTGCTGATTACTTTCGGCCTGAAGTGATGTCCTTTGTTTATTTACCAGTTACTTGTGCGTGTACAAATATTTACCCTTGGTCAGTATAAAATGTAAATTGAACAAAGAATAAAGCGGGGAGTAAAGCGAAGCATTTTATTTTTTTTCATCTCCTGTAAAATGTTATTTATGACGGCTCCCGTCTTTCTACTGCAGCACGGCAAAATATTCGATTTTACTCCTAGTTTTCAGCAATGATTTTGCTAGGCCTGGCAGCCACGCTCTAATTGCATAATTTCAACCTTTCCAAGTCATTGATCCGTCTGTGAACTTCAAGAAAGTCTCCGGCATGTCTCTTACTCACTCCAACCACTGCTGAATAAATGACACAGGTCACTACATAGAGACCGTCAGAGGAAGGGGGAAGAGGAAAGAAGCGAGAGAGAGAGAGGGGGGGGGTGAACAGCAGAGAGAGACACACACACACGTACAGACAGAGTGAGTGAGTGAGTGAGTGAGTGAGTGAGTGAGTGAGTGAGTGAGTAGTGACAAACAGACAAATTATCTTGGAAGAATGCAATGACAGGAAGTCTGAGTCTGAGCTTGGTCAAAGAACGACGATGCGATATTGTGCTGGGGAGAAGTAAGACGATAGGCATAAAAATAACAGAATGATAGGAGAGAAGGAGTTAGGAGACCCTACCAGAGGCGCTCACTAACCACCTGTGAGCGAAAATAGGGTTTCCACAAAGAGACGTGTGTCTTGAGGCGCGATAGTACTGTACCGAGAGAAACAAACAGTGTCTGCCAGAAACACCCGTAACAAATATAAAACATGCAAACATTAATATTTAGCCTTACTTGAAGGTTCTCCTCCGACCGCCGTGATGTCGGCCTTTGTTCACCACCACTGGGGTTAGTGCTGACCAGACTGGTAACCTCTGTCCAATGCTACACTCCTGACAGTAGTCGTAACGTGCACCTACTCCAGACATGGGTTTCCAAACTTCAAAAATCCCTGGCAACCAAAGGCCATTTGGTGGTCAACATGATGACAGGGCCACTGTATAACACAATAGGCAAGCCGTTTTATGGGGGTCTTTTGTGTTTTGGTAGCGTCGTCGAAGGGCTTCAGATGTTGAAATGAAAGTCTTTTCTAGGTGTCACAGCGCTTTGTTACTACTTTTTTCGTTTTATAAGGATGTAACTGTGATGTGATCAATGGGCAAATAATGCATCTGATTCTGATCTGTTGAATTTAATTTTGTATGTTGGTGCCACCGTTCTGCTCTGTGGTGATATATCTAGCACGATAGAGCGAGAGTTCTTTGCCAATAGAAGATGGAACCTGAGAATTCTGGTTTCTTTCTACACAAACGGGCAAAATCTGTGTCACGAGTGGAGTGAGCGATAGTTAATAATTACGGGAGGAAAGGAGGAGAGTAGAATTAACGCACGTAGACAAGTAAGGAAAAGCGTGCCTGTTATGAGTCGTGGGGGGTCTGAATGAGGCGAGAGCGCTGTATTACTATCACTGCAAGTTAGAAGGTCCTAGAGAACGGACGCAAGAGAAAGCCCAGCGGGCGAACATAAGGAGAGCAGTCGGAAGACTTGGGAGTAGTGTTATTCCAGTGATGACTGGTAGGTGAAACGATGATTGATAATTATGATTGATGTATTATATTCGTCTATTACCATGATGTAAATAAGTATATGTGAGGAATGTGGAAGTCCTTGATATTGGATATAGCAATGTGCGCCATGAGCGATAGATGAAAGTTGAGTTCATGGATTTGTAGCACGAGTGAGTATTGTGTACTACGATGGAGGTGTGTTACCGTAAGATGTTTGGTGAGTGAAATGTGAACTACTGTGTGTACGCTTCATGGGTTGTAAGGAGAGGTGAAGTGATTAGAAATGGTATGGTATTATACCAATGTAATGTTATTCTTGTAGGTGTCGGGGACGGGCCGAAGAGCCACCTCGGTGAGCACAGGGGATAGGCCAGCATAGGGCCGGAGGCCACACATAGGCCAAGAGTGAGGCTGTCGGTGCAGGACAGTAGAGGCACATAAAGTCGTGGCAGTCTGGCCACGGACAGGGACGTAGATATGAGCGTGAATGTGCTACGTGAAATGATAATGTACTATTGCCATGTTGATGGGCTATTGAAATGATAATGTACTATTGCCATGTTGATGGGCTACTTGAAATGATAATGTGCTATTGCCCTGCTGAGGTGCTAGTGGAATGCTAAGGTGTTATGGCAATAGGAAGGTGATATTGAGAGACTGCGGTGCCAGTGAATTATTAATGTGCTATTAAGACCCTGAGGGGAGAGGCTGAGGCCGAAGTGTCTTTAGGAAGTAACTACCGGGGTTGTGGATCCGAGGAAGAGTGCATGTGGGAATAAGGCCGTGTACGGCAGTTAAATTCAATAATATAATGTATGTAATTGCGCTATTATCTGTATAATTATGTTTAATAAATGTGTGAGTCTGATGGGTTGTTCTGTTCAGTGTTAAACTTGATCGTTCGTGATTGTTGTCCTGTCATAACTTATTACATCTCCCAGTCTGGGATTTGTGACAATCTGCCGTCCTCTATGGTTTGGTCTGAAGCTTTGCAGTGTGCCCTACGAGGAGTTCTAACTCTGTATATTACCTATTCTTAGTTCTTCTCTGCTAATAACACACAATTCTACTTGTCACAGACTTGAATAGGAACTTGAAGACTCCACTGGAAATCTGGAACGGGAAAGCTTCCACAGACCAATCAATGCGCTACATAAATTGCGCTTCCTGTAGAAAATTAGAACTGCTACACAAATTTTTTTGATTTTCAGCACAGCAAAACACTTCCTTAAGGACACAAAGTCAAATGGTCTAAAAAGGCTCAGATTCCAAGTAAGTGGGTCCTATGATATCCTGTAGTTCAGCTGGCTTCAGGCTGCCGTCTTACAAGTCGTATCCACCAGCAGCTTCACAGGTCTGAAATACAAAGTCATTGTTCCATTAAAACCATGACAAAATAAATGTTTTTAAAACTGAATTTTAGTAACTTGTCAACGATCGATGGCTTTAAATACTACCATTATATCGACAGCCGGGTGCTACAAACGATGTTGTGTTGTTGTTGTTGTTTTTTCACAAAACGCAGGAATTACCAAAATGAATGAACAGAAAGGGCCGTGCACCTTTATGTTTCTTTACTGGTACTTTCAAAAACTATACATTCTAAATTCCATAGCCACACATACGTGGGCTGCACTAAATGTTCAAGTTACGATATCTATTCAGCCCTCAAAATAGACCTAATTGCAAAACAGCTTGCGTGTGTGTGTGTGTGTGTATGTGTGTGACAGACAGACAGACAGACAGATAGACCGTGTACTGACTGCTCGATGGTCGGAAAGACAAATGTAAAAAAAACAAACCGGCCCGGATACCATTACAAACACTGGGAAACACTTAGTCCTAAACACTTCAATGATACATCTGCACGGAACAACTCAAATTTGGGCGTATTGATTACATGTGAACAGTTTCAGACGCATTTCCAGAGTCAGGACCAACATTGTACTACCCTTAGGCATATACAGCAGTTGTTCTTGGGGAAAAGGGGAGGCGGCATAATTACTGTGCATGGCCGTTTAGATTTTCCTCATGACAGTTTCCGCTGACGTTAAACCCGAGACATAGAATACCGAGAAAGACCACTCCTTCTTTCACTGTACATGTCATGTATGTCCAAAACTTGCGCGCGTATAAACACGATGAATACTACTCACAGAGCTCTGTGGTATTAGTCTTTTTCTTCAACTATGACGGGGTGCGGCGCAAATTGCTGCAATGTTGACAATGGATGATACGCGCGCAAGACGACGGACGGGATTTAGCGAATTGAACCGTCTCGGTATCCTGTGTCTCGGGTTAAACCTAATCCCCGTTGGCTAAGTCCATTGGCCTAGATTGCCCCGTCAACTTTGCAATGCAAGGTCTGTTGTTGTTGTTGTTGAAAAATAAAATGAACTGACTGAATTGTTGCAGGTCAAAATAAAGCCATCATAATTATGCGACATCGAAAACAGATTTTGAAAATTAAAGAATCACCATTACAGAGAACTGCTGAACGCTGGTGAAACGCTCTATCTTGAGAGCAAAGGGGCGTTCTGTTTAAGTGTTGGACTAGCAGCGCACTCTGAGTTACACTGTTTCGCCTCAGGTTTAGTATGAGATGTGGACTAAGGAGTTAAACCAGGTCTCGTTCACCAGTGACACTGAAACACGCCTGCCTCGCCAGTTGATTCAAATGAGGTTTGAGTCTGAGACAAAATGGATGCAAAACGGATATGACTCAGTGCGCTTCGAGCCTTAGTTTGTAAAAATCAAATCCAAAATATTTCGAATTCAAAACTTGAATACAATTTCTGTTGCCACGACACAGTTTCAAATGTTTGTACAGCAGCAAAGTTACTGAAGCCACAGGAATGCGGAAAACAAAAAATGCCGACATTGATGTCTTTCACATCCATGATCATAGTGATAAACTTCAAAAAGATTTATTTTTTTTTAAGCACACACACATATCAATATAATGAAAAACATGAGGAAAAGTATGTGTATGTGGGGGGGGGGGCGAGAAAGTATGAGAGACAGTGAGACGTGGACAGAGACAGACAAAGAGGAAGGAGAGAGACAGAGACAGGGAGACACAGAGAGAGAGAGAGAGAGAGATTCTGTTCTGTGTCGATAGGAATTTCTACTCCGTTAAACATCAAAGGCCTGCTAAAGTATATCTGAAAAAATCAAACGTGATCTAGAAACAGGGGGAGTCTGGCATATCGATCGCTATTAACGCCCAGTTTATACCACAAAAACATGTTGAGGTAAACAGAGATAATATGAAAGTGTTGGATTTCTGGGTACAAAAAAAAGATCAGCTGTACTAAAATGAATTCCAACAGCAAAAGCATTACTTACGAACGTGCGAGAATCCTTTTTGGTATACTTCTCATGATTTATTGTATGAAAGCTGTTGGTTCCTCTTCACCACATCTATTTCTACAATCAAGAGGATGGAAATGAGGATGTGAAAGACACTTTTCCTCTTAATTATGAATAAGAATGTAAAATGCGGAATTCAGACAACACAGTTCATACTTCTTTATTTTGTGTCCTTGTGCGATGATGAGACAATTTCGGAAACATATTTAAGCTGATGCTCACACTGAGCCAAATCTTGTTTTACATTTGTTTTTTACTCAGTGCCACATGTCTCTCTCTCCGGAAGATGACTCAAGACAGATCTGACGCGGCCGAAACTAGTGAGACAGTTGTTCGGGTCTCGCTTGTGTGCGAGGTGCCGTTAACTCCATGGTTCACATCACACACTAAAAATGAGACATAACAGATTTGACTCAGTGCGCTACCAGTCTCAGACTCGAGGAAAAGCAACCAACATGGAGCTCAACAAAATGCACAGTATATCTATACTATATATATTTGTGGACTTGAGATTTTTCGTTGCAATATGTTTCTGAACCACTCAACACTCAGACTTCAAATTTTATATGGTGCATCAGAATGGATGTAAGGGTGCACAGTTTTTAATAGAAGTCTCGGTGTAGTTCTTTTTATTGGAAATTTATTGTTTCGCCATCATTTAGATCTATTTCGAGTCATGGTTCGCCATTTTAAGGTTTCGTTACCACTTCCTGCGATGTGTACACTATCAAACACACTAACCCGTGCGCAAATCATGCTGTTGTACAGGATGCGCAGGGTGTCAACTCACAAAGGCAGAGCAGTAAGACTTATTTAAAAACAAACAAACAAAAATAAAATAAACAAATAGGAACAGGCCAGATGAAGCAGGTCCATAATAACCACCCAGAACTGAAACCAATATTCAAACCGATTTATCCCGGGCAGGGCCGGGGACCTCAGCTAGTTAAATTATATCGGCAAAAACATTACGAAAATACCATCGTTGTCATTTTATCATAGAGACAGAAAATGTGCCAAATTTGAGCATACTAAATACCTACAAATTTGTTCTAACACGCCTCACAAACTCTAACAAGACCATTTCTGAAACTAAAATCAGAAAGGCCAGTAATCCCTTCCTACAATCTGACCCAGACGGAACAAGTCATTCGCATTAACTTCTTCAAGAGCAGAATGATCATTCTTTATGTTCGTACACTCGCCTCCCTTGTTTGGACATGAGAGTAGTATGAAGGGTTGAAATCAAAACGTATTCGGTTGTGATTTGACCTCATTGGCCATCTGTGGGTCTTGAGGAGCTCAGTATCGAGTTGAACCTTCCGCCTCAAATGCTCAAAGTCGAAGTCCCATATGCCTAGGGACACACATGCGACATCAAATTTTTTGTGTTTCTGTCGCGGAGCAGTCGCCTCGCATTTTTTAAAAAAATCTAAACCAAAGAATGGAGATACGCACACGTGCGACACTTAGGCCCATTACAGAATCAACGGGAACATGAAACTAAGAAACGACAACAAGTCGACAGCCAGTCGCACGAGCGCGTCCAGCCAAAATTGTTGGGAAAAAAATACACATGAGACTTGCACTGCAAACAAGAGATAGATTCTATTCACCCGTGTCTTTTTGTGAACACTCTTCTGAAAAGTATGAACTTGACATTTATTACATTTTGATTTCAACTCTTAATTTATTATGATGTTTGCAAAGCAGTTCAGTCTCGTGGACAAGAATGCAATGTTCCATCCAAAGCAGAATGATCATTGATCTCTGCTTGCGCCTTTTGCGATCAGCTATTCTAACAACGAGTACGCATACACTGCAAATGCAATCAGCGAGCATTGCCCCCGGCCGGGTCTAGATTACAGACATATTACTCTCGGTCTGTCTGACATTAGAGGTTACCAACAGCTGACTTCTTCATTCGACCGAACACAAAGTCCTTTGCTACAGTCTACTTTGTTTCTGCTGTCTGGTAATCGCTTTGTCTTGAAAACGGTTGTTTTCATAGTGGCCATTGTGGAGTAAGAAATTTGGGATGACATTTTTTTAAAAAAAAGGGGGGGGGGGGTTGGAAAGGGAGAGAGAGAGATGGGATGTTAGTCAGCACGACTCCGGAGCCTCGTCTGGTCTATAGAACTGATGTGCATGAGAGGAATATAACACTGTGTGTCACACCAGTGGAAAATGGTATTATTAACACAGCAGAAAATTAAGCATCCCGATCGGTTGAGATAATTTCCAGTGTCCTGCCATCCACCACAGCCATGTCCGGAATCACAAACGATGTAAAAAGAACCAAGACACACCGGGATAAACAATGAAATCCATCGGCATACGAGGACAATGTTAATAACGTGTTTTTGAAATGAATGTATTCAGAGGCACAAAAACAAAGCTCTTAATTACCAACAACACTATCACGTGTCGGCTTTATCTTGGTCTCCCTGAAAATACAACTCCAGCGCAGAGATTCACTGAAGATACACATTATTCAGCTACAGAAAAAACACACAACAGTGCAGCTGGCACAGAATTCCAGAAGATACACATTATTAAACTGTCAATACCACAACAGCGCCGATTCCAGTGGCGCTGAGCCAGTTACAGCCGTAGCATTCACCAATACTATTCACGCCCTCGGCAACACGATGCACAAACGCCGGTCCTAGGCCAGATATTCTTTTTTTCATTATCCTCATTTAAGCTGTGGCCGGAGGGAGGAGGTGAAGGAGGGGGGAGAGAGAGAGAGAGAGAGAGAGAGAGAGAGAGTGAGCAGAAAAAAGAGGAAAAGAAAAGACTGCGGTGGGTGACATCAGCTTCAGTTATAATGCCTCATGGGAAAGTCCGGGTGCCAGTGTTTCTCTTCGGACGGCGGGTCGGCAAAAGCTGGAATGAATAAATTGTGAAGTATGAGGGCTTGGCTATGGTTAACTTGGCCTAATGCAGACAAGCAGACAGACAGACAGAGAATGAAAATAAAGGCAGACACACATACACAGACAAGATAAAGAAATGCGAGATGGCTGGCATATGGAGATTGAGAAAGATAGATGGGTTGAGGCCGAAAAGAAGATAGGCAAACACGTTCAGACAGATAGATAATTATTTCATGATGAACTTCCCATTTCTTATCCTTGCACCCCACGGAATGCTCTAGGTTTATGTATCTGGGTTTTGAAATGCAAAAAAAAAATAATAATAGTGGGGGGGGGGGGGGGGGGGGAGATATTTCTCATGAACTATAACTGTGGCAGATTCCCAGCCAATTGTATCGATTGTACGAGCGGAGCTGGGTGAATAACAGGGTCATACCATTGTCTAACATTACGTACGTCATACAGCACAAAATGATACCTGAAGAGAAAGCCTCAGAAAATACACTGGGGAGGATCAAGTAGAAGGACAAGGAAGAGACAATAATACCAAAAAAAAGCAGCAACTAAATGAAAGCAGAAACCGCGAATGTCGGAAAAAGAGAAAGGGCTGAAGACAGAACAAGGAAAACAGGGGAACCAATGGGGATCAAATGTGATGTTTATGGAAAAGGAAAATGCCCAAAAAGTAGACCAAAGAAAAAAAACAAAAACAAGAAGAGGCTTAAAAAAAACAGAAATGACAGCGAGAGTGCCAAAAGAACAGAAACAGGCGACGATATGAAAGATGAAAGTGACACAATGCATGAAACATTGAGAACGGGAAAGAAAACAGGGCGGACTGGCAGGTCTGGGAAGGAAGGCAAGGATGGAAGGGGGGGGGAAGGGGAGAGAGAGTGAGAGACAGACCGACAGACAGGAAGACAGACAGAATGACTGACTGAATGTCTGACTGACGGACTGACTGACTAACCGAGACAGAGAAAGTGGGCGAGAGAGAGAGAGAGCAGGAGAAAGGGAGAGAGGACCATAACGGACGACGCCCAAGATAAAATCACCCCAGGAAGCTTCACATTATGACTATCGCCATGTTTAATCAGATTTTTGCCCTGAACAACATCAGACCAACTCATAATCAGGAGTCCACATTTCATGTTTTCAATTCCAATATTGTTATGCACTCAGGCTTCTAGCATCCCCCAGTTAATGTGTGATCAACAAAAAAAAAGTTGCTGAACATTAAAAAAAACGGGGGGGGGGGGGAGAGAGAAAGAACGGGCCGTCCCGATAATTAACAGGAAAATAGAACAGGGCGTCCATGCCATTAATTGCCCTGGGGGTGGAAGGATCTCACACCGCCCAAGTGACACTGACAGACACACCAGACAGACAGCGTCAATGGATCCTTCACGCACACACTCACACATACACGCATATGCATCAGCTAAAACACTGTGCACACACCCACACAGATGGGGCTAGAGCCGTGCCGACCAGCACTCGGGCTGACAGTTTGACATGCTCTCAAGTCTCTGGACGAGCCAGAGACAAACACAAGTGTGAGTCTGAGAGATGTCGGGACATGCAAAGATCTCATCCCACAAATACCCTGACCTTTAGGCTGAATGCGCACAAGCCACTTCCTGTCGTGCTGCAGTCGTGTCTTAGTTTCATGTCCCACTGGCTCTGAAATCTGGCCCGTGTCTCGTTTAAGTGCGCATCTCCATTCCTTCGCCCCATCCCCATTCCTTCGCCCCATCTCCATTCCTTCGCCCCATCCCCATTCCTTCGCCCCATCTCCATTCCTTCGCCCCATCTCCATTCCTTCGTCACATCTCCATTCCTTCGTCCCATCTCCATTCCTTCGTCACATCTCCATTCCTTCGTCACATCTCTATTCCTTCGTCCCATCTCCATTCCTTCGTCAAATCTCCATTCCTTCGTCACATCTCCATTCCTTCGTCACATCTCCATTCCTTCGTCCCATCTCCATTCCTTCGTCACATCTCCATTCCTTCGCCCCGTCTCCATTCCTTCGTCCCGTCTCCATTCCTTCGTCCCATCTCCATTCCTTCGTCACATCTCCATTCCTTCGTCACATCTCCATTCCTTCGTCCCATCTCCATTCCTTCGTCCCATCTCCATTCCTTCGTCACATCTCCATTCCTTCGTCACATCTCCATTCCTTCGCCCCATCTCCATTCCTTCGTCCCATCTCCATTCCTTCGTCCCGTCTCCTTCGCCAAGGTTTTAAAAAAAGCGATGTGACCGCAATGCGCCAGCCTGCAAGGCAACCAAATCGCACATGCACGCCTGAGTTATACTGCAGTTAGCTATAAAATCCAGCAGAAAAAAACAAAATTCTGTCCAAATTCCTTTATCAGAAATAGTTTCTGGAGGTGATGTAATTGGGTCAGGATATGTACATCCAAAATTACTGATCAGAAAGTGTAAAAATACAAACTAGCCACCTATAATACAAGTCTGGATATTTCAGTTTCCAATTTAAAAAATAAATGTTTCCAGTTCTGGATCGTGCACAACAATCTGTCAGCCCCAGTAAAGACAGAAATGTCTTGAAACATGATGGATCGGAGCATGCTGAAAACGACCAAGACGATAAAGCTTTTACTTTACGCCCAAAAAAAAAAAAAAAATGGACGAAGGCATTGTCCAAACACGTTCATAGTAAATATTATTATCAACAAACTTAGACCACTAGACTAACCACCTGCTCCCTTGTACAGCAAGCAAATACAGCATGATGTACTAAAAACCCACTCTTATTTAATTAAGGAAACTGACATTCTGCTGTGGTAGAATAAAATCTCAAGTCGGTTTGTGTGATTTACAAACGATATTCTTCTTGCTGTCTTTCCGCTGTTGCACTGCCTTGGAAAATAACAAAAAAGGACCCGGGGCAACAGAAAAGAAGAAACAGCGCATAATTTTACTGCAAAAATCTAGTCAAGAACTAGCCCTGCAAACCTTCTAAACCGCAACCGAAAATATTACGGCGGTTGCTACAATTGCTACAACTACATACATACGCATACGCACCCCAAACGTTTAGCGCTGGGAGCCCGTACGTATACGTAACTATCCCTAACCCCGCCCTTATCCTCAACCCTAAATCTCATCGAATCCCTAACCTTGTCCCTATCCATTCAACCAAAAAACGGGTAGAAAACAAAAAGAAAATCTGAAAGGCTGTTGTTAAGAGCATTTCGGGAGGAGCTCTCTAGCCCAGGAATCACAAAAGGCTTTAAAATACGCACCCCTAGCGCACAAAATTAAAGAAGAAGACTTGGGGGGACGTACGCACTTATAACAACATTCAAATTCTGTATTATTTCATCACATTACTCTCACCCCGAATCTCTTAAACTTATAAAGGGGATTTAGACTATTATAACATTACAATCATGTACTTTCAAACACTATCCCCAGGAGTATCTACTTCCAGACTGGGAAATCTATACCAAAAACAAGAGCGAGCTGTGAATCTTAAGCCAAGGACTCCGAAACAGCCACAAAACCTGGAAACTTGCGCTTTCCGCTGGAATTCATATTTTTTTTTTTTTACAGGCAGTTTGTGGTGGGTGACAGAAATCATGGCTACATAATCATTCCTGTTATATTCAGTGAGGACAATTTTTAGAGTTGTGCCATGTCCTTTCCAAGTCGCGTCTGCCGGGTTTTCCTGTCCGTGTTTCGCGTTTCTTTTTTCAGCGTCATGTTTCGGTAATTTGGCTACATTTTCCAGGGCAGCATTAAATTATCATGGTGTATAAAATAATGCACACTGTCATCGTGATACCGAAAGCGCATATATTTCTAGGGCCGGGTGTAAGCTGAGCTTTCCTGCTTGTAGAAAATAAATGCGAAAGGCGTATGTTTTCATCTCACAAATCTTCTCCGGCGCAATTCTGACCTCTATGAGGGACATCAACAAACATAACCCGAACGATTTTGACAGAACTGTAGCCTTGCCAAATCCGAATAGAAGTTGCTGTGAAGTTTCTAAAAAATCAGCCAGTGTCCAGTTTCATAATCATGACTTCTAATCCTTTTTGAATTGTCAGTATATCACTAAGCCTGTCAGTTTGCGGCTTCGAAACTGCCGTTGAGATGTCATCCATCATCTTCTACACGTCTGTGTGACACTAAGATCTTGTAATACAATCGTGAACAGGCCGCATTGTCAGGCAAGATATGGTTGCCTAAAAAAGTAACCGGATATATAGTAGGGAAGCTATCATGAGTCAGGTAGTTTTCAAGTCAGCCTTTGGGGTGTGGTAGTTCTAGGAGTCGTGGTGCAAATTTGTGCAAAGCCAGGACTATTGTGTCATGCAATTTTTTCTTCTCCTTCTCCTTCCTCTCTCTCTCTCTCTCTCTCTCTCCCTTCTATGTTATTCTGCCTGTCTGCTGCCTGCCTGCCTGTCCGCCCGTCCGTCTCTCTTTCTCTCCCATTCCTACTCAGCGGTTTCGTCAACTTAAGACCCACTTCCCCAAAATTGCCCACGTCATCCAGACGCCTGCAAAGGGAGATAATTTGCTTTGACGGCAAACAAAGAGAAGACAATCTTGAAAACGAGGGTGACAAAAATAAAAAGGGAACAATTATAGGGCGGTAGGCATGGCATTCTTTACATATTATCAAGTAGCCTTCCGCTATACACACGGTTGATTAGCCGTATAAAGAAGTATTTTCTGCTAAACCTATTCTGGCTTCGGGTGCATTCCTTATCTCCCCACTTCAACAATCAACGAATAAGTAAACAGCAGCAAACTGTTCCCTGAAGCTTCAAAGTCCACATTCTGACCTAATTTTCCCCCTCTTTGTTTGCAGAATCAAATCAGGAGAGCCTTCCGGTCGCCTCTCCTATATTTCAAGTCCTCTTAAAAAAAAAAAAAAACAACCGTTGGATTCCTCCGTTATGGTGTGTCTTGGAACGAGAGCTGCAATTTCTCTGTCAAACAGTCTTTGTTTCCAATCCTAGCTTTTTCCATCTCTCCACTATAATTTAATCCGATTCCCTGCGCGTCCATCCAATAATGACGGTTACCTCACTCAATCGCCATTCTGTGCACACATGTGCACTATGCTGTGCTCAGCCCTTTACTGCACACAAATACCATTACTATAAAAATCTGGTATTAACAAATCCTGAGTGTCCCAATCTGGATCCCTCGGCATTTTTCTTATAATATGAAAAAATTTTCCTCATTTCAAACCCAAGGTGGATTTCAAAATACCAATTGAAAATCGCAGTGAATTCTTTCTCATCTATCGAAAAATCCGAGGCCGTCAATCTGAGCATATTATACTGTAACAAGACTTTTAAATATTATATATGTGTGTCTCTGGGATCCAGACGCTCGGAACACCCTGTCATGTTTTAGATGCAATTTTTTCTCATGTTTGCGGCTATAGCCAGCATGATCAATTTTCTATTTGTGTTGTCGCTGCTGCTGTTGCTGTTGTTGTTGCGGTTGTTGTTTATTCTGTATAAATATAGACTATGACTGAGCCAATTTCAAGTTTGCCCATTGCATGTTCTTTTGTCTTCTTTCCATTCCTTTGGAGGTAGTTAAGTTTGGATTTTTTCTCCTCCCATGTCGTTCCATGGGTCCACACCCATTCCCAGGCAATCAATTATCCACGCCCCCCGTGGTGATAAAATGAATTGATTTTCATGCTGTCGAGTGGAAAACGTGATGAGCAAAAATTAATGGCAGTCTTGAACCAAAATTTAGTAAGCGTTTTCCACTCTGCATTCCCTCCCCCTACTTTCCCTTTTTTGGTCAGTTCATATCTCTCTCTCTCTCTCTCTCTCTCTCTCTCTCTCTCTCTCTCTCTGTCTCTCTCTCTCTCTCCCTCTCTCTTTTTGATTCATTTGCCTCTCCCCACCTTACTCTGTCGGCCTTCTATCCCTTCTTCCAATTCGATAACAGCGAACAAATCGCCCTCTGCCGTTTACTATGAAGTCTACACACTCGACGTAATATGGGGGTTCGATTGTTGTTTGTTCGCCTAGGACGTTCAAACATTGAAACCGACAAATCCTTATGACATACAGGCATTACTGTTAAAATTTTGTCCAGCATCACATTCGTCCACTTAAAGGGTATGATTCAAAATGGAAATTTTCCTAAAACTGTAAGACCAGATCAAGAAATCTTCTCATCATATTCTCTGAACATACTTTGAACCACTGTTTTCCTGTGTTATTTCAAGTTAGAGTGGGAAACACCTTCTCCAAAATCACATACGCGACCACGACGTTCTGACACAGACTCATAATAATAAACACAATGTATTTCGAGCTACTGTCTCAAAATAGTTTCTTAAATGCAATAAAAAAAAATGTACACAAAGCAGTGCACCAGGAAACTGTACAAGCCCCAATTTAAAAAAAAAAAAAAAAGGCAATAAGAACATAGCATACAGGAAACAAACAGCTCCAGCATCGTTAATAAAAGATGCGAATGCCACAAAATGACGGAAATAATTTTGAAACAAGAGAAAAAAAAAACTACGAAAAAAGTACCACTCTTCCACACGCAGAAGATTCTCGAACAGCTCGACCCTTGCCTGATTGGACCCACTGGCTGAGATGGAGCAGGTGTCCAATGTCTGGTTTTGCAAGAATTCATTCCCTACTTCAGACTACTTCTCATTATTTCAGTACTGCCAAGCTTGTTTCTTTTTTAATCGGACGAACCTATTTAAAACCGTTGAAACCACAGAAAAGTTTTCACTTGTCCTGACAGTGGTGGCAGTCACTCTGCGTTAATGACATTGCTGCATTGCCAAGGATGATATATGAGAAAATTAAATACACGTACGTTGGGCACGTTCGTATTTGATGAATATAATATAATTATTATTCTTCAGCTCACGCCGGTGTTATTGCTGTTGTTGTTTTTGTACCTGTTGTTGTTACGATCAAGTATTGTTGTTATCAAACCAAGTATTGTTGTTGTTGTTGTTTTTAGACTACGTTTGTTGTTATTGTCGAGTATTTTTGACATGTTGCTATTGCTGTTAACAGCTTGATTTGTTCTGTGTGTATGTATGTGTGCGTGTTTAATTGGCTTTTCTCCGTGCGTGAGTAGCCACCCCGCAAAGTCTCGGAAGGAAAAATTATTGTGCAGGTGAATGAAAGCGCCGAAACAGAGGCGAAACGTGTATAAATAATTCTTTTGTTTCACTGTTAGTTTTTTTTTCTTCTTGTTTTGTTTCGGTTTTATGTCCCTTTTCAGCACGAATGAGGCTATATCAAAGATAAAGCGTGGGACAGGCGGCCAACGAGTGATTGCCTTTGCATAGTCACGAGTGTTTTGTTTGATGGGTAAGTAAACCCAAACTAGATTCAAACCTGGAACCTCTATCCCCTGACTCAAGCGCCCTAAGTTATGGGCCACTGTCAAAAGGTCGATGATGAACACTATCAATACTACTGCCAGCTGCAAAGCCACTTTACTGAAACCAGTATGCGCATAAAATTCAAAACAGGCCCTGTGATCTGGCACCCTATAAGGCTTTTTTTATGAAAGAATAAAAAGCGATATCGAAATGGTAGATACCACTCCGTTTTGGCGCCACCATAAACAAAAGAGATTTTCCTTTCAATTTCTCTCGTACAATCAAATTCGCTGAGCTTATCAACTTGAACTTAACGGATGAATCGCCCATTTTTTTTAAGCATCGAAGAAAAACAATAGCACTGTACCGGAAATTTCAGAGAGTCTCCACTCTTTGGCTATTTTTTGCGCTCCTAAGCCCATCGCCCTGACCGGTAGACTGGAAGGATTTGTTTCAAAGGAAGCGGAAGTGATGACAAGGGGAAGCGGACAAGAAGGAAAAATGAATGTGGAGAGGAAGAAAAAAAAAAACCAAACAAACGTGAGGCTGCTGAAGTGAAGGGTAGTAGGAATGAAGAGGCTTTGGCTGAGAGAGAAGCATGTTTTTTTAGGGAGGAGAATGATGGAGACAGATAAGAGTTCTGATGATACCGGATAAAGCTGGACTAGGAAGATAATGACTGGCAAGGCAATGAAAGAGGCAAAAATGACGAAACAAAGAATCGTGAGAATGAGGGAAAATGATGACAAAGGATTGAAAAGATGGAAGGAACGGTATAATGACAGAAGATGACAAAGGAAAGATATGATCAATGACTTGGCAATGATGGAAACAAGTAAAAGAAGTAAAAGGCGAAAGTCCCAAGTGCTTTTTACAAAGACCCTCTGAACTTCATCGCTCAACATCTCGCCTCTATTGGCTTCGTTCTAAAAGAATCAAGACACTTTTCCTTTAAGCCATGTGCAATTGACAGAGAAAAAAAAAGCGTTGTCCGCGCACGCAGATTCCAAGCATTCACAAATGCGTACTCACGGACGTGCAGACAGACAAACAAATGAAACCAAGTGGACGCCCCAGTGACTCACTAGCAGCGTCCGTATCACGACTAAGACATCGACCACCGGAGAATCCCATTAGATAAATCAATGGCGGTTAATCAGCTGGACATATCGATGACTGGTGTAGCATCTGCAAGCTATCCCTTGCCCTCCCCCGTTTTCTTGTTACACTGGTGAGCATGTGTTCATTTCTTCTTGACAACCGCTAGAGTGTACTGTACTCCGTGACCTGACCTTCTTCTCCTAGTGAGTAGTTTTTTCCTCGCCCGTTTGTTGTCAGGTGTTTTGACTCGTTCAGTAAATATTAGTATGTTCCCGAACATTCGATAACACTGTGGAGAAGGGTGTTTACGCCAGATTTGGCCTTGAGTGATGTAACCTGATGACGTATTGATGCGTGATTGGTTAGTTTGTGCGAGGGCAAAGGTAACGTTTATTTCGGGAACTTTCTGTAGGAATGTTTATATATATAGACCTGTGTGAGTGGTTGGGGGGGTGAGTAAGTGAGTTTCCTTTTGTGTGGCGTAGATATTTAGTTTCGCTGGTGTCTTCCTGGTAATTTATTGTTCACTATACAGTTATTAAACTTTAGTATTATTTAATCTATCGTCGGATCTCGTGTTTATTTATTTTACAGCTGTAATAGTTTCGTTTTCTAAAGGGTTGTAGTTAGATCAACTAACTCCCCCCTACTATAACGTGCTAGAACAACCTCAGCTGTTACATATTGGGGGCTCGTCCGGGATCCGACCATATTCGAGCGGACCAGATCAAAATTATTAGATTTATTTACATAGTTTACAGTAGAATATCATCGACAAGCTATCTACAACATGTCAGAGGTTATTGGAAGGCTTAGCCAGGAAGCAGACGCCTTGGAGCTCACTGGGAAGGAGAGACAGGACTACATCCGTGAAGGCCTAAGGGAAGAAAGAGAGAGAGAGAGGCAAGATCGTATGGAGCAACTGAAGATAGAGGCTCAAGAGAAGGAGGCTCAACGACAACACGAGTTGGAGATGGAGAGGATCCGCCATCAGCGTGGAGGCGAGTCGACGCAGGGGACCAGCGACCACGCCAGTTCTAAGAGACCCAAGCTACCTGCATTTCAGGACAAGAAGGACGATCTGGATAGCTGGTTGCTGCGGTTTGAGAGGTTTGCTGAGACAGCTGAATGGCCCAGATCCACCTGGACGACATCATTGTCTGCCCTGCTGACCGGGAGAGCTTTGGAGTGCTTCTGCAGACTACCGATCGACGAAGCCAAGGACTACGACAAGGTCAAGGAAGCGTTGCAGAAGAGGTACAACCTGTCAGAGGACGGATACCGACTCATGTTCAGACAAGGTAAGCCTGAAGATGGAGAAGATGTTGGAATGTTTTTGACCAGGATCAAGACCTATTTAGAGAGGTGGATAAAGCTGTCGAAGACGGAGGAGACCTACGAAGGAGTGAGAGATCTGTTCGTCAGAGAGCAATTCATGGATGCCTGCCCACCAGACCTTGCAACCCATGTGAGGGAGAGGAAACCAAAGACGCTACAGGACATCGCAGATTCAGCGGAGGCGTACCTGGTAGCGAGGAACCGGACGCTCAGCGGGAGCGCCAGACTGCAGAGCCGGCCAGTGCGACAGAGGCCCAACGGAGACAGAAGCCCACAGGTCTGCCATAGGTGCCAGAGGCCGGGACACAAGGCGACGGAGTGTCGTGCAAAGATAAACGACAAAGGTGAGTTGAAATGTTACCTTTGTGGAAAGCCAGGCCACGTTCGGAGAATGTGTCCAGCCCAGAAGGATACGGGGCGAGGCAAGCCGAACAAGGCGGCGGCGGCCGTAGTTATAGCGGCGGACGAGTCGTCAAGACAAGATGTGACGACGGCTGACACCAGCATCAACGTTCAAGCGGTAATGAAGGACGGGAAGCTACAGTTAGCGGTGCCTGTTACGTGCGGAGGATGCAGTGACGGAAGGACCGTGGAGAAACTGAAGTTACCAGTGATGAAGGGCTTGACTGGAAATCGAGCGGTTGATGTCCTAAGAGATACCGGCTGTGAAGGTGTAGTGGTGCGGCGAGCACTGGTGGACGACGGACAGCTCACCGGTGGGAAGAAACTTATCGCGAGGATCGATAACTCCTTGCTAGCGGCGGAGGAAGCCGTTATCGACGTGAAGACGCCTTACCTGACGGGCAAAGTGACGGCGCTGTGTCTCCCGGAGACCATCTGCGACCTAGTAGTCGGGAACGTGGACGGAGCGAAGGATCCGTACGACCCTGATACTGAGGTGATGGTAGGAGCGGTGACCACGAGGGCCCAGGAGAAGAGGAAGGACCAGTCTACGTCGCTGAAGGTGCCGAGGGCAGAACGGCACGCGGGAGTGGATAGAGAGGAACTTATCCGACTCCAAGAAGAAGACGAAGTCATTAGGAAGTTAGAGCAGAAGAAGATCCCAACTAATAGAGGCAATAAATCTGTTCATTTTGAGAAACATGGAGGAGTACTGTACCGGATCTACAAGGACCTGAGACAGGCGACGGTTATAAGGCAAGTGGTACTACCCGAGAAACTGAGGGAGTATGTCCTGAGTGTAGCCCACGACTCGATCGTCGGAGGACACCTCGGCGTGAAGAAAACCAAAGACAGAGTTATGAGCAATTTTTATTGGCCTGGAATTGAAGGTGACGTCGCGAGATACTGCCGCTCATGCGACATATGCCAGAGGACGGTGAACAAAGGAGCGACCCCAAAGGTGCACCTGCAGAGTATGCCAGTAGTGGACGTACCATTTAGGCGAGTGGCCGTGGACTTAGTAGGACCTATCGACCCCCCAAGTGAAGGTGGACATCGGTATATCATGGTGTATATAGACTACGCTACTCGTTACCCTGAAGCCACACCCTTGAAGAAGATCGACGCAGAAACGGTAGCAGAAGCCTTAGTGAACATCTACAGCCGTTTGGGTGTGCCCGAAGAGATCTTGTCGGACCAAGGGACCCAGTTTATGTCAGATGTCATGAAGGAAACGAATAGACTACTGGGAATTCGACAGTCGACCACTACAGTCTACCACCCTATGTGCAACGGGTTGGTGGAGCGATTCAACGGCACGCTGAAGAAAACATTGAGACGACTGTGCGCAGAGCAACCCAAGCAGTGGCACAGATACATCAACCCGCTGCTCTTCGCATATCGTGAAGTTCCCCAAGAGTCGACCAAGTTTGCCCCATTCGAGTTGCTGTATGGGAGAACTGTGAGAGGACCAATGCACATCTTACGACAACTATGGACCAAGGACGTAGAGGAGCCGGAAACGAAGACCAGTTACCAGTACGTCATGGAACTACGTGAGAGGCTGGAGGACACATGGAAGTTAGCGACGGAAGAACTCTCCAAGGCTCAAGGTAGACAGAAGACCTACTACGACCGGAAGGCGCGAGAGAGGAAGTTCCGCCCCGGAGATGAAGTGTTGGTACTACTGCCGACGAACACTAACAAGCTCCTAGTCCAATGGAAGGGACCATATAAGGTAGTCTCAGTTGTCGGTGTTAACGACTATAGAATCAAGATGGGTGCAAAAGAAAAGACCTTGCACGCCAACCTCCTCAAGAGATACATTCCAGGGACGTCAAAAGCAGCAGCAGTGGCAATGGAACCGAGACCTATTGTGACCGAGATGTGTGGGATGGACAACAGTAGGAGAGATACCACGCCTGAACATGTCAACGCCATAAAGGACGGCGGCGGTGATAGTGCTGAGACTGTACTGGCAGAGGACGACATGATGGACAAGAGTCAACCCGTGGAGTCAGCTGGCATGACAATCATCGAGGACTGCGACCTGGAAGGCGACAACGGTGGAACGACGGAGGACCTTGCCGACCTAGGAAGCTGGAACCAGAATGAAAGCTACAGAGATGTCCAGTATGGAACGCAACTGACATCGGAACAACGTCAAGAACTCTGCGATGTGGTGAAGAATTACCAGCACGTCTTCACCAAT
The DNA here is from genome assembly GCA_963931925.1 of Onchidella celtica. Taxonomy (NCBI): domain Eukaryota; kingdom Metazoa; phylum Mollusca; class Gastropoda; order Systellommatophora; family Onchidiidae; genus Onchidella; species Onchidella celtica. Next base: position 1,101,003 of record OZ007578.1, on the reverse strand, counting down.
CTCCCTGGATGCTGCCAGTTGGGTGAACATCGCATCGACCTTACGACAGAAGTACCAGTTCGTCAACGACCATACCCGGTGCCCTACGCTATGCGCGACTCCTTGAAGGAGGAGCTTACCACCATGGAACGGCTGGGCATCATTCGAAGGAGCTCATCAGCTTATGCTTCACCTATTGTTGTCGTCAAGAAGAAGGACGGATCCAACCGAGTCTGCATCGACTACAGGAGGTTAAACAAGATCACAGTATTCGACCCTCATCCGACAGCAGCGCCATCAGAAGTGTTTCAGAGTCTCTCGAGAGGAAAATTATTCTCTCGGATTGACCTGAGCAAGGGATACTGGCAGGTGAAAGTTCGAGAGCAAGACATTCCCAAGACGGCGTTCGTCACCATGGGCGAGCACTATGAATTCATTCGGATGCCTTTTGGGATGATGAACTCAGGAGCCACGCTGAACAGGATCGTAAAGCCATTGATCCGTGGAATGAACAATGTGACAGCATATGTGGACGACCTGCTGATTCATACAGAGACATTCGACGAGCATGTGAAGACTCTCAAGGACTTACTGCAGAGGATGGACCAAGCTGGATTAACTGCAAGACCATCGAAGTGTCTGATTGGAACGTCTGAAGTAGACTTTGTTGGACACTTAGTGGGAGAAGGTATGATTGGCCTGTTAGAAGAGAATGTATGTAAGGTACGAAACGCACCCAGACCCACCACTAAGAAGGAAGTGAAAGCATTCTTAGGATTAGTGGGATATTACCATGAATTTATTCCTAACTTTTCAGCGATTGCATCACCATTGTCTGATTTACTTAGAAAGGGTCAGCCCAATATAGTTCAGTGGGATGAAACGCAGGAGAAAGCGTACACCTCTTTGAAGAATGTCATTATCTCCAAACCCGTGTTATGTTTGCCAGATTTTTCCAAAGAGTTTGTCTTAGCAACTGATGCATCAGATCGCGGATTAGGCGCTAGTCTTATGCAGGAACACGAGGGAAAGTTATACCCTGTGGCATATGCTAGTCGTAAGCTATTGCCTCGTGAGACAAAATATTCGGTCTCAGAGCGCGAATGTTTAGCTATTGTTTGGGCTGTAAAAAAGTTTACTTTGTATTTGTATGGAAAGGAGTTTGTGCTCCAAACTGACCATCGGTCATTAGAGTTTTTGAACTCTGCCAAGTTTGACAGTCCAAAGTTATTACGATGGAGTTTATTTTTACAGTCTTATCGATTCAGGATTCACTACGTAAAAGGCAGAGAAAATGTCTGTGCCGATTTCCTGAGCAGGGTATTTTAAAGTAGTACACTATCAGTGAAATGCATTGTAACCCATACTTTTGCCTATTGTACTGTAATTGGGGACGTAGTTCATCTGTGACTGAATATTGAATTGGTGGCTGATAGAGAGTCATGATGTGTTAGTCACATTTTGATTTTATGCTGTGTCATATTAGTTACCAATGGAACTTGGTGTAATTTTTGGAAAATGTAACCCAAATGGGGACTGCGAGCAAGCAGTGTTTGTGTTATATTGCAATGTTGTAACTTGTTTTGACCTAATATGATGAAGAAAGACCCTAATCAGTGGTCGGTATGTATTGGTATTTTTGCCATTGTACGTATGAGTTATACATTTTGGAGATAACCATGTTATGTACAACAAGTTATATGCTATGATTCGTGCACGAAGCATTGTGTAAACGATGGGCCATCGTTTCACCTTATATGATTTGTAATAATATCATTGACCATTGTTTCACCACAGTGGTGGCGTTGTGTTATTTTGACTAGTAGGCCTAATGTTTACTATTGGGAAGCAATGATGGTATTGTATTAGTTATAGTATTAGTGATGCAAAGTACACTGCATTGTATTGTATTTGTGATGACATTCGGGAAGACACTGAAATTGTTAATAATTGTAATAGAATTAGCAACTACCTTTGTGAGATTGGGAGTACTGTAAGATTGTTATTTCAAGATATTGCAGACGCTGAATAATGTTTCGGAGTTGAAAATATTCAACTTAAATTGGGGAGTTGTGTAGCATCTGCAAGCTATCCCTTGCCCTCCCCCGTTTTCTTGTTACACTGGTGAGCATGTGTTCATTTCTTCTTGACAACCGCTAGAGTGTACTGTACTCCGTGACCTGACCTTCTTCTCCTAGTGAGTAGTTTTTTCCTCGCCCGCTTGTTGTCAGGTGTTTTGACTCGTTCAGTAAATATTAGTATGTTCCCGAACATTCGATAACACTGTGGAGAAGGGTGTTTACGCCAGATTTGGCCTTGAGTGATGTAACCTGATGACGTATTGATGCGTGATTGGTTAGTTTGTGCGAGGGCAAAGTTAACGTTTATTTCGGGAACTTTCTGTAGGAATGTTTATATATATAGACCTGTGTGAGTGGTTGGGGGGGTGAGTAAGTGAGTTTCCTTTTGTGTGGCGCAGATATTTAGTTTCGCTGGTGTCTTCCTGGTAATTTATTGTTCACTATACAGTTATTAAACTTTAGTATTATTTAATCTATCGTCGGATCTCGTGTTTATTTATTTTACAGCTGTAATAGTTTCGTTTTCTAAAGGGTTGTAGTTAGATCAACTAACTCCCCCCTACTATAACGTGCTAGAACAACCTCAGCTGTTACAACTGGGTAGTCGTAGTCTAACTCCGCTCTACGAGCAAGACTTCCAAATTTTCACAGCATGTTCATCCTTCCGTGAACCAAAAGTAAACGGGAGAAAGAGTGCCCCTAGGGTGGGGGGGGGGGGGAGAGAAGTGGAGGGGACAGGATCGTAATCTTTGAAAATGGACGTATTGATTTTTCATTTCTTTACAATTCGTTGTTGTTTTTTTAAGAATTTCGAAGATGTCCGACTTCAAACAAACCCGCAAATATGAAACGGAAAGCGATGACGCTATACCGATCACCAGAATGTTCCTGCATGTTGTCACACATACAATACATCAATCCTTTAATGCTTGTTTTGCCCAAAATATCTTGCATTTATATTTTCCAAACGTAAATAGGGGTATCGTCCTTTGAGGTGTTTACCCCTAAAGTTTTACATGAACCTGCGCCCCAATGTTTGCTGTTGGTTGAAATGCATTACACGGATTTATCGATCATACTCGACCAGGTCGTGAACATGTATTTGCTATGGTAGGTTATTTGGTAGCATTACCATCAAAATATCGAACACATTTTACATCTAAGTATTCTAAGTAAAGTTCAGCGACCGTGGCTGTTTGAGTTCTTGATAAAGTTCAATATTAATGGATGATTTTTTTTTTCTTTAATGCATCCCGGACTGGGTTTCCATTTCGTAATTTATATTTCAACATGTACATCTAAATAGAAAAAAAAAAAAAAGCAGGAAAGGAGAATCTACAAAGGATTTACAGACTTAGGCTAGGCGCTTATATGCGACTTGCTGTCGTGTCTTAGTCTCTTGTTCCATTTGACCCTGTAATGAGCCCGAATGTCGTATTTCTGTGCATCTCCATTCATTTGCCTGGATTTTTAAAAAAAACACTGTGACGCGACAGCAACACAACGGACTTCGGTGAGTGCGCCTGGATTTTATTTTCCCAAACAGAACAAAATAATTATAATTACCATGAATGTCAAGAGCAGATTTAATTCATAAGAGTAAATTTTTGCGAGAGCAGTAAGTAATTTTTAGAAACGTAATTATTGTACGAGCCAGCATAACTTGGCCTTGAGCTGGTCTCGTAAACAATGTGTTTTGAACAGTTTTTTCCCTGATAGATAGACAGAAGGTGGGGAAGGATAGAGGGACAGCGTAGGTGTGCATGACTGAGCACTTGTTGTATCTCGTGTTTTGAACTAGGGTTAGTAAAGAGGGAAGGGGTGAGTAGGAATTAAATGTTATTGAGACGTCTGTTGACGTACAGAAAAACCGTGATCCAGAGTAAAAAGCTCGGGGTTTTGAACATGTTAAGAATTTATTGCTATAAAATTTATATTATATTGTATTGAAGTAATTCGACCTTTGATGTCGACCCAAGGTCGTTGCGTAGGGCTGTTACTTAAAATAACTCAGTTCGGCAGCTGAGCTAGAAGTGGTTGCACCAATCACAATCCAGGAATTAGACGGTAAGCTGCAGATGCAGTCCAGTATTTAAGGCCATACAGAACTTAGTTCTGGGCCACATGTAGAAAATCCATTTACGAGGTGGACGGCGATAGTCCTCAGCCAGATGAGGGACATGGAGACGCAGTTGAGCAGTCCATTGTGAGGGGCCTGATTTAAAGCTCCAGAGCCTAAGCTACTTGGTTTGATATAAACCCACAGCGTTTACATCCAGCGCTCTCACACCCAGTGAGGGCCGCATGGTGAGAGTCTATACTAATTTGTAATGATGAAAGTGAACCGTTCTACTTACTTTTGAAGACAGTTTCAGAGCTACCGCCAGACAACGCATGGTTGTACAAGCATTCTCCATGGCGTGTCTAGAGGAAATGTCCACATCATAACATGTCTCATTGAATTAATAGAATTTAAACTGTTAAATCTGTCGCCACGTGCGCGGATTCTATTTGCCATATAACTCATATGACCTGCAAGTAGTTAGATTGAATTCGTTAGTCTTTATAAAAGCTGTAGTTCCATTAGTTAGATTCAGTTGCCTTTGAATTGATATATATATTTATAATTATATTTGTTACATTAATTCCTGTAATTAAACTGCTCTACAGTTCTGCTAAAATTGAAAGCAATTGATTTATTTAGTTTCTAGAGTGCAAGTATTTATTTTTGTGTGTTCGTCGATTGTGGGAGCGGACCTCGAAAGAGTGTCAGTCGAAATATCCCCATGTAACCCACATCGCGACAATGAAGGAACACAGAAAACCGCTACTGAGTTGAGGCTTGTGTAAACTGAATTAAAATACAGACCGGGGAACGCTTACTGACTCCCATGACTACTGATAATATGTCTTCCTGCAGTATGCTATTCAGTCTTCAGGCATAGCCGACGGTCAGTCCGGCTTTGGTCTCCAATCGAGCAAGCAAACACAGACACACGGACCGACAGATTCTGGGCTATTTGTAGAGACAGAGACATATATATCAGATTACAGTGCCAACCAAATGAGACAACTGTGTGTGGCTACACTGTCCGTGCAGTAGGTCAATCTGGAGGACGCTCGCCAAGAGAGAGAATTATCAGATTGTAACATCTCCCGCTCCCCTTATACGACAACATTTTTTTTTTCAGTATTCCTTCTGTCCTCGGATGTATGTAACCTTCTTTGTGGTCCTGGTTCCTGTCACTAATACCACATCGTCGGGTTCACACTATTCACTCCGTTAAATCAAATCACGGACACCACAGTTTAATGCAAGACAACCTTATCTGACGAGCCGATTTTATTTCAAATCATTTGTAATTCAGGCTGCCAAAAGAAAAACAAAGGAATAATACTTTTATTTTCTACATCACAGAAACTTTGGATTTTCAACAGTCCCAGTGGTTCCAATTATAAATGTTGAGCAGTTGGTGTCTCATTTTCTCATGTTATCAACCTGCTCAGGGTGTCAGTCCACAATAATGAAACAAAGTATACATACGTTCTAACAGAGCGAAAGGATACTGCTGACCTTTAATGTAACACTCACAAGTCCGTCCATACTACATAAAGTAGCCATGTGTAAAGATTTAATGTGGAAAAAACAAACGTGGCGATCTTTAATAAATGCGGGCTCTCACCAGTCTGTTTATACAAGCGTAATTATAAATCACACATCAGTGTTTGACCAATCACCGTGTGCTAATCCCAAGCTCAACGAAGAGGGGAGGATAAACTCATCTGCTGAGGTCACACGGATCAAGTTTGAGGTGACACAGTGTCATTACCGAAATCTCGGATTGTGTTACATTCATGTGAGTGGGGGATGTTTGCTCAGCGATTTAATGGATGAGATGTCCAGAGTATCTTACTGGTTTACTGAATAGAGTTGTGTTTACATTATGGAAACTTCCTTTACGGAGATTGGTACAGGTAAACGTCACTACGTTTCTTTTCACTTTTGGAATATGACATAAATAGGTACAAGACTCACTTTTCTCTTAAAGAAATTCGAATGCATCAACTTCAAGTGTGTCTGCATCTGCAATTGTTCCATAACTAATTTACTCACTCTGGGAGAGAGCTAGACAAAATCAAAACTGCAGTCCTTAAATATGAAATACTATCACAAACAACATGGTCACAACTGAGGGGAAAAAAATGTCAACATTAATTGTTCAGCTAGGTAAACTCTAACAAAGTACCGCCCACTGAATCGCTGTCGCAGACACGTGTATTACCCGCTTTACAATTCTATCAAAAACCACACTATTCTGTACATGTACTATGTGTTTGAACTTTAAACCGGATGGCAACACCCAGAAAGCCTTCTTTTTTTTTTCCCCTACCTCTGTGCTAAACTGAGTACCAAAAGAAAATATCCAGATCTAGTTAAAACTGCGTCAATGCGACTGTTTGTGACAATAAAATAGTGAAAAAGCCTGGTCAGCCATCTCGCCGAGCGGACATTCCGCAAACGGATATAATTAGCCCTGGGGGACATCACGCCGAGTGATAGTTGGCCAACCAATGGCGTTCATGTGATACTATTCACCGGGTTTGAGTTTGGGTGAATGTGAGGGTTAGAGCTGGACCACACAGCAAACAACTAAACGTCCGTCTGGCTAGATGATCTGCAACAGAACATCCCGCTTGGCGAACTGCTCGTTTGCAAAACGTCCATTCCACTAAATGTCCACTGTCGAAAATCTGGTCAGAGAAACATGACTGTGGGCATCTCAATCTCGTCCCGTTTCTACAACACAGTGTTCTATTTGCACTTAGACGTGACGTAAATCCACACTACAGTCTACACCAACATATTCATTTGATCAATCACAGCCTCTAAATCTCATCTGGCGTTATAACCATGGGTTATATGGCCACAGGCTCAAATCCTGGGATGACACCGTAGTCTACCGGTGACACATTGATTTAGTAATCTTGTCTATCTCGTCAGGTAAACTCCCTGTGCCTGTTGTCGGGCAGTGCTGTTTGACATTGGCTTACCTGAAACTGAAATCTATCTCCCGTCACTGCTCAGAAAGAAATCTGGGATGACGAGAAGCGTAAGAGATACCTTATTAGTTAAATTTTATTTGTATTTCAAAGTCTCTTGATCTTCCCCATTGGAAGCGGGGGGAGGGGGTGGGGGGTTTTAATAAGATAAAGTATCTAGTATTTCTGACTAAGTAACGGGTAAACATTATCAGAAATTGGGCGGTTAGAACTCGAATTATCCACAAATGTTTGATAGAGATAAAGAAGAAAAAGAAAACAAGACACGGGTTTAGAGATTACTTCGACTTAAAATAAATTCTCATTACCAAAGTCGAATTAAGTGGACTCCACTGTACACAAAATGAAATCTAAATGTCCAGATACTTCACAATTTTGTTTGCGGTGGTGGTGATGATGAGATCATCAACAAACCCACTGTGGAAAGTTATTATCCTCATATTTAACGAGTTAACACATAGACAAAGTAACATGTTTTTCTTACAAATACAAGTATTTTGTTGGATGATGTTCCAGCTCGGGTTCTGTGGCGCACTGCACCGACAACAGCTACCAGTCACATCACTGCTACAAAATGAAAGCATGTGGTTTCCAAATAATACAATAGTTTTTTAGATGCCATGTGTTTTATAGGTATTGCCTAAAAGAAGTAAAACGAAATGAATGAAAAGTACAAAGACAGTACCTCAAATGATGAGTTAATGACAGATATACATTGATAAAGTCTCATTTCTATTGAAATTGACGGGTAGAGAAATTGATATGTTAAAGTGACTAAAATGTCATCTCGATACTAAGTGGCATTTGGGCCATAGATAGTCACACTTCCAAGTACACTTTATATTCTCGGTATGACAAGCAAACATTTGACCATCTAAACCTTCGTACATGTATTACACTTTTGCTTCTGAACATCTTTTAGCATTAATTTCAAGAACATAGCCCAACTCCCATTATCCCGAATAACAAGGTCCAACAATACACTGCTGTCACAATTCCTGTGTTTCCTCTATTTGCTTCATGGTAAACACTCGTTAACTCTCTGATACGCAGACACAAAATGTCCGAAAATTCTCTAACCAACCCAACTGATTTAACATGGTCAAAAGACAGTAAGAATATAAATGCAGACAACAGAAGGGAAACAACTGAAGTCACAAAATGTGATTTTTTCCCCTAATAAGCTTGATTCATCAGCCTCTGTCAGAAAAAAAAAAAAAAAGCTGCAATCTCAGAGCATTGGAAACCAACCTTTCAGTTGCAAGAGGGAAGTTGTGAACTTTCACACTTAAAAAATCAATTTTCTCAGGTAGATTTTTGTGACTACGGTTGTTGTCTCTTGTGATCCCTAAATATATATAGGAAAATGTATCTACTAATAAATTAGAAGATAATTAGAAAATTAGAAGCCTAAATAAAGAACATGGAACTTTAGATGAGATATTCCAAATATGGAACACTGGGCATTCAAAGGTTAACGGCAGTGCCCTGGATTAGCAAGATGGTGACTGGGGTCAAAAGGAGTGACCAAGACTATGCAAAGCACGCAGCAGTGACCCTTTGACTACTGAAAAGCCCAACATCGAACTATTTCTGTAGGGCTCCTGACATTCTTTCCCATCCTGTCCCGTTTTGGTACTGGCATTTATCAAATGTCCTCCGCCGCTGGCCGTGCTTAATTCCAAAACAGACTTCACATCATCAGCCAAAAAATGCTAGCGGCTACTTCAAAGGCTGAAGAATTCAGTCAAGACTCGCATCTGTTCATGCTGGAATAATGACAGATGAATGAGAATTTTTTTTATTTCTTTTTTGCAGTTTGAAGTCTGGGCCCAGTAATAACACATTAACCCACCCCCTTCCCTTTCTCACCTTTAATTCCTTTGCTTCGAAGAAAGTGAACATTGACAATCACAAGGGAGAGAGACTGGCAGAACTAGAGTCTGTTTGAGTATTGCATGTTGACCCAGCTTTTTCACGATGTTAATAAATTGCTGTTACCTTTGAAATACAATGTATGAGGCGCTGGAGAATTTGATTTGTTGTTGTTGTTGCTTTTTTTTCCAAACTAAATGCAAGTAAGTTATAGAAGTTATATGCTTTATTTGTTCTGTTTTATTTTCATTTCAAAAATTGTAAATGGACTACAGTGACTCCCAATGACAAAAGCATAATGCTTAAATTTTTCTTGGTTTAACAGTTAAAATGTGCTGGGGAAAAAAAAAGCAGGAAACCCATATCGGTGTAACAACATCTCACTGCTTCCAGTTTCTACAACTTCAACTAAAGTATTACTTTAATGTTTCTTTGTCCATTAAAGGATAACTCCAAGTTTGAAAATGCAGATGTTCAGTGTCAGAGAAGCCCTTCACTCATGAAGACAATTACTCCGGTATGCTGTTAGCGGAGTCCATCCCTCGGAGAAACATTAAAGAAAGTCTGTCCTTTCAAACAAATCCTTATCACTGACAGATCAAACAAAAGTAACATGGTATTCGGTGAGTTCATCCCTCAACTAACACTGCAGGCCTGGTGACCCTGTCGTGAAGACTTCCCAGTATGTCTTTGATGGACAAAGTATTCCTCTCCGTGAAAACCCTTCCTCGGTCCAACTGAAAATCCCGAGGTCTTTGGCCTAAGGGGCCATCCATAAAGTCATATGTTATACTTTGGCAATTTCTGACCTCTTCTTCCCCCCCCCCCATCCCCACCCCCTGTATGTTCTTCATAGGCTTGCCTTCACACCTTACCCCCTATCCCCACCACGCACAGAGCATACGGCCATTAGAAAGGTGTATGCATGTACCAAAATTTTAGCCGGCATCATGGACCATTTGATCGTTTCATGAGATACGTAGTTTACATTCGACGTGTTATTTAATCCTGCAACTCATTTCGTTCTAAGAATACAAAATAAAAACAAAATTCCTCAATGTATTACCGTAACTAGCCCACCCCAACAAGATGAATCTTGCATATTCTCTGTACCTGATATCTATATCTACTTCACAGTAATCGATGAACTTGCGTTCGTTGCCAAGACTAACAGAACTTATTTCTATACCACAATTCCTCGCAGAGTGCACTGATAGACAAAGTCGATTTTCTACCAGTGATGTGTGAAGTGAGGCGAAGAACGGAATTCCGGTCGTTTTTTTTCTATTTCGTTTTTTTTAGTTTTTTTTTTAGTTTTTTTTTTCCCCGGCTCAAAAAGTCGAAAATACATAGATCTAATATTAAAGACTGAACTTTGCATAAAATGGATGTGTCCACGTAATTTATCGCCAAAACTTGAAGCAGTACAACAAAAATCCATAACTTGGGGTCACGTGGTCACAAAGTTTTAGGTGCTTACACGTTCACCTTCCAACTTCATTACAGTATGACGATGATGATGATGATGCTGGTGATGATTGAAAAATGTCCGTGCGTTCTCCAGGTCTCCCCTCCCCATGCACGCTTTCGAAGGCTGGGGGCAACCCCACCCCGTTCCAAGCGCACGAACTTAACGGATGGCCCCTAACAGACGGAGGTGAATGGATTAAAGTTTCCTTGCAGAACATCCGTACAGGTTTTCTACGCCTGTGGGCTACTTGCTACAACGGGAAGTAGGGAGAAAGGAAGGGTTAAAAATAAAAGAGATGTGTGATTGTGCAACAAAGAAAATGTGGGTCAATAACAGAGACGGGCGTGTCAAAATGGGTTGTCAGGAATGTTGAGACAAATTGCGGACTGAATGGGTTAAACTGTCAACACGGTCTGTTGGGACTTTGCTGAATGGTAACAATGTGTATTCGGAGATCTCCATAGTACTATCTCCTTCAGAATGGACCAATGTACAAAAAAAAAGAGAGACCAATGCAAAGCCGTGGACCGTGATTACATGAATGAAATACGGCGCGTGAGGTTTAGGCCAGACACGAATCACCAGGTCAAATTTAGATTTCACGTGACATTCGCAAAACATTTGGCGTCACACTGATGGGTTTCTGTGGCCATTTCGTCGCGTACACAAGAGAAGCTCATTCGGATTTTAGTGGGGACGTAAAATCTGCAGAGTTGTAAACCGTGGCGTCCCCAAAGTAACGAAGCAATGAGGGTGTTTTAATGCCATTACCGTTGCCTGTTCTTCTGAGAGTTTTCGTTTCTATTCTTTTCTTGTCTTTGATGCTCGAGGGATAAGGGAAAAAAAAAGGTGGGGATTCGCATTAAAACTGACTCGGTGCAGGACGGATTTAAACGACTGAGCACAATTTCAAATAGATCTAATGGTCATCTTTCAACGGCACAAGCAAAGATCTCTTATAAGTAGTACAGTTGTTTGTTTACTTGTTCTTTTTCCCTCTCTCGCTCTCTCTCTCTCTCTCTCTCTCTCTCTCTCTCTCTCTCTCTCTCTCTCTCTCTCTTTCTCGTTACACTTGTCATCAGTTTCTCACTGCTTTGGTTGGATCGGGATGGATGGATGAACAGTGAAAGAGACAGACAGGACGGATGGACAGACGGACGGACTAATGAATGGACGGATGCTTTGACGAACAGACATTTAGCTGCTAAAGTAACCGAACGCCGACGGCACAGCTCAGTTCTTCACACAGCTTGTAATATTACACATCCCAGTCTGTTCCCATACAAAAAAATGATTCTGGCGCTGGACATTATCGACTTCACAAGTATTACACCAACCCATCCCGAATGGGATGGAACGTTCGCGACAGGGTTCTGAATAACCCAGTTCTCATATGAGACTCGTTAGCAATTCTCACCTAGAATCTACCGTTAATCTATTATCATAGCTGCTAAACGCAGGATAGCAATTATATAGAGCTCTGCCATGTTGTGGAAAAGGACCACTTTCCGGTACCACAAACAAACGTTTACAGGAAATGCAAAAAACATTTCGAATTACTCTCCCATTTATTCTCTGTCATTTTCCATTTTGTGGCGACCAAAAGAAACTATTAGTCTTACGAAAGCAGAGCCGTGATACAAAGAGAGCACACTAGATCTAATCTGACGGCACGGTGACAAAATTGTCTATATAATACATATTCTTTCAGAACTGACCAATGCCCATCATTTTTACACCCCCCCCCCCCAAATCACCACCACCCCATCCCAACCCCACTCCCTCATCGTTCCGCCTTTTCATATAATTATAGTGCCACTAAGTGGTACAGGATACATCTCTGGCGCTCATTATAGAAGACCTTTTTGTGGTTCACAACACACAGTCACATTATTCTCCAGTCCTTTCAGAAATGTTCACGCCAACAGTACATCTCTCACTGACATCTCCTGGCTGACAGCAATTAGGAACGCATTTACTTACTTGTTACCTTCGACCCCCCGTGTAGCTAACGAATGCGGCATTCCTTTCTAAACTGGTGGCCTTACATAACACCGAAAATACTTCAGATCTGCTTGGGAACAACTTAAGTTTAAACAAACAAAAAAACATATGTCTCCCATGCATGTTCGCTTCTGATGAAAGATACTGACAGGATGTCCACAGTAGTCCGAATAAACCCGGAATTCGATATATGGAAAACGTCTCTTCGGTGTAATGTTAACACGCGAGAACAAAATTTGGGGATCTGGATTGAGGAAACCCGCAAATGAATCACAGAGAGCACCTTTCACTAGTTCAGAGAATACCCTTCACTGGTATGATTGATTGTTCTGTTTCTTTCGAAGCTCTGATTCTCCATGAAGAACCGTGCAAACACTTCAACTAAGATGGAATATTTTATTATTACAAGCTATAAGAGGCAGAACCAGATATCCAATTTCAAACTCCGCAAAAATCCATACTCGAGTGACACCAAATTCATCTTGAAATATAAATATGTGTCCTTTGCCGTGCGGAACAGACGAAATATTTGAGTTTCCAAAACAGTCAACGGCACAGAGATACTTTCCAGCAGTAACACTATACTATACTATAAAATCAGAACCAAGAAACCTACTGATCCTCAGAATAACCACCAAAAATATGTAAACAACTCGCAGTTCATAACTAAGGGAAAGTACCCCCTGTCACGAGTGGAGTGAGCGGGATTCAAGGATTACGGGGGCATGGAAGTGTAGGATTGACTCACGGGATAGTGAGGCTGCTCACCTATATTGACTTCTGTTAGTTAACGTTAAAGCGTGCATGTTGTGAGTGAAGTTGAGGCGTAGTAGAGGCAAAATCTGAATAGTCAAATCACTGCAAGTTAAGGAGTCCAAGGGGACAGACGTGAGATCAGAGGCAGTCGGGAGATTGTGTGTTTTCCAGTGATGACTGGTGGGTTGAACTGTGATTGATAATTATGATGATTGATGTACTAGATTCTCCTATGACCATGATGTAAATAAGTTATATGTGAGGACTGTGAAAGTCATTGATTACTGTGTATAGAGATGTGCGCAATGAGCGATAGATGTAAGTTAGGATCATGGATTCGTAGCGAGTCTGAGTACGGTGTGACACGGTGGAGGTGTGTTACCGTAAGATGTGTGGTGGGTGAAATGTGGACTATTGTGAGTACGCTTGATGGTTCGTAATGAGTGGTGAAGTGGATAGTAATTGTATGGTGTATTACAGATGTAATGTTATTCTTATAGGTGCCGGGGTCGGGCAGAGAAGCCACCCGCGGTGAGCGGGCTTGTGCCGGGGTCGGGCAGAGAAGCCACCCGCGGTGAGCGGACTTGTGCCGGGGTTGGGCAGAAGGCTACCCACAGGCCTGCCGGAGTAAAGCTGTCGTGCAGGACAGCGGGAGCACATGAGTCGTGGCAGTCTGGCCACAGACAGGGACGTTGTTATTGTCCTTATTGCTATTCAAATGTTAATGTGCTATTACGATGTTAATGTGCTATTAAGATGTTAATGTGCCATTGAGAATATAATGTGCTATTGAAATATTGATGTGCTATTAAGACCTCGAGGGGAGATTGAGATACGGAGATTAGGTTGAGCAGGAGCCAATAAGAGAGGCCAGCAAGTAATATAGATATAGATTTGAGGCTGAGGCCAGAGCATATTTTAGAAGTATTATCGGGTTGTGGACCCGTAGAGGAATGAATGTCGGGAATGCTGACCATTGTATGGTATTTGAATTGAATAATGTAATGCACGTATCTCTTTATTTTTATGTATAATAAATGTGTGAGTCTGTTTGGTTGTTCTGTTAAGTGTTATACTTGTTCGTTCGTGATTGTTGTCCTGTCTTAATTATTACATTTCCCAGTCTGGGATTTGTGACACCCCCCCCCCCCCAAACCCCTCAGATGAGATTTTGCAATTTGGGGGATGAGGGGATAATAATAATACACCTAGCCAGGCCGTTGTCAAGTGTTGACAAATGCAAGTTTTGTGATGGTACAAAATCCCTTTACTTTTATTTTCATTGCCACTGACGTTCAGACAGCTCCATTTCCGTTGCTAAAGTTCACTGACCCAGATTGCCTAATCAGTCACGTCCGTGGAATCGAACCCGTCAATTATTGCTCTATCACAATTCTTAGATCTCAATTCAATATTGTTCTTTTTCATATTTAAATACATGTATACTGGCTGAATTGTTCTTGGGGAGAATACAGCACAGACGTGTAAGTAGAGAAAAATGAGTAAACTGTTTTAAAAGGCTAAAGACCACTGGTCTAGACATTAGTCCGATAGCCTTCCGTGATATCCTGGATTCAAACAGTAAAGCACCATTAACTTCCAACAGAATGAAAGGTGCAGCTTTGCCCACAGTGTCCTGAAGTGCACATACGTCCAATACATTGAGGAATCGCTGTTTTAGTGTTGCACTGTGTGCAGGCAAAAATAAGGATGGTGCCATCGATCGAAACAAAATTGCTCTACCTCCAGGTTTTATAACACTGACTCATGCAAAGCTTGTACGGTCAGACAGACCTTGACTAGAGTTTTCCCCATGATCTGAAGAGACAACTGGGGCACAAGGAGTTATTTCTTTTTTATTATACTTCGTCACAATTGCCGCCTTGTCAGTTCTAGCATTGCCGAGCCTGATAATTATTATACTGTTATTAAGGTCACAGCAATGAAATATGAAAGATAAAGAAGGCTGTGCTTGAATGGTCCTCCTAGTGCCGAAACGAGGAGGGGGGGGGGGGGGGTTAAAATCTGCTGGTTTCAAATTTATCAGAATAATGGTGGTGGTGCAGTGAGTCAAGCCCCTTTGCATCTGCCTGCGAGGTATCTCTTTCCGCCAGCTGACTCGAGACAATTTAGACGCGCTCGAACTTGTGAGGCAGACTTATTTCGGTCTTTCCAGTGCGCCATGTCCAGTTTAATCCCATAATTCATATCTCACATTAGAACCGAGATAATTGACTCAGTGCGCCACCAGCCTAAGAACGTATGGCTATTCTTTCATCCACTATTACCACCCACCCACTCTATCACATCCATAGTTTTTAGGAATTCTATGTTCCAGCCTAGAACGAAAAAACGAGGGTGGAGTGGTGCAAAGGTTCACCATGAATTCATGACAGACCATGGGGTACGATTTTGACTCTGAGCTCTTGTAACTGCACAGATCACTGACCTCAAATTAGGCAAACTAGCCCAGCATAGATAGACAGACTGGCCGGCGAAGATGGCATAGACGGACTGACGGGCGAAGATGGCAGATAGAACAGACATTGAGGGGTCATGGAGGAAATATAGGGTTTAAAGGCGGAAGATGGAAAGAAAGGTGGCTATGATCACCGCGCAGATGGATAGACAGAAGAAAAAAGGACAGAGGACAGAAATATAGACAAGTTTACAGTCTAATGATGGTAAGACAAACAGGGGAGCTTAAACGAGGGCAGATGGACATGAGATAATCCTGACACATTCAAGCTGTCATAGGCACAACTAAGTATATTGGCGACCTAACTGGCCTGCAACAACCACGTACTTGTAACAAATTACTGAGACCAATTAAACAAACAAAATACTTACAAACAGGCATGTTAGCAACAAACAAATTGATCTGCAATAATCCAATTACTGACAACAAATTTGAACTCAATAAACAAACAAAATCAAAACTCACGGTAATGAAACAAGCTGTGTCCAATTCTTAGAGCTCTAACTCTGTGGTCCAACAACGCCAGAAAACGGGATGTAACACACATGTACTGAACTCTCATCCACGAAACAGCTTTCTGAACTAACATACACGACATTTAACCCTTTTTTCATGCTCAGATCCCATAATCATGAAAACTCTACTGCCAAAGTAGCTGTGAAAGCTTCTGTCATCATTAACACTACTGATGGTTAAAATGATTACTTAAATGTATGACTGCCACAGCCAGATAGCCGCAGTTGTAGGATCTGTAAGCGATTAGAAGAGTAACAATTTAATAAAAGTCTCACATCTTCCAACTTCATTTATTAACCTTACTTTGAGCAGAGGAAATCAGGTAGTTTTACAGCTTACAGCAGAGCTCGGGACAACTTAAAATATGGCCAATTACGCCTATTTCGCAATGCCAATAATAAAGAACACAAAAAAGCAAAAATATGCAATAAATTCCAAATCACAGTGGAAAAATGCGGCCAAATTGCAATTTTATAACACCGTGCCGCTAGACCCGTGGAAATCAGTTGTTGTTTTTTAAATGTGCTGTGTACTCTGTTAAGCTTTCTAGATCCGTGTACAAAATCAGAATACCAAATTTATAAACCTGTCAATTATAACTCAAAAACAAGCTCTTATCAGAGTCCAGCAATTCTCCTCTGGCGGAATGAGGGTTAAGGATGTGCTGTGACAATATGACCAGTGGCAAATAGGAGTAGATGGACTGGGGCTAGCTCCAGTGCGTTCATCAGTGGGGATAACAAATGCAAGCTTAGCCACAATGGCGACAGGTCATACTAATGAATGTTTTTCCTGGTCTACCAGGTGACCTGAAGTAGAGAAGCCCATCCCCTAAGGGCCATTGTCAGTTTGGTAGACTCATGAACAAACATACTTACATTGTTATTTCATACCGATGTCCAAACAAACAATTTTCTTTCAAGGGAAGGGGTGGACAAATGAACAGCAACGAGAAGACTGGCGACAAGACTGGTAGATCTAAAAGCAAAAATCGATGTAGAGAATGCACTGAAGAAAACGAATAAATGACAAGCAGAAATAACCAACAAATGTAACTACAATCAAATACAAATAATAAATAAATAATTATAAAGGTCCAAACATTGGAGGAATAAGTCTTTCGTTTACCTTGCCTGGTGACGGAAAGTATTGGACTGCAATATGAATAAGACAGGCATAAAAAACATGCAAAAAGACAAACGGTATAAGAAAAAAAAAAGCGCGCCAAACGAAAAACACCGTACACTGTGAGTGACTGTAGTAAAGGAGGAGAGAATTAAAAATGAAGAAAGAAACATGACGAACGACACTGACTAAAATAAGTAGGAAATTTGACAAAATACTCTGACAAAGAAAGAAAGAAAGAAAGAAGGAAAGGCGCACACACATAATAATGTACAGTCAGTGCCGAGACGTTGACCCTGGGTGAAAAAGCACAAAGTGCTAACAAGCTGGCTGTCTCGAGTTACATACAAATGTGGAAAGAGTTGGCCCTGACACCATGACAGGAAAAGTTCACATTTTTGTGCTAATGAATCACCCACTCAACTAGATCTAGTGGTAATCGTCCTTGAAATTACTTCCAGCCTCCGAACCACCTGTCGACCAAATGTGTACCAAGTACACAATTTAGAGTACAGACTTATTGGCTTTCACTATAACCGGTATCGTCATTCTTTCAGATGACAAGGGATTCGTTTATATCTGTAGTAATATTATACTTAGGTCTCCACACAGAAAGGCACTTTACTTCAGTATGTGTTTCCATTTACGGGAAACTGCGATTTGGTTTTTACTATGCGATGTTTATTTGAGGCTGACTTCTGGTTGCCGTTGTTGTTTCAAAAGGAGGGGGGAGGAGAGTGGTCTCCCTTTCAAACATAATCTGGGCTGTGAATTAAGGAAGCGGGACAGCGATAACCTTGTTAGCTTTGATCATACGTTAAAAAAATACATAAATATGAAGACCAATATGTAGTGGTCCAATATCTTTCAGTTGAACATTCAGAAAATTAAACAATGTCCAAGTGAGAAAACGCAATGCAAGATCCCCAACAGAGCCATTTCTTGCTTTGCTCCAACTTTGTAATGCACTCTCAGAATAATACACAGAAGTTAGCAAACTGTTTATATTGTGTATTTAAAGCGTGATTACTAGCATCATTCGTCGCAGTGCAACAGTTATATTTCATTCTCCAATTCAGTTAACCTACCTAGCCCACACAGATGGTTTCTCAGTTGATAAACATAACTTGCATTTTCTCTATCTCTGCTAATTCTTTTTTGTATTATGTTGAAGGTCCAGTTCCTCGGAATTGTATTCGTCTAGTCTGGACGGCCAATGAGCTTGTCGTTGGCCAGGTTGACAGTCTGCACAGCCGCGGTGTGCCGTCCACTGCCTCCACTTGTCACCGCATGAGTGGAACCAAAGTTGCATTCCTGGCGCGCAGTTCCGTGAAAGTGACTTGTGAACCTTTGGGCATGGCATATTGCCGGTATTTTAGAGTGCGTATTTAGTTTCATGATGAGCCCTTTCTTTCTGTCTGCCACCCTTCTAACTGTCCTTGAAGCTCGGCTTCCTCCAAATCACCACTTCGTTCTGTATAAGATTCATTTTTTTGTTTATAATTCTTGAACTTTGCCCCTCTTCACTTGCGTTAGGATGGATAAAGCTGGGTATAATGGTGGGAGCACGTTTTATTATTATTATTGTCATTATTAGCCGCTTTGCTTGATTCCATGTGTAGTATGACGACTTGCCGGTCCATGGACTCCATGCAAAGGATTCTTGCAGTCTTTGACGCACTTTGACTCTCCCGCCCTCGTTCGCATCTTTAAAAATAATATAGATAATATACTTTTTTTTTTATTATGCAGCGCTGAACGTTCCGGCAGTGTGCGCATTGTACAAGACTTTCCGCAAAAACCGAACACGATTTCCGTGCGAAAAGGGATGGCGCAATGCCGTAGAATTTCTCTTTTATTCATAAAGGTTTTTCATTATCACCAGTATTATCACTCACATACAACCCTGATTTGATTTTTTTTGTAAATTGTTCATCACCACGGACGATCCCTCTTCGCACCTGCCAGTTTTCGTAGTCTGCTGTCTATCCATTTCAATATCAATCTATTCACCTACACCCCTTCGTCCATTTCAAACACTCATCCAGCCATGCACTCATCCATCCATCCGTCCGTCCTGCCGTCTATCTATCTCTCTGTCTATCTTTCTTTCAATCTATCTATCTATCTATCTATCTATCTATCTATCTATCTATCTATCTATCTATCTATCTATCTATCTCTCTCTCTCTCTCTCTCTCTCTCTCTCTCTCTCCTCCCCTCCCCTCCCCTCCCCTCCCCTCCCCTCCCCTCCCCGTCTGGTCTGGTCTGGTCTGGTCTTGTCTTGTCTTGTCTTGTCTTGTCTTGTCTTGTCTGTCTGTCTGTCTGTCTGTCTGTCTGTCTGTCTACCTACCTAACTATCTACCTATCTGTCTATCTGTCTTTCTGTCTGTCTGTCTGTCTGTCTATCTATCTATCTATCTATCTATCTGCCTGCCTGCCTGCCTGCCTGCCTGCCTGCCTGCCTGCCTGCCTGCCTGCCTGCCTGCCTGTCTGTCTGTCTGTCTGTCTGTCTGTCTATCTATCTATCTATCTATCTATCGCCCATGCCCTTTCACCCTCTAACCTGCAGGTAAATCTCACGGCAACAAACGTAAACATGTAATGCTAAGCAATAATATTATCTATCACGAGCTCTTGTGCCTCCAAAAATATGTTCCAGCTGCTGATACAGAGCGGGGTGTTTCTTCTCAATCTGACGGCCAAGGCAGGCATGTGTGGCACAGCCCAGAATCCATACCTTACACCCTCCTTCTCCAAAGTTCTGCTTGTCTATCAGTAACATTATTAGAGGACCGGTCAGGGCGTTTCTATCAGATGAACTGGCAGTACTCAATGTCAGAACATGACATTAAGCCCCCCCCCCCCCCTTAAAATTCATATATCTGCAGGGCTCTCGATTGTTCAAAATGCTCCCATCTCTCTTTGAGAATGCCGGTATCATTACTGAGACACAAGAACTCCTGGCCTTACCGAAAACTCACGACTTTTCAATCTTTCCACATTGTATGGTAAGGTCACGGGAGAGAATCAAACCAAGAGATATAATCACTTCTCAGACACAACCACTTTCCCAGGACAAGACCAAGTCACAAATAAATGTCAAGGTCTCGCACGGTCCCAGCTGTGATGCGAAATCTCATTAGTAAGGAAATCTAAACTGGGAAATCACAAACGTGGTTAATGTCCTGGGTGGAATTTAGTACATAGCATCCAAGGTAAAGGAAAGTGCTTGAAGTTCAAGGAGTACTGTTTCTAGCTTGAGATCTCCGAAAGAAAAGCTGAGAAAACATATCCAATTGGACATGAAATGGCATGCTCATGAATAAAAACAAATGGTCAAACAGTCTGAAATTCACACAGACAGGCCTGTAGACATTTTCACGGCCGTTTCGAACTATATAAATTATAGACGAGAATGACCGGTACAAACATGCAGGCTGGTAAATAGGAAGACACAACCAGAAAGTGAGACAAACAAATTAACACAAATAAAGAACAAAAGTGCTGTGGTTTACCCACTTCAAATGACACAAAAACTAAATATAAGTGTAAGCTGTATGTCACAAGCTATACAGTAGCAACAAATAACCACAATGTAAATGACAAATAATTCCTAAAAATAAAAACAAGGTAAAGAAAAAAAAAAAAAAACCAAATCAAATCAAACTGAAACTGCTGGCATGTCCATCACTACCTTCTGTCCTGCCCATTAGTGCCAGGACTGAATTTACCAGTCAAGTCTAAACACAATAAAACTCAGCAAAGTTATCACATAACAAAATAACACGAATCAACATTCACTACTCCCCAAACACACCAAATATGTTGCCTTAGGGCTGAAACAATAAATTTCTCAAAACACATAAACTTTAGGACACAAACAGAGACCACCTGTCCTGAAATATCACAGCCCCTTCACTTGTGCCCTCAATCACAGGTTTTGCCCATATGATTGGCCAAATTCCCAAGTATCCTGCAAATTTCAGTCATATCAAATCATATCTAAAGGATTTGATGAAATTAAATTCATCACTATAGTGCCAATATATCAGCAGAATTCTTCCCAACAAAAGTTGTTTCACACACAGGCTTCTATCTCTACTTGTTCTGAATTTGATCAAAAGACTCTCCCTCCCACTTCCTTCAGTATATCAAGAAAAGATTTACCATGTCAGAGACAGCTATCACTTTTTAACATGGGCGCCATGAATTTGCCTTTATCTGACTGAAAAATCTTAATAAAAGAACTCGCCCGATTTTTAACAAACTCTACCGCCGCCCAGACAACTTGGATTTGCATGAAATTTTACAGGTGCTATCCTTTCAACCTTTTAAAAGTTCTTTTTTAGAACTGAAGATTTGAAATGATGGGGCGGTAATTTTTTTATTTTACTTTGTTTCGCTAATTTCGACCCCCAACCCTTTTTTTTCCACCAACACATGACATTATCACTGCCTGCGATATGTTCACTACAATACATGTAACTACTAAACATGCTGCCCCATGTGCCGATTCTTGCCATTTCATGAATATTGACTGGCTGCGTAAGGCATGAACGCACAATGGGAGTGCTGCATGACGTACTTAAAACCAAACAACAACAACAAAATAAACCTAAAGGAACAGGCAGGGTGAAGCAGATCCATTATAAAATAACCACCCAGAACTGAAACAGAACAATAATGTAGATGTGTCCCGGGCTGGGCTGGGGACCTCAACTGGTAATTTTAAGAAAAACTTAAATAACTGATGACATCAGACCTAAATAGTGGCAACATGCTTTTTACTACCTTGTAAATTCATTTAGTAAATTGTGTTATATAATTGAAACTGATTTCTTGTGACAAAGCATTTCACTTTTCAAAAGGAAGAAAAATGAAGACGAATGAGATCATTTAATTTCATACTGCAAAACTGTTGAGCTGATTTCAAAAGGTTCCTCTCTGTAAGCAATACAATTGCTAACTGAAATAAAGTTTCAAGCAGACATACATGATTTCCACCCTACAACTTGAACACTTCTGGGTTTCTTTTGTTTAGCTTACTCAAAATACAATTTTTTTGTATTATTTTGTATTCTAATGTCACACTCTTCATTTCCATCACGCAAGGAATATCATGACCTGTGTTTACCTAACAAGCTACCCGTGCATTGTCGGAGCTGTTATCTGTTAATGGCAGTGGGGTTACGTGTCGAAATATAATAGGGTGAGTCAACCTGACTTGAAATGTGCTCCACTGCTACACATCTGATGCCAAGTATTCTACCTTCCTACAGTTGTAAAAGTAAATCTTGCAAACTGATAAACACTATCTCACTTGATTCAGGGCTGGGCTAGAAGTTTGATAAACACAAAAAGAAATCAACTAAGTGACTTTGCATCATGCAGCATTACAGACCATATCCAATCTTTCTTCAGGGCCTACAAGAACTGAGTTTGTTTGACACTAGCTGCAAGATTCCTTTAACAAGATCTTTCTTTTCAAGCATCATTACGAAATCAAAATAACTCTGAGTGTTATTATTATGCTAGTATTTAATTTTCATTCAGCTTTGGCCCTTTATAAATTTCAGACAAGGAATATAGATCTATTTAGTTTGAAACTGTAGTGCTAATCTTTACTTTCACTTTCAGATGTTCTGTTTACGATAAATAATATGTAAGTTTTGTAACAATGTCCTGTGAAAGGTAGAACTAAACTTAATACAGTGACTGAGTGAGTTATAAGATTACTTCTGACATTCCAAGATATTGTTTAGCACACAGGCTGGTTTTTGAGGTGTGCCCTTCCTAATTATCAATCTGCAATAGGCCTAGAAAGTAGATACATCTTTGATGCCCTTTTTCCTCTCTCTCAGTGAGTTTTTATACACCTGCAAGAGTATCCCTGCAAATTTACAAGCCATAGAGGCCAAGAACAGCAGTTCTTACCCCTTTGAAGGAGTTCCGAGTCACACAACTGCATTTTTCCAGGACGCAACTTTACGAGCATCGGTGTGCGGGGGATCGCTGGGGGGCCAGCGCCGCCCCTGGCAAGTTAGTCCTCTATATGGATGTATAGCCTAGTCAATGCGCATCACGACAATTAACTCTGAGATCATGAAATAGTTGCAGACATTATAAGTTGTGTAACTCATATATGGTAATTAATTGGTACTCCTTCCTAGCCCTTGATCATTCATTCCACTCAATTATGTTCCTCTTTTCCCTAGTTTCTTGGCACTGCCTGCTTTCTTTAGCCTTTAATTAGATATAGATCTAAATATAAAAAAAATAGGCCCTAATTTACCATTTCAAACAAATGCCTGGTGCGCAGAATCTCTGAAATATTCTTCAGTTCTCAGGATTCCTGTCATTTCCACATTGTATTGGGCCTAATTAATGGGCAGACTTAAATTAGTTAGATCTGGATCTAGATCTAGATCCAGGCTAGATCTGCTTGCATGTAGCCTAGGCCTACTAGAATCTAGATCTAGATCTAGACCTCTAGATCTAGTCTATGTAAATCAATTCTATTGTGCTGTGCAGCTGTTTACATTGGATTCTGATCTAACAAGCTGCAGTTTCACCGCACAAAATTTTACTTACCGAATGATGTGGAGACATAAAAATTCTTCCGTAACTCTGAACGATTCCAATCCTGTCATTGACAGCGAAACTTGGGATCAGAAGCTTGAAAACCGCAACATTCCTTTCAGGTTTTTGTTGTTGCTTTTCTCTCTTTTTTGATTTGGTGAAACGGAAGCAGAACTCTAGCAGAACTGGGAAGATCAATAGGAAATAACTCTCATAAAATAAAGGGGCGAAATAATTTTTCAACTATCTCCCTTGAATTCAGGTTGCTCTTCTCTCCTTTACGAAGAATTCTTAAAGAGTGACGAATTGAGAAAATTCAGCAATAATTCCGATATTAAGTGTAAGTCGGGCTAAATTCTTGGGGGAAAAAAGTGTAAGAAACTAAATAATGCATGAATAAGTATTTCTTTTTTTTCTCGGCAATGAGTAAGAGAACATGAAAAGGCTAATTAGCTGGTTAATGTCCCTGCAGGTTCATCATCCTCAAAAACATTGTTTCATTCGCGGGCTACTTGAAAAGTATTTGATTATCTTATTGAGAACGGTTAGTGTTATTCATGTATTGTCGCCAAGGGAAAAGTGCGTGGGAAGCAAGAAGGTTTTGACAATAGTCCCGTCCTTTAATCGGACAAGACCGTGCAAATATTGACATCTTGATACCAGCATGAGATATGCGACAGCAAAATATAGATCAGAAATTTTCCGTGGGTTGTGCAACAGCTTAGGGGATTTATGTAATGATTTAACAGATTTACCATTGTGCTCAAAGATTAGATGTTTTATGTGTTTAGGTCTTTATTTAAGGGAGTTCGCTGCCATTGCTGCCATTGCTGCCATTGCCGCCATTGCTGCCATTGCTGCCATTGCTGCCATTGCTGCCATTGCTGCCATTGCTGCCATTGCTGCCATTGCCGCCATTGCTGCCATTGCCGCCATTGCTGCCATTGCCGCCATTGCTGCCATTGCCGCCATTGCTGCCATTGCCGCCATTGCTGCCATTGCTGCCATTGCTGCCATTGCTGCCATTGCTGCCATTGCTGCCATTGCTGCCATTGCTGCCATTGCTGCCATTGCTGCCATTGCTGCCATTGCTGCCATTGCTGCCATTGCTGCCATTGCTGCCATTGCTGCCATTGCCGCCATTGCTGCCATTGCTGCCATTGCCGCCATTGCTGCCATTGCTGCCATTGCTGCCATTGCCGCCATTGCTGCCATTGCTGCCATTGGCATTTACACCTCACTTTTCTTGTTTTTATTTTTCATGTTCTGGTTTCTGTGTGGTTTTTGTGATACGGATTTGTTTTTTAGAATTTTGCTCGGGCAGCGGCCTTGTTTGGCCTGCTCTTCTCGTCTTTTAACTGCCAAGGTATCTTTAACATGCGCAACGAGTTTTTCGTCCTTATTCGAGAAGACTAGGTGCTCGATCGATCCTACCTACCATAGGATCAGGGACAGGAATTCTTTTCCCCTTAAGAAAAATTCCAACATGCACGCACCGACCAGGGTTCGAACCCGATACCTTCGGCATGAGAGGAGCGCCGTGTAATAATAATAAATAGAAATCAAACTAGTTTTAAAATTTAAAAAATGTGGACGTTTTCGTGGGAGATAATGGGTGTGTTTCACAATCAAGAAAATATTATAGCAGCCTGTGCTGTAATGTTGAGATCCATAACAGTGTTTCGAGGTCAGTGGTTCTAAACCTTTTTTGTCCTACGCCCCACTTCAATTTAAAAAAAAGAATGCACCCCACCATGATGGGACAATGATAGCACACGATGTAAACAAAAACATTTTGTAAAAATCCCTGTGCCCCATTCTGAAGTCCCGTGCCACATTGTCCTAGATGAATGTTACCTTGGGCTTCACTGTTTGACTCTAAATTCTTGCCATATTAGGAATGAAGTTGTTTTTTTTATGATGATGGGAGAAGATCTGGAATCTTGAGACTAAAATAAGTCAGTTTTGAAACAATATCGCGGAGAAACACATGTAAGAACACTATGAGTTTCCGTAATATTTTATAAGTGCTGTGTTTAGGTATTAGGCCACTCTTGACATCAAGAGACAACCACTACAACCAATGTAAACCAGTGCGTACCATGACTGAACGGGGCAATCTGATCGTCAGCTAAGTATAAAGTAAGCTGTCTCAGATGACAGCCGGTGACTGCCGTTCATCTTTCATTATCTGCAGTTGGTTCAAGGCCTTTGGAGTCAAAACTGAATCCCAGTTTTGAGCCAAAGCTGCCTGTAAAACCATTGCGAAAGCTGAATATACCATCAACAATTAGATGAGGTAGGCCTGAGTATTTTTCTCATTTAAATGTCATTTTCACTTCACTGATTTTATTTTATAAATTTTAAGAGACTTCTGGAAAACTATAAAACTAGGAACGCAGACAAACACTATCGCGCAGGCAGGCTCCTTTTAGGTGGAAGGATGCTGGCAAATTGGCTATCTCTTGGCGGGTACGGACAGGCAAAAGAAAAGCCGTCATATATCGCTGGCCCTATCATGTAACAGCCCCAACTGCGAAAGATCTAGATCTAGATCTAATTACACAGCGGGAAAAAAAAACTGGTTTTACTTGAAATGTGTTTCTTGTATTAAATACGATTAGTGTTGACATCATGACATAATAATAATTATTGTAAAGGAATGTGTGGCCTTCGATGTAATCATGAAAGGCTTTTTAACCACTGAGCCTTAAATTCTACAAAATATATTACGCATTGAAAGACGTAAAGGTGTAGGCCTACATGGGCATATTCTAAAAGGTCATGAAGTCCGCTATAGTTTTCATACTTCCGTTGATTTTGAGCCACAAATGAGTTGAACGGAAGAATGTGTCTCGGCTTTTTTGGGCCGGAACAAAAATGCATTTTCTTCGAGTAGAATTAAAAAGTATGACAGGAAATTTCGTACTGCATCTCAATTTAATGATGTGTACGTTGGTGGTCAAAACTCAACTTTAAAAATTACATCTGTATATTCCCTGATTCAGCGGACCAATTAGTTATTATTATTATTGTTATTCTTGCTACTGTTGTTGTTGTTGCTATATAAGTAAAAATTTGAACTACTGTACTCCCCCATTAAGCAATAGGAAAACTGAAATTCCGTCAAGGAGCTCATAGAGCATTTAGCAACAACAAGAACAAAAAGTTGTCTGCGTTGTATGATGTCGTGATAAATTTAGCGATATGCTGTAGGACAAAAAAAAAAAGAAGAATTCTAATATTTAAGGTGGGGGGGGGGGCGGCAAGGAGAAAAAAAGAAGAAAGGGAAAAAACTCCCTCTACCACACTATTATTAGGCAAACCACGACAGATCCAGACATATCACAGATCGAAGTGCTTATTCGCAAACGTCTGCGAATAAGATCCCCATCTTAGCCGCAGACGTCTGCGAATAAGATCCCAATCTTATTCGCAGATGGGGGTTTCTTGATTTTGTGATGTCTACTATGGGAAAGTTCTCCTTACATTCTGCAGTCTGCGGTGGCACAATGGCTAGCATCCGCTGTTATCAGTCAGAGACAACGGGTCCGGTCTTGGGTTCAAACCCACAGCGGAGTATATTTTTTTTAATTTTTAACCTAGGATTGCTCATTTTTAAGAAAAACATTTTTTTTTTTAAAGGATTTTGCAAAATTGATGTCGTGGGGAAATTGATCAATGTTACTAGATCTAGTTCCAGATTACTTTATTCCTGTTCATTTTATTTATTCCTGTTCACTGACCGGGACAGAAATAAAAATGTAAAATCAAATTTTAAACATGTAAATGATTTCTTTTAGTCAGTGCGAATTGAACAGCTCATCTCTCTCCACGGTAACCTGGATCTATTTGTCATGTTTTATTTTATTACATTTTTTGTTTGCATGGAAGTTTAATTCATTTTAATTTGTTCTGTCTGACTTTCTCTGTCTGTGATTTCACACCCAACAAAATTGGCTAGACTAATAATAGGCCTAATAATTCATCTAAAAAAAAAATGTAAAAAAAAAAAATCCTAGCTACAATATTACACTCTGAAGCAAAGCAACGCTGATCGGGGGGGGGGGGGGGGGGGGGGCAGTAAAAAAGTCACAAAAAAAAAAACGTCAGACCTTGCGGAGCCTCGTCGAACCCCCCCCCCCCACACACACACACACACACTCGGCAGGTGAGTTTAGTTCTGATAGGTTTTGGAATAGAAAAAAAAGGAATGTGGGGCAGAGGATGAACTCTTCTGGCTTTCCGATTTCCCCGGCGACACGCTGTTTGTTTACTCTGGTCTGTTCCTGAATGAGAAGTGATGCGCATCGTTTGTTTTGGTCATGTGATTGAGTTGGACGCTCGGGTGGCCGCCGCTGGCCTCTCACTCGTCGAAGGAAGGAATTGTTAGTTTCAGCTTTTCAATGTATATATGCGAAGTTAATCTGATCTTTCTAGACTTTTATCACTCTGTAAAATTCAGAGGGTTTGGTTCTCCCCTGCTTGTTATAGTACTTGGGCGATTTTGTATCCCATAGACTGCTCTCACCTCAAAAATATTTTGGTGAAAGTTTATTCGATAGATCTAACTTTTTTACGCCGAGGAGGTTGTCAGGTGACCCATAAGGAGCTCTTCCTAAATAAAAATCACAAACAGAAAATCCATCTGCGAATAAGATTCTGATCTTAAAGCGTGGCCATCACATACAGATGTACTGCTGTTACCACTAGACCACCAGTTTGTGAATTGCTTGTTGCTTCTACTTTGTCCAGCGCCCAGCAGTCCGGCCCCGATCGCAAACGGAAAGTTACCTTTGGTGATATTCATACACAATTCGAAACCAGTGACAAACCTCAGACAACTGTTGGCACCGGTAACAAACTTCAAACACCTGTCGGCCCCG
Organism: Onchidella celtica; assembly: GCA_963931925.1. NCBI lineage: Eukaryota > Metazoa > Mollusca > Gastropoda > Systellommatophora > Onchidiidae > Onchidella > Onchidella celtica. Next base: position 1,072,188 of record OZ007578.1, on the reverse strand, counting down.
GTAGTAAACCTCACACACCCGTTGGCACCGGTAACAAACCTCAAAAACCTGGTGGCACCGGTAGCAAACCTCAGACACGTGTAAGCCAGGATGCGAAACCTCAAACACTTCTGGGTTGCGATGTTAAACCTCACACGCCTGTAGGCCACGGTACTAAACCTCAAACACCCACCGGCTGCGGTGGTAAGGCCCGGTCAACATCGAACTTTGGTAGCACCCAGTCACCATCGTTTAATTTTGGTAATTTCGAATCCTCGTGTGATTGTGGTAGCAATCAGCCACAATCTACATTCAGTGGCGCCCTACCCTCCTTTACCGGCGGCTGTCAAATCCAATCATCGTTGAACCTCGGTAACTCGAAATCACAGTTTAACTACGGTAGCAGTCAACCTAACGTTGGCAACACCCAATCACTTTTTGTCGGTGTCAGCGCAACCCAATCACCATCCCAAGGCCGCAGGAGCCAGCCAACCTTTAACTTCGGTACCTCCAGATCACAATGTAACTGTGATAGCAATCAGCCACAATCTAACTTCGGCAGGGCCCAACCATCGTTCCAAGAAGGCAGTAGGAGACAATCGTCGTTTAACTTCGGTAACTCCAAATCACAGCTTAACGTCAGCAGCAGCACCCAAACACCATGTAACTGCGGAGCCACTCAGGCGCCACGATCTCCCCTAACCCAGCCCTCTAAAGACACCACCAAAAAATCAACCAGGTGCACCTGTGCCCCAAGACAACCCTCCACCCCTAAATTACCACCTCGTAACTGCGGTGGCAACCCAGAGTCGAAACTCTGCACTTGCGCAACAAAATCATCCTCTGGCTGCGGGAAAACCGAAAGACGGAAAACAATACAGAGTGTGTCGGTCCATAAGATAGGCTCAGACTTCCGGGATCGCAGGAAAAGTTCAGTTAAACCGCCGTCAGAGGCAGCACAGAAACCGTGGGGAGCGGAAAAGAAACCGTGTCAGCCATCACAGAATCCGTGCGGGGCAGTACAGACACCGTGTCGGCCATCACAGAATCCGTGCGGGGCAGTACAGACACCGTGTCGGCCAGCACAGGATCCGTGCGGAGCTGTACAGAGGCCTACCAAGAAGATCTACGTCACGGCACCTCTGCTACCGGAAGACGCTGTGGAAATTCTGAGACAGATGTTTGAGGTGGAGCAATGGAACTCGGAAGAAAAAGTACGTTGTTCTGTTGTTGTTGTTGTTGTTGTTGTTGTTTTAATACAACCCTGTCATTAATACGCCTGGAAAACTCCCCAAACTCTGAGAAAAGAGGTTTTTCAACCAATGAATGAAGTTAATTTATTGCTTACCGGGAAATTAGATTCCAAATTGGCGGTGATTGGTTGAACGGTGTTTGGAACTCCCAACCTGGGGCAGCCGGTAACTTCATTGTGCAATTATTGGAAGTCTACAAACTGAAGAGCCAATGAAGTGTCGTGTCTAGTCTTGAGGCGCAGAGCTCTGTGCACCGTACGGTCCCATAGTTTTAGAGCATTTTTGTTTGTTTGTTTGTTTGTTGTCTTTTTTTCCGAAATTTTTTTTTTTCGTTTTTTTTTTTTTTTATTGATGTTGTTTTTCTGTTTATTTTTTATGTGGGAGTGATGCAAATTTATTTTTAAATCCAGCTGATTTATAATCATATCTGAGTGGAATTGAGGAAATCCGCTTAAGGTGAAAGACCAAGTCCCTGAGAAACCCCTCTAAAGGGAAACAAAAATCAGCCACTTGTCTGCATTTGCTTGAAATATTTTGCTTGAAATATTTTGCTTGAAATCGTCTTAGAAATATTTTATTTTGATTTTTTTTAAAGAGGTATAAAAATTTCATCTTTAGCCACTTAGCCCGGTTTTGTCAGAACCACCCACAAATTTTGGAACTTGATGATGGTAAAGCAGTTTTTTAGTATGGTGCTGGAAATTGTGGTGATGAAATTAATTCTATGAATTTTAAGGTTTGAAATTGTCACAAATCCCAGACTGGGAGATGTAATAATTATAACAAGACAACAATCACGAACGAACAAGTATAACACTTAACAGAACAACCCATCAGACTCACACATTTATTATACAATAAGATACAGATAAAAGTGCAATTACATACACGATACTATTGAATTTACTACCGTCCCACGGCCTTATTCCCACATGCACTCTTCCTCGGGTCCACAACCCGGTAGTTACTTTCTAAAGACACTTCGGTCTCAGCTTCTCCTCTCCCTGTCTTAATAGCACATTAATATTTCAATAGCACCGCCGTCTCTCAATAGCCCCTTCCTATTGCCATAACCCATTAGCATTCCAATAGCACATCAACAAGGCAATAGCACATTAGCATTTCAATAGCACATCAACATGGCGATAGCACATTAGCATTTCAATAACACATCAACATGGCGATAGCACATTAGCATTTCAATAGCACATTCACGATCACATATACGTCCCTGTCGGTGGCCAGACTGCCACGACTCATGTGCCTCTACTGTCCTGCACCGACAGCTTCCTTCCTGGCCTATGTGTGGCCTCCGGCCCTATGCTGGCCTATCCCCTGTGCTCACCGTAGGCGGCTCTTCGGCCCGTCCCCGGCACCTACAAGAATAACATTACATTGGTATAATACCATACCACTTCTATTCACTTCACCCCTCCTTACAACTCATGAAGCGTACACACAATAGTTCACATTGCACTCACCAAACATCTTACGGTAACACACCTCCACTGTAGTACACAATACTCACTCTCGCTACAAATCCATGAACTCAACTTTCATCTATCGCTCATGGCGCACATTGCTATATACAGTATCAAGGACTTCCACATTCCTCACATCTACTTATTTACACCATGCTAATAGACGAATATTATACATCAATCATAATTATCAATCATCGTTTCACCTACCAGTCATCACTGGAAAACACTACTCCCAAGTCTTCCGACTGCTCTCCTTATGTTCGCCCTCTGGGGCTTTCTCCTGCGTCCGTTCCCTAGGACGTCTTAGTGTGCAGTGAGAGTAATACAGCGCTCTCGCCTCATTCAGACCCCCACCACCCACAACATGCACGCTTTCCCTTACCCCGTGGGCCGTGGGTTAACTTTATTCTAACCCTCTTCTCGTAACTACTGATCCTCGCTCACTCGCTCGTGACAGAAATGTCTGGGAAACATGCAGAAACCTCTTTGCTTAGTGGAAAGCGAACCTTGATAAATCATTTCTGTTGGTTTGTTGCTTAAAAAAAAAAAATCAATATTTAAGGCACAGAATGTAATGACATTGTTTCTTTTTCAACCTCAATCCTCAACCCTCCAGGTTTCTTCCCATTTTAAAAACTATTTATTTACTTATCTATTTCATGTGTGTTTAAACTCGAGTATACACACAATACCGGTACAAAACAACTGACATTCCATGCAGTTTTTATTCCAGTTTTTCCGACAAAACTATCAATAATATGTAAATCGTCAGCAAGATTCATAAGCTTTGCAACTGCTGATTTGTCTACAAATTCAGCAATAAACCAAGTGAGTGCGTTTACTTTGTTTCATCATTGCAATTCCAAAGCTGTGTGTAATTGGCCATTGATCTGTAAACCCTGAAATAAACCGAGCGATGCGTCTTCTCGTTTCATCGGAGCAATTCCTAAACTGTCACTACTTTGTCCGCCAAGCCTGAAATAAACACTAAGATAATGCGTTTTCTTCGTTTTGACAACGTCAACCAGATCCCCCGACGGAAATTCCTACAAGAGGTGCAAGGCGCATCCGCCATCTTGTGTGCAATGTCAGACAAGATAGACGCAGAAGTGATAGAAGCGGCAGGTTCGTATGGTTCAGGTTTCGTTCAGCATTGCGCTGTAATAAAACTATCATTAAATAAAAGATATCTTTGTGAAGTTTTGAAGGTGGCCTCTTCAAACCGTGAGACCATATTTGTTTTCCTATGCTCAAATTTGGCTAGTCCTCTCAGCACCACACATTTTGGAGGAGGAGGGGGGGGGGGGTTAGTTCGGGTACGAGTAAGGTAGCCTTCTTACCACTGTTAACATGTTACACCTTGTCCCAAGTGTCAGTGAGTTCATCAAGTGGAATCTGGTTCTAAAATGTCACACATAATTATGCTAACTTGTCTGCGCAATGGTCATTTGTGTCCTAATTCATTCTTCTCCCTCTAAATAAATACAATGTATCATTACGTTTGCCCCAATATAGTAAGCTACCACTAGGGAAGGTAAACAGTATTATCAGTCTGCTACCAAACAATAAGCAAAGCTTAAGGAAAATAATATGACATTATCGTTACGTTTGGCCCCAAACAATATGCTAAGACAAGAGAAAGTAACATTATTACGAGTATTACATTTGCCTCATAACAAAAAAATATAAAAATATAATTGGCCAGCATTTTTTTTTTCACAAAAAATCAGTCAACCCCATTACTGTACTGAACAGCTGACTTACAACCAAAAAGTAGCGACGCGCTGCCCCAGACCTAAGCCTCCACATGTGTTAAAAACAAAACAAGACCCATGTGCTGAGTTGAAAGGCATAGATATAAACAAGCGCACACACACACACACACACACACACACGCGCGCGCGCACACACACACACACACACACACACAGAGGTAAATGTAACTCCATACCGGTACATTAAATATAACAGGTGGATCTCATAAAATCTGGTCATTAAATCAAGCGACAGATGATTGCCGGTACCTGAAAAGTCTTTGCTTTTTTTTGCTTTTTTTTTTTTTTTTTAGGCATACGTAAAAATAACGTTCTTTCTCTTGTCTTTGCGTATCGTTATGAGGCATACGTGATAATAATATCACTTTCTCTTGACTTAGCTTATTGTCTTGGGGGGGTGGGGGGGGGGGGCAAACGTAATAATACTGTTACTTTCCTTAGCCTTTGCTTATTGTCTGGAGGCAAACGTGATACACGATAATACTGTTACTTTCCTTAGCCTTTGCTTATTGTCTGGAGGCAAACGTGATACACGATAATACTGTTACTTTCCTTAGCCTTTGCTTATTGTCTGGAGGCAAACGTGATACACGATAATACTGTTACTTTCCTTAGCCTTTGCTTATTGTCTGGAGGCAACGTGATACACGATAATACTGTTACTTTCCCTGGTGGTAGCTTACTGTACAGGGGCAAACGTAATAATACTACATGTATGTTTATTTTCCCCTTCAATGACACCAGGTCCAGACCTGAAGCTAGTCTTCACCTTGACTGCAGACACCCATAACATCGACATGGAGCTCTGTGAGGCCAAAAACGTGAAGGTGCATCACGTAGGGGACATGTGCGTGGATGCCAACGCTGAGATGACGTGCACTTTACTGCTAGCTGCAGCCAGGAGAACAATGGAAGGTGGGTGCTGTTGTTTCAAAAAATATTTTTTATTTTGTATACTTCTTTAATCCCGTTTGGTAAATTTACCTTAGTGTCATTGCAGCCCATTTACAACTGGAATAGACATGTAACGCCGGTCGGCTGTTTTGTTGTTGTTGTTGTTGTCGTTTGGAGGAAGTGGTAGGGATAACTTTTATTTAATTTTGCCCTGACAGCGGTCTACTCGGCCTGCTCTTCTCGATTTCCAACTGCCAAGGTATCTTTAACGTGCCCAACGTACACATGGGCCCTCCGAGTTTTTTCAATTCCTTATCCGAGAAGACTAGGTGTTCGATCCTACCTACCATAGGATCAGGGGCAGGAAAATATGAGAAAAATCCCAAAATTCCAACATGCCTGCATCGACCGGGATTTGAACCCGGTACCTTCGGCATGAGAGGCAAGCACCTTGCCTCTAGACCAATGTGTCGTAGTCGCGCTCTGAGAGTGGGGCGGGGGGGGGGGGTTGTCCCAGAGTGATGGGGGTGCTACCAGAGTATGGAAAGGCTGCATGGAGTGAGGAGTTGGGATGGGGTCTGGAGATCCTACGTACGCCTTTTCTCTTTTAATTAAATGGTAATGGATCGTAAAGTTTAATTTTGTTTTTTAACAGATGAAAGATTAAATAAAAATCAAATATGGGCAAGATATCTAATGCAACAGTCAAACACTTCGCGCAAAATGCTATTTATTCATTTAAAGTCTCTTACCACAGAAATTCACCATTCTAAATGACTGTGCACTCGTACAGGAGAGCGTGGGGGGGGGGGGGAGAGATAAAGCCAAGCATATGAAACGTGTACCCGGGGGAGAGGGGAGGGCGCCAAAACCGAGCGTACATACTTAACAGGTGGCCTCTTTGTCGTATTGTCTTTTCTTCCCCCTAATTCTGAATTACGAAAAGCTAAAATCTATCCCTAACCCTGACCCAGATGATGATAGAAAACCAGAGCATCACTGTCAGTATTACGGCCATTCTGGCCAAGAAAATGATGACCACTTGTACGAACTGCAGAAAATGTAATTGATCAAAAATGTCGAAATTTTGATGCCATGTAGCCTCTGAAGGCCACCCTCTCTACCCCTTCCGCTTGTTATTCGCAGAGACGATATCCGAGCTCGGCCCGTCATGTCTAATACCTTCCTCGTCCCTCTCCCCTCCCCCCCCCCCCTTTATTGTTCACCCGCACTCGGGGTGCCTTTCTCACATCTTCTCGTTAGTAGTTTTTTCCTTTCGTGGACCTAGGTCTGACATGATTGTATCGACAATTATAGTGGTCGCCTACATTCCATGATGTTCCAGAGAGTTATTTCCGCAAGGTTGACCTTGGGATGACGTCACCCGATGACGTGTTCTTGTTTGATTGGATGATTTCTGGGTCTTTCGAACTTACTAGATCAGTCTCGAGTAAGCTCGGTGGTCAGGTCGGTTGGCGAATTTTCTGTCAGAAGTAGTATAAATATAAGAGAAATTATGCGAGTGAGTGTGTGCACAGTATTCATATGTTCCTGGGGTGTGCAGTATTCGTATTTGGACAGGTTTATGCAGTATTCATCTATGTTCCTCTTGTGCCTTCCTACCAGGCTACAGGTAGATCTAGCGTTCATTTTCATCATACAGTAATAAACTTTTAGTTCATCATTCGACGGATTCCGTGTTTACTAATAACAGTTGTAACAGTTCCGTTTTAAAAGGAAGTCGTTTATTTAATCTGACTATTCTCATTCATAACGTGCTGCAAATTACTTCAACTGTTACCCCTTGGTAGTCACTTCTTCTCCCCAGGCCAGAAGGCTGTACAGGACGGAGAGTGGGGCCCATGGAAACCCATGTGGATCTGTGGTGTAGAATTCAATGGGAGAACTCTCGGGCTGCTGGGCTTTGGCGCGCTGGGCTGGAGCATCGCCAGCCGTATGCAGCCGTTTGGCCTGTCGAACATCATCTATTAGTAAGCGTGTTTGTCGTGGCTCCTGCTCAAATATCCACTGATGGTGATGTTGTTGTACTGTCTTGTTCATTGTTGCAGTTGGTGTTATTACTGTTATCGTAATTCTACAGTGCATTTTATTTTTTTTTATTTTTTTATTTTTAACATCAGTAGAATCAACATCGATTTTCTTCATCTAAGTTTGTTTCAAATTTTCCATAGGCTCTCATTTCACACTGGACTTTATGGAACTGTTTTCTTTTTTTTTTTTATTGCTTTAATCCTGCCTGATTCTGTGTTTGCTTCTTTGTAAACTAATAATAATGATAACAATCAGACCAAAATGTACTTTTTTTTCTTTGTTTAAATTCTTCAGTGCTAATTGTGAAATTTGTCTGTGCAAAATTTCAAACAAATCGTGTCCAATTATCCACTTCTATCTATCCCCTCAGCTTCCCCCTTTTTATGACACATTTGTCTGAAACAAAAACAAACAAAAAAGTGTATTTGCGTTTGTTTTCAATTCCCTTCTGTCTATGTAAAGTATAGGCATATGCAATAATTATGGTAATTATTTTTTTTTCTCACTGCTGCTTTGCATTTATTGATGGTGAAAAATGAATGATGGTGACATCGAAATGGCAAAGACAGTAATAGCCGACCAAATGGCGACCATTATAGCAAGTTTATAAAGTCAAAATCTGGCAAAAAGAAAAAGTTGTATGTAGCCATTTAAAGCCTCGCGTAAGAAATAATACCCAAACAATACAATGAAACGCAAACTACAAGAGAAGTCAGAAAATGACTTTGCTACATACAACTTGCCAAATTTTGACTTTGCATTAATAGCCCCACGGTTTTTATAATATTTCGTCAATTTTAGCAATTTTATGTTGACCTGGGTTATAATGATGATTAAGATGAAATTACTACAGCGAATACGATGCTCCTAGTCACGACGATGAAGATAACACTTTGAAGATATTGAGTTTTCCAATGTGTGGTTTGCAGTGACAAAGAGGTGGACCCCTTGGCTCTAGACTTGGATGTGGCTGCTGAGAGAGTCGACCTGGACACGCTGTTTACCGATTCCGATTTCATAGTGTGCGCCACTCTACGTACACCGGAGACCAACGGTATCGTTAATCACCAGGTCAGAGTTCACAATTTACTCTCTAATGCTCAGACCAGGGCCGGATGTGAAGGGGAGCAAAAGGGCGCATTGCCCACGCCCCCCCCCCCCCCCCCACCAACCCCCGTGCGTAAATAAATAATGAAAAAAAAAATTTGAGTCTTTTATTGAAATAAAGACAAAATTAAAAATTCAACATTTTGCTATAAAACTACCCCTTCCACTAGATCTAGTCTACCAATATCCGGAGAGAGTAGGGTATTTATTGCAAAAAAAATACATGGAGTTTTGCTGGCACGTATTTACAGTACTTCACATAAAATATAACCCTTTTAACCTTTTTCTGCACGTATTATAAGTTGCCCGTTCCAATTACATGCAATGAATAAACGAATTTTGGCGTGTAAATGTGGTGGTTTGCCCAGTGTTAATTTCTGTGTATGAGGGGAGTTATCGATCCTGAAGTGTCCTGCATGGTCTAAATTTGGCCCTGACCCAAACAAAAACATGCCTTATATAATTATCCAAAACCTTTGAAATGTGCAAAACTGGTTTCACCCTAAGGCTGCCAGTGATGAATTACCGGTACTGCATTTCGTGATGGCATTTTGAGCTGCCATCAAATTGTGAACCTGTGCAATGAATCTGAACATTATTTTAATAATAGTACTGATACTGGATATTAGACAGTTATTGTGCCAAGTACGGTAGGCTATAACTTTCTAACTGCGGGCCGCAATGTAGAAATGATAATAAAACGGTCTCATTACGGTCCGTTTTCTTCGTCCTGTCATACAATGTACCTGTAGTTGTCTTCATTTGATGAATGACTTCTTAGTGTCAATGGCGGTGGCGTGATGGTACTGGACATGGATGCAAAAATCGTCAGTCAGCGACCGACTGTCAACAGGTGGCCATAGAGGCCGAAAATGGTGATGGTGAAAATGGCCGTCTATGATGGTGATTCTGAACTGTAGACTGCTATTGTTCGCCCGAAACTAATAAGTGCCAGCATTTGAATTGGCACAAAAAACGCTTGCTATTGTCTCGAGCTTGCACTGTCAAATCAAAGATACGCTGTACTGGAAACGATAAAATGAGACACTCTCTTCTTTGCACCTCTAAACTATTGTGCACACAGTTTGCGCGCTGACGGGGGGGGAAGGCACATGGCGCATAGCATGAAAGAATGTTTGATGTAGGCTAATGATAAATTAATGATGCGGATTTGTTACTGTGCTACTGCGACTAAAAAAAGAAAAAAATAGCCAGTTTTCCCACAGCGATTAAGTCATAATTACAAAATAAGTGGCGTCAATCATAGTGTACAGTGATAGCTGAACAGTGAACAAATTCAATATTTTCCCTATTTGGCTTTGTAAAATACAGCAGTGTTCATGTTTCCGCGCATTTGCCGCTAGGTGGCGGTGCGAAATTTGTGCATGCTAAAAGCGCTAGCTGTCTTATCTTATTCTATCTATTATATTTGGTTAAACTAGCTACTGACACAGGCTGCTTGAGCCCAACTCTAGATCTTGGTCACGTTAATAATGGAACTTAGAGATTCAATGCAAATACTAATAAACGTATTTTCACACTACGGATCATTACAAAATACATGGATGTGATGTTTAAAGTTGATTTTCTACGTTCAGTAGTGTATATCTATGATTTTCTACCAACAATGTGTGAAGAAAGTTTTAAGAAAGGCGAAGAACGAAGACAAGGCGACGTAGCCACCGACTGAAAGTTTCAATCACACTTTTTGATTCTACCGGAACTCGTCGAAAATGAGTCTCTGTTTTTGCGGCTGAAAATTTTTTAGTAAAAATAATAGTAAACACTGATTTTTGTTCAAAATGAATATGTCCACGTAACTCTTCGTCAAAAATTGATGCAGTACACCAAGTTTCATAATTTTTGATGACGTAGTCGCGCGAAGCTTTAGCTGCTGACAGGTTCACCCTCCAGCTCAATTATTGTAAGATACACAACATTTTTCGTGCAGTTTATTTTTTATTTGAATTGAGTTCTTTTGCTGCAAATATCTCTTAGAGTCTAGCTCTCCCAGGTGTTTCAAGTCTTATTATTCTTCGCTTGTTTTATTTTTTTTTTTCTTTCCTCATCCAGCAATTATCTTTGTGTAAACCAGACTGTATTTTTGTCAACACTGTCAAAGGCGAGCTAGTGAATCATGACGATCTTCTCAAGGCGCTAAAAGAGAAGAAAATCGGAGGGGCGGCGCTAGATGTCACTTACCCGGAGCCTCTCCCAGTCAAACACCCACTGCTGTCCCTCCCCAACTGCATTATCACGCCCCATACGAGCATGTCAGCTGACCGAACTCAACGACGCATTACAGACGCGCTAGTCAAATACATTATATGCCTGTTCCAATTACCATATTAATAGGTCCGTTGTCTCACTCTCGTCGATGATGGGTTCGTCTCTCCATCAAGAGAAGAACATTTAGGGCTTATTAATGTCCTCTGGCTGGATTTTCGAAAGATGTCGGTAGGATAGAATCCCAAAAGGCGCTTTGTAAACACTGCACACATGGACTTCCATTGCGCAAACCTGCAGAGATCTTTGTAATAAATTATACGTTGCTACAAGTAGAGCAAAACATGCATTAGCGTTGTTTTCAGCGTGAAAGTTTTGTCTTTACTGATATATCAAGCATTTGTTGTTGTTGTTGTTTTCTTTTCTCAAAAACATCTCAAAATAAAACATGGTCTGGGCGACACATGATAGACACTCACTCAGCAATTAGCTGCAGCAATGTATATGACAGATTATTTCCATTTCATCCCCTTCAGACATAATCACTCAAGAAAAAAACTCAACAAACCTTTAAGATTTCATTCAGTTTATTTTACAGAGCTAAACTACGAGATACACCTTCACAGCACAGGAAATATTTGGTTTAAAATACTGAAATATTCCCGTTTTAAAAATTAGGACCATTCAGAACTCAATACTGCAACCACAAAGGTAAGTCACATCATCATGTTTATCTCCTTAGCAAATTCAAATAAATAGGAGAGAACTACTGCTTTTTCTCAAACTTCTCACATACATAATATGGAATGCGGCTAGTAATTTCAACATGCTTTTTAACTGGAAAATTTAAGCTCAGCTGGTCTGATAAACTACTTGTTGGTTATCACATATATTTCTAAGGAATTACCTGGTACTGTGTGCAACACATTGCCTTCTACTCACAATTTTTCTTTCTTGAATTTGAAAAAAGGAGATATACCTTCAAACCAAATCTGTTGTTTAAGATACTGAATATTTCCATTTAAAAAATGGGACAATTCAGAGCTCAGTACTGTACGATACTTACAAAGGTAAGTCATGCGATCATTTTTTATCTCCCTTGCAAATTCAAAGAAATAGGGGACAACTACCACTATTTCTCAAACCAGACCCATAATATGGAATGCGACTAATAAACATGCATTTTAACTGCAAAACTTAAGCTCAGCTTGTCTGATAAACTACTGGTATATTATCACCTACATTTCATGGAATTACCTACTACTGCGGGAAACAAACTGTCTAATATTCACAATTCTCCTCTCTTGAGTCTGGGAAAAAAGTCACCTCTCTCAGTATCCCTTGTAGGTATCAATTCATAAACTTTATATCAAATCACCAAATTTATTATCTCGAGTATGAAGTTTTAAAACAAATATATATAAAAAATTATCGGGGGGGGGGGGGGGGGGGGGCTGTGCTAAATTCATTTAATTTCAAAATTCAATGTTCGTCTTGCTTATGATTAAAATTCCACATCAAAATAGATTATGATATACATGTCTTAATAAGAAATTCTAGAGCTGCTTAAAAGTATGGCAGGTGGGAGTTCACTAACTCAAAATGAACTCAGTAACACACAATCTTTCTCAAAATGATAATTTAGCGTGTTTTCCAATTGATTCTTAGTTGCTTAGTGCTGGATTTCACGTTACAACCAAACCTTAGGTGATTCGCTAAACAGTGCTGGATGTTGCCGCTTGGTCTATGTGGATTATCCGATTTTACATTAAGGAAGAAAATAAAATGCATTCAAATTAAAACTGAACACAGTTGTAAATTTACATGTTTGTTGTGTACATCTGTTATCAACAACGAGTGTCATACATACAAGTGAAGCTGACGGTCAGAACTAGTATCGGTACACGTACTGAGAATTTCAAACTAAGTCAAGATGCTGACAAAGTGAGTGCTTTACAATAACTGCAGACTTTCAACAGAAAATAATGTAAACGACATGAACAACTACACTCTTATGAGCATCTATGTAGTCTACTGCCTACAAACCTGAATCATGAGTTGGGAGACAAATATTTAGAAAGTACTGGTAAGACACGGTCATTGATGCACCTGCCAACGTCATCCCTTCTTAATTGTAAGTGTAAGTGGATCTGGCAAAACTGGGCTTGGGCTGAATTTTTTTTAATAACTACAATGTATTTTTAAAAATCAAAATACAAAAATCAATACAAGTATTTCTAAGATGATTTGAAGCACAATATTTTAACTGAATGCAGAAAAATGGCTAATCTTTTATTTTGCATGTAAATCTCATTTTCCATAGAAAAATTCTTACCCCTTTGGAGCGGTTTTCTAAGGAATTTGGTCTTTTACTGCAAGCCCAATTTTGCCAGATCCATGCACAATGTTTCCCAAACACCCATTTGCCAAAAACATGGTCAAAATCACCACGTTAGTCTCTTCCAGAATCTTTTAATCTCATAAAATTGCAATTGCATTTTTGCATATTATTGGTACTGAGTACCATGCAGGTATCATGATGTGGCTGGTCTCTGATCTACAACTGTGCAATTATTTTTGCACAGTACATAATGCTCTTTGCTTTCCACAGTTCTGATATATTGTGTATTCTTTGTAGTGAAATTTATCAATGACATGCTTAATGTTTCAAGCTTCTGACTTTACTGCCACTGAATTATTTACAGAGCTCTGTTTCAGTACATGTATTTCACTTTAGCATGTTGTTAGTGAAACATGGTATTTTACATTGTAAGCTATAGCTAACCAAGGGACATAACTCGTCTTTTCTCTATTCAGCTTTGTAATTAAATCACAGTCGATTAACAACAGTTCAGTCTTCACTTTATTTTATTACATATGATATCCAAGGTTCCCACCATGCTTTTCTTATCTCGCCAAATTATATACTGCTAACAGTAAATAAAACAACAAAAACTGCTTGACGAACAATACCCAGAATTGGATTTTCTCAAAAGATCTTAAATGATCTGAAATTTCTATATATTTGTGTATGGACACCGTATTTTTGAAATACACACAAAGAAAGATCTTTCCTTGTTTTTTTTTTTTGCCTCTCTTCTTAATCAGTTTCTCTGTCATTCCCTCTCTTGTTTCTGGATTTCTCAAGAATGACAAGGCCATTGGATCAGCAGCTATCAGAATGCATAGATAACTAATGTAGAAATTTGGCACAAATAAAGAGCTGCCCTGAATCTGATTGCAATATTTAGGTAAAAAAGGCTGTTTTCACATGACAGAGGAAATGCTGTGAAATGACGAAATGAGATGTCACAGTAACAAATCTAATTTACATTCTTGTAAATTTATTTAAGTGTTAATGAATACTGTAGAAGAGGATTCAAACAAATGCCAACAACTGTAATAGCCAATGCCTAGATACTGAACTTGTGTATGAAGAAAACAAAATGTTCCATAAAACCCTTAAATAAATAATGAAATCCTAATCAGAATAAATTATTGTGCTACACAAATTTTACAAATATATTTCAAGTCTTCTCCTAGTAATCTGAAATTCACACCTCAAATAATGATGTTCACAATAGAAAAAAAAAGAAATCAATACATAAATAAAGCAAAATTATTTCACATTTATTATTTGATTCTGTTATTTACAACAAATTAAAAGAATCGTGTAACGTAGAAATTTAAATTACCCTCCACAATATCAAACAGATTTGAAATTTTATTTCCTCAAGTATATGACTCAATAACTGTCAAAGGAAGTAAGACACAATTTACGTGTCAATGTAAACAAAAAATAACATATATAAAACACAGCCAAACTTCCAGGGGAAAGACACAACATGACATAACAACAGTTCCATAGCAAAATATTTGTTACAGCTGTTTATTTAACTCAAAGTATGAATCTGTATTGCTTCATGCACAATAAAATTTGCAAGACCTGTTTTAACATCACATCAATTATCTTAATCTGGATTTGTTTCATACAATGTATTGTAATACAAAGTACTGCTCAAATAATCATTATTTAGAAAATGGGAATGGTCTAAGGATGCTAAAGTTAGGAATGACTGCATACAATGTAAAACTACAACTGTAGATTTATGAGGGAAAAACTACATAAAATTGGAATTCTAGTCCACTGAATGAATGCAAAAAAAAAAAATGAACACATGGAAATTTCGTCAAAATATGTCATAACAGTCATGTACTAATTAGTACCTGTGCTTGTCTGCATCAAACTGAAATTTTGCAAAAATTGTGCTCTGTTTTTTAAATATAAATTATGTCCCATTATGAATCTACTACAGCTCAGGCAAGACTGCAGGTGGCCATTACCACAATACAAGTACAGTGAATTACGAACAAGTACATTTTCTGGTATCTACTAAAACATGACTGTAATTTTTTGTAAAGAAACTGTAAAAGAAAAACAATGTAAAGTTTAGAAAACTGTGAAATGTTAATTTCCCTATAAAAATTGCATACCAGAACAATTTGGCAAGTTTCTCCAGACTCATCCTGAGCCATACATGTCTTAATAACAAGTTACAGAAAGAAAGAAAGATTCATCTGATACTTATAAAAAGGCATATCACACATGGAAATCACCAGTGATCAATAATAAACAAAGATTAATTCTGTTTTTTGTAAATTTTAGTAACAATTAACATAGCTTGTCAAGTAAACATAGTGTAAAGACATTTTGTCTCGTCAGTTATCCGTGTAGTTTAACAAGAGAAAAGATCAGGAAACAAATAATTACATCACATGTGTAAATCCTTGTGACGTTTGCTGATCAAATACCGTGACAACTTGAAACTTGATGACATTAAAAAAGTTAGCAAAAGCATTCTGAAAATATTTTACACCATGGCTATTCAGAGCGTTTTGATGTATGGAGTTGTCTGTTGGGGAGGAAACATCTTACAAAAAGATAAAAATAAGATCAATAATTTAATTAAAAAAGCATCCAAAATTTGTATCTGTGATCTGCCATACAGTGCACTCTCCTGATTACGACATCTCCGAATAACGACATTCTCCCGATAACGACACTGACCCCCGGTCCCGATTTTTTTACTATATGTTATTAGTAATAAAACTCTCTAAATAGCGACATACTTTTTAGACCACTCTCCGGATAACGACATAACGACCCCTCTTGTCACGGGTAGTGACGCAAATTCGGCACTACAAACTCTCAGACGGTTTGCACTGCAACATAAGGATGGTGCATCTCTTTTCGACTTGTTGCATCAGATGGAAGATAAAGTCGACCCTATGATTTGCAGCAACAAGCGACAGACCGGGATTATGGATTTCTTCCCTAAATCGAAATCCGACTGTTAGTTTAAAAAAAAAAAAACAAACAAAAAAAAAAAACATTTTTAATGTGGCCATGTGTTCAGTTGTATTATTAAATACAGCTGCACTCATGCCGGTCCCAAGCCCGGATAAACAACAGAGGGAAAATGACACACAAAAAACAACAACAAAAAAAAACAAACAAACAAAAAAAACAAAACAACACACACAACACACACACACACTTCGTGTATTTTACATGTTTGGAAAGTCCGATCACTGATCACCCACTATGGTTGGTACGTTACATTCTAAGGGTCTAACCACACCCCTTTTTCCGCCATCTTGAAAATCTCCGAATAACGACATGTTCCCGATAACGACATGCACCTCTGGTCCCGAGCCTTGTCGTTATCGGGAGAGTGCACTGTATTTTGATGAGCTGTACACTGGTGCTTGTATTAAAAAAGCTAATATTATTATAAATGACCCCCAACATCCCCTGAACAAGGAATATATAAGATCTGTAAGAAGTTTAAGGCTGTTGTCAAAGAAAACTAAAACTGAGCGCTACTTTAAATCGTTTATTCCATCATCAACTAGGATGTTACAATAATGTCGTCATCTTGATCGTAATCTGTGCACAGTTGAATTATGTCCTGCGTGTCAGGTCAATGTGTTTTAGTTAGGGAAGCATATTGTGTGCACTGTTAATTTTGTTAATTTAGTTAATTTATCAGTGTGTGTGTATATATGTGTGTGTGCGCGCTATGTATCATACTTTCTGCTTCTGTAACTATATTGTTATGTATTCAATGATCAAAACAAATTTCCTTGTACAAGGACGAATAAAATTTATCTTATCTTATCTTATCTTATCTTATCTTATCTTAACACAATACGAGTGGTCACTTCAGAAGATAAGAAAAGTGTATACCGATGGAACTATTGCATTCTTGGATCTACAAAAAAATCAATGAAAAAAACAAAATGAGGAGTAGGACAAGACTGTGTTTATGGCACTTAAACAGAAATTGACATAACTTACATCCAGTAATTTACAATCTCAGACTGTTCTTGGATTGACTGTGACTTCCACTTGCAGCTATGATGAATTCTGAGATTAAGCATATGTCTGAATGAATGCTTCACGGACTGAAAAAGTAATCATCCTTTTAATTGAACTATAGAAGAATGACTGTATATCTATGTGCAATGTCTCAGCTGAAAAAACACCAAGTATTGAGCATCTACTGTCAGATGATTAGCTGATCCACTATTTCTACGTTTGTACAGCACCTTAAAAAGTGTAAAATAACAACAATTTTAATCTATAAAAACAAAAGCATCAACAATTTATAACACTTTTTTGTTGCACATATAAAACAGTAATGTCAAGCTTGAAGAGTAAAAAATAATGAGATAATTTTTACACAAAAATGTGCAGGGAATTTGACAGACATCAAATTACACAGAGTAATACAGAGGCATGTAAAAGATATTATGATAAAGGAAACAAGTTCTCAACAATTACATTGTTATTATTTACCAACAGTAGGAATTCATCTATATTGCCCCAGTTTATCAGTACAATTCAGCCAGATCTTTCCTCATTTGATCAGTGTGTGAAAATTAGTGTCTATATGTGCGTAATGTTTGCCTCTTTATTCTCTGTGCCAAAAAAATCATACACATGCAAAAAAATCTTTCAAATATTAACATGATGTCCACCGGATGTATTGACAGAAATTAAACTGCCCTAGACATAAAATATATCACATGTCACATTAATTGTTCCTTAGCAGTGTTTACTCTTCTCATTTGCCTCAATGAGAAATTTAACCCAAATTTTAAAAACTAGCTTGCAGTCACTTTCATGCTCATCAGAGCTGATGTCAAGAATAAAATTCAATACTTCACTTAAATTGCAGAGTCACCTTCTCCTCACTGACTAGATGTGTGATTAGTTGCAACCAGTTCAGCTGCTTTGTATTCAAGCAGAGAATTCAGTAGCACTAGCAGCTAAGGAAGCCAAAGTTTAGAGGGTTAACACTGCAGCAGTATAAATTTTTGTGTTATGTCGTATGGACAACATGTTAAGAATATTACTTTGTGATTCTTTCCTTTTCTTTTTAACAGAAAATTACTAAACTGTTGGAACTATCAGTTTTATGGAAAAGTGAGCATTCTTAAGATAAGAATTGAATTCCGCACATTTCATATGGCTCTAAAATCTTGGCTCTAAAACACCAATGATATTTTTGGCGGCATTTATAGCCATACCAAATCTAGCTTTGGTTGAATTGGTAGCCAAATGAGGTGTAACAATGCAGTTTTGCATTGTTACCAGTGGGTGGTCTGGGGGTAATGGCTGAGGGTCAGTGACATCTAATGCTGCTCCGGAAATCTGACCAGAGTTCAAAGCCTCCACCAAATCATCTGTCTCCACCACAGGACCTCGTGACGTGTTGATAAGGATGGCTGTAGGTTTCATCTTCTCAAACACGCTTTTGTTAATCAGTTTGCGAGTGAGACCTGTCAGCGCGCAAGAAATCACCAGAAAATCTGCTTCTTTGAAGAGCGTTTCTTGATCCACAAACTCAACTTGCAGCTCATCACCAAAACAGGAAGGTGTGACATCATTGTAGAGAATTCTCTTGATACCAAAAGGCTTTAGGCGACGGGCCACTCCAAAGCCAACACGTCCAAATCCTAGAATTCCAAGAGTCCTGCCAACCAGCTCGGTTCCGCATATCCACATTGGTTTCCATTTGCCCCATTCACCCCTCTCAACTGCATCTGCACCTGCAAACCCATATTATAGACGTGTCTGCATTTAAAGCAATGAGCAATTTTTAGATACTAAAATTCAAATAAAATAAATCCTTAACTTTGTACTGCAAACTGCATCAAAACAAACTATTCTTCAGCATTATAACTAACTTCAGCACATTTTCTGAGGCATTAAAGAAAATAGATGGCCATTGCGACTCATGAAGAACATTGTGTGTTGTAGAGTGAGCCAAACAGAACACTCGGGGATGCATAACACCCCCCTTTTACCTTCTGAATCTACATTAAACAAGTGCCAAGGGCATCGCAAAAATACTCCCAAAGTTACTTGATAGTTCATCTGAAAACTCTTTATTTTGCTTTTTCCCAAAGTACCTCCCTCTAAGGAAGCTTCAAATTTATTGTAAGTTTTCTATTCACAATTTTTGCTCTACTTGCTTTATTTTACCAAATGACATTCTTGTAAAACAATGTCCTAAAATTTCAGCTCAAACTGTTTCAATCTTTAATCACAATGCTGCCTTAGAAAATAACTGTTGATAATCCCCACTAACTTATCATTGGTTTTTCAAAAGATATTCTAATCTTAATCAAAATAACGTAAAAACTTTGCAAATAAATTTCACCATTTCTCTTATGTTCAAGAATGACAGATTTTCTTAACTGGACAGATAAGAAAAACGTATGAATAAGACAAAAATATACTGACCTTCCAGACATCTCCTAGCAATCATTAACAACAACATTACTGTGAATTCAGCAGCACTGTCAGCAGCCACATCTGGTGTATTGGCCACATAGATACCTCTCTGACGGCACTCGTAAGAACTGATATGATGTGTTCCAACTGACATAGTGGCTACCACCTTTAGTTGGGATCCTGATTATAAAAACAGATAAACCATATACATATATTTATATGCCATTTATAGAAGAATAACATTCTCATTTTCTATAGACTAATTGAGAAGATTATGGATGTAATCTACAATAGTTAAAGAATCAATCTGCTTTCTTAATAGCTTTTCAACTCTTACTTGCTTCTGACAACAATTACAATGTCATTTGCCAACAATAACCAATGAAAAGCACCACAGAATTATTCAATTTCTATTTCCAATTTTTTCAATTGTATTTGAAATTTTAAAAGCTAGTAGTACTAGTGGGATGTCACAAACAGTCGCTAAGGCAACATTAAATTTCTCAAAGTTTACTGATATTAACACATTCACCATTCATGTGGACAGACAAATAACTTACCAGCGGCATCCAAAACTTCTTCATTAATTTGATCACTAATTGTGCAGAAGATGGCAGACACACCCTTGACCTTCTTCAGCAATTCAGCTCTCGGAACAACTTCATCACTTTCCCATGCATCCACATCAAAGTGTTGTTTGAGCAGGTCCACAGCTTCCTGGTGGACCTGTCTGGTCACGTATACCTTGTGTTTTGGCATGTTGATATAACTTCTATTGTCCTTGCTGTTGGACAAAAATGTGTTTTTTTTTTATTATATGCCCAAGACAAGACCATGTGCTCTCTAGAAAATTTATATTAATTAGCAGAGAAAAAAAAAAAGACTTATAAACAATAGCCAAGTGTGTGAACAGAATAATACCAAATCATTTATTTCATTGAAATCAAAAAACACTGATGATACTTATAGGATAGCTGTTGTCAAAAATATCTTGTAAGGGTACCACAAAAGAATTCAGGGAAGGGGTATCATATGAGTTTACACATCTTTACACATCAGGCACATGTTCTGTATGTTAATCGCTGAGCCCCACATTTACTATAAAAACATCCATCTAGAGGATTAACTCAAGAAGGACAGAACCACCCTTTTTATGGACACTGCTCAAATCCCCTCTTTGTAGCATCTCTATTGTGTGACCCAAATGGAACTTCTCCCCAATTCGGGTTAGATCTATATCTATAAGGGGGGGGGGGGGGGGGAACAAATTTTTAAAAATCTCCTAACTCTTATTAAATTAATCATTGTCTTCAAAATGCGTGTTTCCATTTCCACATGGTGAGCATAACAAATGATTTTCAGGTGTCCACTAATGCCCCGAAAGTTATGCCCACAATTTTGATTACCTAAGCAAGTTCTGTTTAATTTATGAAAATTAATAGATTCTTTTGTTCTGGCCTTATTGAGCTGCCGGCAGGCACGTAGGCTATTTTCACTCGATCTCAGACGGGCGACCGGCGTGAGCGATGCGCGGAACCAGCCCGCACCATTCGCCACACGCCCACAAAATTTCTGGAATTTAAGGACACAGAGCTAGCTGGTGAAATCCAAAAGGCAAGAAATCGTTTGTTCATTTCAACATTTTCACAGTTCGCGGCGATAAAATGCTTGCAAAAATAAATTACGAGCTATTTGGGTAGAGCCTGCATGACGATACCAGCTGTAAGTGTAAACAAGAAATGAGATTCTGAGGAAGAAAACGAATGCTCTCGCGGACTGTAAAGTCCATACTTTGGGGCACCGTAAACGTCAGAGACAAAATATCCCATACTCAAACACACAAAAATCAATCCAATACAAAAATCGCCGATGCCCTAGTAAAGTTCTTGCTCACCTTGTGCTGTCCGTCTAAAGTCGCAGCCTAGGTGACTTGCCCAGCCCAACGTACATGAACGCGGAAGCCGCAACAACCTTCACCGACAGCAACAAGGCAAGGTCAAGGTTGCTCTCCTGTCAACATTGGGTAGCAATGCAGGTTTGGGGCCCAGGGTCACGCTAATCCAAGAGAAGACAAATCGTAAACCAAAACATTGTAAGAAACGTTTTACTAGTTTTTCCCCTTCGTTCACAAGCATCCCGTTGACGCCGAAAGTTCGCCCAAGACGAGCTTTAATTACTTGATTTGAATTCTCCTCTACCTGTAGATAATATCTTGAATTTTGCATACACGGGGGTGGGATCAGAAGAGAATCACTGCTACCTGGAAGAAATGCACGCTAAAAGGGGGACCACAAAATAATGCGTGAAAGAGAAAAGAGTTTGCACTGAAAATCCTTATTTATAGTGCTTTAATTATTGGCTTTGGCTATTATATCACTAAAGAAGTGCAAGTCTGTCAAGAAATTGTTCCTAAACCCATTGTGAGCAGTTATTGCTTTTGCTGCCAACCCCCCCTCCCCCCCCCCCCCTTAAAAAAACAAAGACTCTTATTCTGCCAAAAAGTTACCCATGTATTAAAAATTGCTTACGTATGGTTTATTTCGTTGAATGCGGCCTCACTGATAATGTGTCGTGGAGAAAATGACAAGCCGTTATGTTTGTGCTTGCAGCAAGTTTACATGTTGCCTTTTTCAAGTAGTGCCCTATGAATGTATCACCAGCTTTTCTAGAAAATTCCCCTTACATTACCCACTTACATTACCAATACACCCCTGGCAAGCTGGCTCATAGTTGGAGACACTTTCTCATCAGGCAATTCTCAGGAATGAAATTTCATGTCATCTATCTGCATCTCAAATACCCTTCATACGCTCTGCCACAAAATCATTTCAACATCAATAAATTTGAAGAAAACACAAAGTACACACATTTTTCATTTTATTACTGAGGAATTTCTACATAAATAAATGTACACTTTTAACAAGTCATCACTTTGCTAGTTCACAAAAGCTACCCTCTGAATGATTTCCCATACCGGTTCATGTCACATGAAGTTAACATACAAGGTTGCAATTAATGCCTGCAATCATCATCATTTTGATAAAAATAAACACTATAGAAAACAGTAAAAAAAAAATTACATATGTCCATTGCAATGTATGAAATAATTAAGAAGTAATTAAATATTTTACATCATGGCCATGCTTATGTCAGTTAATTCTCATTTCATTGGTCAAATTATACTTGATCCATCGACAATACATCGATAAAAGCAGTCCTTTGTTCCACAATGCACGGCTGTTGCCGATGTTGGAGAAATATTATTTTAACACAATTGGAAATGCACATTTCTGTCCCAAGGTACACACTATGTAGAACCAATCTAGAAACAAAGAAAACATGAAGTTAATGTAAGGATTTTAAATTGCACTATGACTGGCCTACACTGCCAGTATGTAGTGTGATGGTTCATGAATTAATGTCAAAAAAAAAAAAAAGGCATGCCTGATCAATCCAACCTCCTCAGTTTTTAAAAAAAAAAGTGTTAAATCTCAAACTTTTTAGGTGTAGGTGAACATTTGAAATAAGAAAATTCCATTAGGAATAAGGAAAAAAAAAAGCATAGGACCTGTGTCAATTGTAGACAAATTATGACAGGGCACAAAAAAAAAAGAAGAATTTTGTTGAGATGTATCTGACTGTGCTGGGGCACATTAAAGATTGTGCTGGGATACACCATGGCTCACAGTAACTCTGAATTGTCATCTTGTATGATTACTGACAGGTAGGTCCACAGCTTCACAAAATACATAAAATTTCAATTTCCTACATCTCCAATCTCACCATTTCAAAGATTAAAAAATGATAGAATTGCAGACATATTTTGATACATTTGACAATGCAAGCAGACTGCATTGTTTTGTAAACAGCGAATAACCCAAAACATATTGGGCAATTAAAGAGAAGAATACATGAAGCATAAGGATAAAGTCATGAAAATGCATGGGATTTTTATGTGGCTAAAGACTCGTGGTCAGACACAGTAAATGTAAATTTGAAACACAGTACAGAAATCTTTTGTTCTGTGTGGTGAGTATGAAACTGTCACACTTTTAATTCACAGCAATTATGTTCCACGGTATTGCAAGCATGACAGCATTTTCTAAATCGAACACATTCACAATTAACAGCAGTTATAAAGCAAAGACATACAACTTTTGATTTAAAAAAGTATTGAAAAGATACATAGAGAGTAACATAAACACTTTAATATGCCTTCACTAGCAACAAACAAAGATTTGTAACTTATCACTTTGACTCTGAAATTTATTGACATCCTAGGATAGCAAATGAAAATTCACTACAAAATACCATAGTCAGTTTACAGAATACTGATTTATGGCCATGTTTTGCTTCTAATTAGCGACCACAACTCCTTTAAATACTCTTTTACTCTCTCTTTACATTATTAACAACGGAAAATTCAGCATACATGAAAGTGTCACAGCCAAAAAAAAGGAAAAATATAAGGTTACCTTATAATTTCTGAACGACAGAATATTATGTTTTTATTTTTTCCCGAAAGATGTTACACTCAGTTCCAAACATGATCAATGATAAAAAACAAATTCCTGTAATTGTTACAAACAGGGCTTTTCCTGCACTCTTTAACTGTTAAACCGATACAAACTGTCAAATGACAAAACACTACTGACAAATAAAGAGATGTAAAAAAAAAAAATACACAGGCACTGAATCTTCACTTAAAAAATACAACATATGATGTCAGACATACAAGTTTGTAAAGACGAAAAAAAAATTAAACAACTTTTCTGAAAGGAAAAATATTTTCTTATGGCACATTTAGATTAAAGACATTTCCAGTGTCCAGTGACACACTAACAACTCATATAATTTGCATAGAAATCTCAAGGGGTAAAAAAAAATTGTTTACACAACATTCCATAAAATTATAGCTCTAGACAAAGAAAGACAGGAAAGGGCCAGCTGACTTCTGAAATTTCAGAGCCAAAATTTCATTTCTTTCGAGCTGAAATTTTCTGATAATAATTCAACATCTGTGAGGAAAATAGGGTTGGGCAATTGTCTCATAATTGTCAGCAGAAAATCACCCAAAGATATATTATATACATGTATACTTGTCATTTTTTAAACTGACTTGCAGGAACAATGCTTGGTTAATTGCCATTTAAATTGACCAAATTTACAATTGTAATAGAAACAAAATCAGCCACATTCGAGCAAAGATTTAACATTCTGGAAACAATCATTCAAGACAATAGTTATACACATGCAAACGCAGTCTTTAAATTGTAAGTATATGTGTTTATAAGTATTTCGTTATCTTCTTGAAAATTTTATTCATAGCACAAGTTTCGTCAAAACACGAACTGGAATTCTTTTCGACTGGTACAATGAATGGATGGACACATCAATGAATGAATGAATGAATGAATGAAAGAATGGATGGATGGATGAATGAATGAATAGATGAATATCACGAGAAGCTTGCCTTGGTCACCACTTTTGTCTGGGGCTCTAAAAGTAAAGACAAACGATACAGAGGTAGGTCATGAGTTAAGTGGCACTGCTTCTTGCCAAGAGACTCAAATATTTATTTCACCATTAAACGTTTATTGATCAAAATAAACACATACTCAGAACTGATTTTTGAAACACCCTAATAGTAATTCTTGAATGCTGGGCTATCTCAGGGGGCCACAAAGTGGCATTATATGTAAACCCATCCATGGACAAATTCAACTGAAATTGACTGTATGGTTTCCAATGACAAACTGGCATATCACTATAAGTAGCATGTCCTCTTTTTCACACATTTGAGATCCACATGCCATTCACTTCTTAGCCCATTCACTTATTAGCCTGAAAAGGATTTGAGTTTTTGTAAAAAATGCATTTGTCCAACTGGCTTTATCTTAACCGTATCCCCTCCTGCCTTTGTGATGGACTGTCATCTCATCAAATGACTAACCAGCATATAGCTTGCCCGAGTGGCAATTAGTTAAACACGCAGTTTCCCTGCATGACAAAACTACGATGTACACCATCATCTCCAACTGCAGTTGGTGGCGCTGGTTCAGCATACAGACCACAAAATGTCTTGTTTTGTAGAGAGAAAAAAAAATAATAATAAAATAGCTTTAGTGGGCTGGTAGCATAAGAGTTGATTCTGATCTAGATTTGTGACTGAAAAAAAAATGGATATTGAATAAAAGGACCTCATAGTGATAACTGCAAGCCTTGTGTGATATGGAAGATGTGGTTACAGTATAAACTACCAAAGCAAATTTAAAATCAACATCATTGATATGTATCCACTTTTGCAAGGACAAAAACATGCAACATACAAAGATCATTTTCAAAGATTTTTTACAATATCTTGCATTAGTGACTTAACAACAAGCATTCTGTCACAACATTTGCTCTCCAAATCTACTTATGATGAGTAAACGGAGTTTTTAATGGGAACAATTGTGGTTTTGGTTTCTCTTTCGCTAGATCAATGCAAGTTTTAAATCCATAATCAAACCTGACATATCACTCATAAAATTCAATACTTGAAATATAGTTTATTTAAAACTGAGTTCTGTGATATGAAATTTGAAATAAAAATTTGGTAAATGAGTTTTCATACCAAATGTGACTAACTATCACCTGCACCTGATGCCATATTCTGGCAAATTCAAAAGATAGCATACACTGCAACCCAAACTTGGATGTTAAAACAGAAGAATTAACAACTTCCGATATGCACTTCCGGTCGAGGAGACGACGCTTTTTTCTGAGAGCTCCAAATTTACACCCCCCTTTTGATGAATTTACCAATTTTTAATACGTATATTATACCAACAGTGTTTTCACTGTACTTTTATATGAATTGGAAGTGAATGGGAATTATAATTTGACTAAATTTTTAATCTCTTGGTCCCAGATTGTGATTATAACTGGAAGGTAAGGGTGGACTGAAAAGTTCCAATATGGCGACCGCTTGTGCCGGTGGGAAATCCACGTCTTGTGCCATTATCAAGAGTGAGATAGTGAGATCTCTCCTCTTAATGTCGATAAGTTTATTGTTCACCGTTTTAGTAAATAGATCTAGACCAGAACTGTATACACTTGGATGTAGATGGGATTTAGATCTAGATCTAAACATGAGGCTAATTATAACAACTGGAAATTTAGTGTTGTCAACTCGCCTAAATCCAGGACCTCATTAATAAACACCTGGTCTGTCCTCGGACAGAAAAGTAGATATAGATCTAGAACCAGTCCGAAATTTAGGCTAAATAGTTCTTCAAATACAATGAACATCTCTCTGGTATTGTTCTTACTACTGTCATTATCGGGTGACGTGGAGCTCAACCCTGGACCCCAGACTAGATTCCCCCCTTGCCCCGTTTGCCTTAAAAAATGTACCTGGAAAACGAGGGCCATCGCATGTGATAGTTGTGACCGCTGGTACCACATCGACTGTATGGGAATAAACTCAGTAATGTATGAAACACTGGGCAATAGCAGTGCCGCATGGGAATGTATCCAGTGTGGCATGCCAAATTTTAGTTCCAGCTTATTCACTGATTTTCAATTAAACTTAAGACTGTAGTAGATCAAGATCCCACAATAGTTTTGATATCTTACAACATTTAGATACTAATAAAAGTAACACAGAAATACCAATCTTTGAACCAAAATATTTGTCAACCCCACACCCCAAGTCCAAGAAAAAAGAGCCAGCCAAAGAGAAAACCACGTTCAGAACCCAGGTTATAAATTTTCAAAGCATTTGGAACAAGAAAGAAGAACTGAGCTCATTTTTGAACGAAACTAAACCTGACGTAATCATCGGAACAGAAACATGGCTAAACGAAAATATAAAAACCAGTGAAATTTCAATTAATGATGATTATGAAATCTACAGAAATGATAGGAAGAAGAGAAGGGGAGATGGGGTCTTGATAGCAGTGAAGAAGAACTTAGTTAGTGAAAAAATACCTAGTGAGGAAGCAGGAGAAACTGTTCTCTGTAAGATTAGAGTGCAGGGTAAACCTCCTCTTGTTGTGGGTGCAGTCTATCGACCTCCTGGTAGTGACTTGGAAACTAGTAAGAACATTTGTAATGAACTTCTCAGTGCCTACCAAAAGAACAAAAAGGCTACCATCTGGATAGGAGGAGATTTCAATTTACCTGATATAAACTGGGAAGAAGGAAATGTGAAGAGTTGCCAAAACTTAAGAGAAATAAATGACCTATTTTTAGACAGTGCTGCGGAAATAGGCCTAGAGCAAGCAGTAAAAGAGACCACTCGAGGAGATGCACTGTTAGACCTATTCTTTACTAATTTCCCTAACCTTACAAGAGAGATCAAAATTCTTCCTGGACTAGGGGACCATGACATAGTCCAGATTGATTCAGAACTGAAACCCTTTAAGAAAAGACCTATTAGGCGACAGATTTACCTATGGAATCAGACAGACGAAAATAATTTGAAAAGGGAGGCAGCAACTTTTGGCACTTTTTTCATGAAATACCACTCTTCAAAAACTGACGCAAACAAACTCTGGGACTGTATTAAGTTAAATTTGAACATGATCATGGAAAATGTCCCAACAAAAATGTCATCCACAAAAATTCACCAACCCTGGATAAATACTTTAACGAAAAGATTAGTTCGGAAAAAATATAAATGGTTTAAAAAAATGAAACAGTGCAACTCCGAACGAGTGAAAAACAAATATCTAGAAATTAAAAGATTGACACAGAAAGAATGCCGGAAAGCTCATAATAATTATATCCATGAGATGATAAGTGATTCATCTGATAACAGTAAAAAACTTTGGAGATATGTGAAAAGTAAAAATAAAGAAAACTTAGGAGTAGCCGCACTGAACGATGAGAGAGGGCACCCACAGCAAGATGCCCAAAAAAGAGCCAATATCTTAAATACTCAATTTTGTAAGGTCTTTTCCGACCCAGGGGGAGTCTTCTCGGGAGAGCTGAGTGATGCCAAACTGCCGGATATGGATGAAATATTTGTCACAGAAAATGGAGTACTGAAACTTTTGGAAAACCTTAACGAAAATAAAGCTACAGGGCCTGATGGAATTCCCGCCAAATTACTGAAACTCTGTGCCAAGGAAATTGCCCCTGTTTACACTTTGTTATTTAGAGCTTCAATTGAACAAGGAAAAATACCGGAAGACTGGAAAAAAGCAAATGTAGTACCCATTTTTAAGAAAGGAAATAGAGCTAGTCCTGAAAATTATAGACCAGTCTCCCTGACATCAATATCTTGTAAACTTTTGGAGCATATCTTGCATACCAGCATCATGAAGCATCTCGAGAAACACTCAGTTTTAACACATGTACAGCATGGTTTTAGAAAACACAGGTCGTGTGAGTCCCAGCTGGTCACAACTTGCAATGATTTTGTTAATAACTTGAATAACAACAGGCAGACTGATACCATCTTATTAGATTTCAGTAAAGCCTTCGATAAAGTGCACCATGCTAGTCTCTTGACTAAACTAAACCATCATGGAGTTAGAAACAGTACTTTGAAGTGGATTAAGTCTTTCTTAGAAAATAGAACACAGATAGTCGTCGTTGATGGAAAGTCATCCAATCCTGCAGCTGTTCTCTCGGGAGTACCCCAGGGTACTGTAATGGGCCCCTTACTATTCCTAGTTTATATTAACGATATGCCAAGTAAGATCTCTCCAGGCACTAAATTACGACTGTTTGCTGATGATAGCCTCCTCTATAGAACAATAAACTCAAAAGAAGATACGGAAATTTTACAGAAAGATCTAGACAGTCTACAAAAATGGGAGAGGGACTGGCGTATGGAATTCCACCCCAATAAATGCCAAGTCCTGAGAATTTCAAATAAAAAACACAACATCACCTCAGACTACTTTATACACGACCAAAAATTGAGCGAAACACATGAGGCTAAATATTTGGGAGTTACATTGGACAGAAAACTTACATGGAACCAACACATTAATAACACATGTAACAAAGCAAACGGTATACTAGCATTTCTAAAAAGGAACATCTCTAACTGCGATAGGAAAGTAAAAGAAAAATGCTATAACACCTTTGTGAGGCCCTCCCTAGAGTATGGCTGCAGTGTCTGGGACCCCCACTGTCGAATAAACATAGACCAACTGGAAAGGGTCCAGAGGAGAGCTGCCCGCTTTGTGACAAATGACTATACTAGAAGTAGTAGTGTAAATAAAATGATGAGAGACCTCGAGTGGACACCATTAGAAGAGAGGAGAGCAAAAAACAAAGTAAAAATATTTTATAAAGGCAGGGAAGGAAATATCCATATCCCACTGAACCACCTCACCATTAATACCTGAGGCAACAGAAGGAATAATATAAAATATAACATCCCAAGCTCACGGGTTAACAGCCATCTTTATTCTTTTTACCCTAATGTCATCAGGATGTGGAACAACCTCCCGGCAGAAGTCCAAACACTATCGTCTGCAACGACTTTCAACAATGAATTTAAGAACATTATTATCCGTTGCAGCTACCATTGTAACTAAAGTGCGGGTTGTATTTCTGTGCACAATCTGGAAACCAAGAGATATTTATACCAGAGTTATATATACAAAAGACTTTATACAACTAATATATTTTTTAATGGCCTTAACATCTATATAAGATTTTACCCTGTTTTTAGCCTCAGAGGAGCGACGTTGAGTCGCATACACTATAGTGCAGTTGGGGAATCGTCTTATAGACGAACCAACTATAAAAGAAGAAGAATGAATGAATTTCCCTCCCATATTGCCTAAAAATTAATTTCCTTAACTAAATCAAAACCACCATTGTAATGGCTGTCATTTTTAAAAAATTATGGTATGAATTTCAGTTACCTTTGCTGCACAGAAATACTTCAATAATGGAAAATAATCACTTTACAAACAGTACAACTAATTAATTTTTAAGAGGAGAAGCTTCCAAACCCATTCTTACACCCGCTCTTTGGGCTGGGATCTAGTTGCGCGTGACAGAAATATGTTTATTATAGTAAAAGTCAGAGATTTTAATCAGTTTTGAATAAATAATTCTCAAACTCGCTCTGTTCTGTGGAACGTGGTTTGAATACCTTTCACTGAAAGATCAAAGTATGGGTTTAAAGTGGGGAAAAAAGCCAAAATCTGTACCAATAATGTAATATCTTGAATGATGTATATCAACCTTCTCTAATCTCTGATAAATGCTCTCAAAGAGTGCCTTTAAATTAGATTGATGGGTCTGGGTTCAAGAGTACATTATCTAACATACCATTACCGTTGCCACAAAATGAAATTTCATTCTAAACAGAAACCATGGATATTACATCCGAATTTACAACTCCATGTATTTCAAAAGCTCATGAGACAGATTCTTCAAACTTCTTTGTTACTGATTTTACCATAACTTTTGTTCATTTTCAGCTCTGTTTAAGTTAACTTGAGCTCTGACTTTCTTTTCCATGAAAATGAACAGTATGGTGAATTGTTCAGTCCATAATTATGACCAAACAAACAGAAAGATGAAATAATCTAGCTGTAATGGATAGTAAGTAATAACACACAGATATTATGTTCAACAAAGTGGTAAAGCTAGCACTGGAATCTCACTTGACAAATGCAAAATAACCACTTGAAGAGGATGTCACAAATGGCCCAAAACATCAAACCATTGTTTTTACAATACAACTGAATACCAATCTAACACTGGAAATGCTATATAACTTTAACAAAATACTATTCTAACACTAAAAAGCCAGCAAACCCTTATCATGAAATACATTTCTTCTGCATTAAACCCAGACCACATTTTGTTCCAAAAAGCCCCGAGAGGATGTGGTATATATCAGCGATGCAAAAAAAACAATAGATTTAATTTGCACCTAGTTGGTTGAGTGCCTGCGTGAGATTTTTCGCTATGAGGGTGGACACCTTATGCCTCATGTCATACACACTCTCTTGTGTTTGAGGTAGGAAAATGCAGTTTTTCAGCCCCTGAAGCAGTATTTTACATGGGACTGCTTCTTGGTTGCAGTCATTCAAGCCTGCTGCTCTGATCTGTCCATCACGTAGCGCGACATACAAATCCATATAATCTACTGCCCTCTCTTCGCTCTGCGACGTAATCACAATAGCATCCCTCTTCATTTTTTGGAAAGACTCTCGGGAAAAGATTTCCTGTGATAGTTCACCAGCAGACCCACATACACAGATAATATCTGACCTCTTCAAAAACTCATCAAATGACACCAGATCAACATCTGACTGTGACAAACTGATGTTAGAATTGTCCAGTTCGGCATCTTTGTCTGCCATAAGAACATCAACAACACCAGTGCTCTTCAAAGTTTTGGCCAAGCATTGACCCAGATCAGTGATGCCGTAGATCCCAAAAGTTTTCTTGGCTATGTTTTTCCAGGTAGAACAGTTGGTGTTGCCAGGTTTCCCATTGTTCCACTGGAAGGCTAGCTTCTCCTCGGACATTCGTCTCAACACACGTGGTCTGTTGTTGAGCCAGGTAGTGCTGATGGTATCAGGGCTACCTGAGATCACGTCTGGTGGCTGCAGATCGAAGTTGATCAATCTTTCCTCATCTGAAAAAATGATGTGATAAAAAACAAATAATATGTAATTTATCAGTGGTCTCAGATACATACTGCCGAAAACATTGCACATTTTTCAATTTCTTTTTTTGTAGAACAGATCACCATGTACAGAAATAAGTTGCCACAAAGTACCAGATGAACAATGCACACTACATCTTTAGGATGCAAATTTTTGTTATGACAAAATTATAACCTGTTCACATCCAACACACCAATATCAAATGTTGTATTTGTACCACATTATCCTTGTAAATAGAAAACTTAAATACAAAAAATTTGGCCTGCTCAAATTATATGGAAACACCATGCGCATCTATTCCATGAATATCAAGTCACACTAGGCCAATTGAATAACAGATAGTAATGTCATGCAAAGTTTCACGATGTCTGGTGAAAAGAGCAGCTGGACAACTTTTTCTTTATCTTCTGCAAAATACATATTTACATGGGTATCATCTAAAACAACAAGCCTGTCCCTCATCAACTCACTTGTATCAATTACAATTCAGGCAAATCAGAGATGTCTAGATCAGTGATTAACATACAGATCTGCTTTTAAAGTGACTTGCCACCAGCATTTTACTTCACCACAATTTATCCTTTTATTTGTACGACTCTTTAAAAAAGCCACAGGTATAGTTTCAATGTGTGACACTAGATGGAATTCACTGATGCAAGGAACAGTTTATGCATTTTATATACTGCATGCATGGCAATGCAACCAGCAAGTCCATTTATAATAGTAAGGTTCAAGACTCTCATGTGTTTCCATTTTTTTGCTCATTCACCTAACTGCTTCACACTGCTTTGCTCTTTTTCTTTAACAGTAAGACAAAAATTACAAACTAATGGCCTCAGGCACAAACAATGAAATTTCATGATTTTGTCTTTAAAGTGGAAAAATAAAGTGGACTTCACTCTATATCATGTCCCAGGTATAGAGCAAACTTGTTGTATCTCCAGTGATATGAATTGGGGTTCATAATGGCAATAACTGTAATAATGACAAACTGCTTCTTGCAATTTTTTCTTTATTCCGCTATCTTTAACCAGTTCCAAGTTACAGAGAAGCAGTATTGTTGTATATCCCTTTAAAATGAGATCATTGAGACCAATATTGTGATATTTCTGAGTAAGCTCCCGTTATTCATATCACTGGAGATACAACAATTTTGTTCTATACCCGCGATGTCTATAAAACATTGTCCATGGAAGACAACAGAACAAAAATATACTTTGTGATCAAACTGTCCGTTTATCTTATATCATTTGTTCCAGATATATTTAGAGCCTTTTCATTCCCCAATATAACTAACCATTCTTCACTTTGGTAGTCTATGCCCAAGACCCTTAAAAAAATATTCAATTCAGCAGGTGAAATTTTGCACTACTGTTGAATTACGACATATGGGTGACACTTTGTAGGATGCACAGACCTGCCCGTAACGTGAGCACTTCAAAGGGGACTCTTCAAGAGCATATGACTCTGTTAACCCAAACTTAAACCGTCAGTTATGTTATGATTTCAACAGAAAGGAAAACACAAATATGAAACACTGTAACGTTACGTACTCTACGCATATGTGGAGGGATCTGACAACACCTGGCAAAAGGTAAAATGTTTAATACCTCTTTAAGAAAGCAAAATAAAATATTTCTGAGGCGGTTTCAAGAATAACTTTTTTAACTGAATGCAGAAAAATGGCTAATCTTTCATAATATAAATACATCTCAATTTCCAAAGAAAAAGTTTCACCTTACAAAGGAGTTTTCTCAGGAATTTGGTCTTTGAGCCTGATTTCAACAAATCCACTCACACAGTATTAGCATAGTGAGCATAATGTCATACTGTTTTTTACTTGTGTGGACTGGTTCAAGAATGTCTTTTTGTATCTAAGGTCCTTCCTTTTACGATACTCCAAGTACAGGTCAATCTCGTAAAATAAGAGACAAACGGAAGGTCTGGATGCATATAGGACAATCAACATCAGCTCAATATTTCACTGTTTCTTGAAATATTCTAAAATCCACGGGTTGCAGCAAGGCTTGAAGCAAAAGCAAAATATGCCAAAGAGAAAGTTGTATGTCACAAAGCCTTGCTGATGAAGATCAATCCATTGAAAGCTTGATTCCTCTTCCCTTTACCTTTGCGTTTTCTTGTAACGTTTGTGTAATATTTCTTACTTGAGGCTTTGTGACACACAACTTTTTCTTTTTGCCTTATTTTGACTTTACTGTTTCCTGGCTACCATTCAGTTTTGAATCTTCAGTGCCCATTTGCCGAAACCACTAGACACCCATGTCCTACTTACCGGTCTGACTCTCCTTCATTGTTAACAGAATGAGAGTCACAGTCAATTCTGCTTGGGTCTCTAAAGGCTGGAGTGGGCAAGGTAAGACCTGGATGCCTCTCCGATGGCATTCTTCCATATCAATGTGTTGGGTGCTGTTTGTCATGGTGGCAATCACTTTCAGGTTTGGACCTACACAAGAACAAGCATGAACACATTACTGATTGGGACACAAATTTCACTTCACTTTCCTCTGCATATTAAAAATAAAAATGATTATTTTATATTCAGAACCACAGTGATTCCACTTAAGAAAATGACGATGATGCATTCAATGAGGCAAAGCAGCATTTGAGAAGTATGGCACTATACGTCAAACTAATGGGAGTGCATCTATTATATATTTCAGTAACTTGCAACCTTTGGCATGACTAACTGACCAAACTATACACTCTTCAGGCCTTAAATTTGGCAGGAAGGTGGCAATTGAGATAAGGAAGATGATGGCTGTGATTAAAAGTTGTTTACTTCAAGCATGTATTTTTAAGAAATAATGTTTATTGCTATGTAACATCTATATTTTTGCATGTTTGTTTCGTAATATTATACTATCGTCCATATCATAAAAAGTAACCGTATCAAGCGTTCAGTTTGGTGCGTAATGTTCTGGTGCGCATGAGTTCTGAAGTAGAACTGCAGATTACTACTTTTATTGTAAGAGAGGGGGGGGGGGGGGGGAGCACATGATTGTTTATTCCGAGCAATGCCCGGTGGGTCATCTAGTAAGGGATATTGGCCGTTCAGAGTTTTCATAGATAAATTGAAAAATTCTGTGTAATAAACTGACAACGCCCAGGTTTGGTCAAGTCGTGCACAAAATGATAATTCACACCTATAGCCATTTCAAACATGACATAGATGTCCTTTATTGAAAAGGAAACATGGCACTTTACTAGCAAAAAAACAGTATACATGTACATGTAATCGTACATTAATCAATGTTATCAAATGTTCTGATATCTGAGCTCCAGGAAGAAGTTCACCCACTGCATATACATAGCAGCAAACTGTTTTATTCTCACCCTAGATTCTACTCCTATCAATGTTAAACAAATCAGGGAAACTGAACATTAGATTACCACTGTAAAAAAGGAATGAACATATAATATTGTTGAGTATGTACATTTCTTTTGGTCAAACTGCAATCTTCACCGAGTTTCAAAACCAAGGCAGGAAATACAGTAGGCTATTGCTGACCAACAAAGGGAAGAACTGGAGAGCTTTCTTAAATCTTTGCCAAATGTTCTAAAAATTCTGATGGAAAGCAATGCTAGAAAATGGTACTGATAATCAAAGTTCAAAACAACAGGACCATGAGGTGCTTTGGTCCTGTTTCTGAAAGGGAGAGTGAAAATTAGAACATAAATACTTTCACTCTGATCAGTCCCACAAGCGTTTAAGATCCAAGGGAATTCCTTCCAGGTCTCTATTACAAAGGATGTCTGGAGATACCACTTCCTGCAGTCTGTAGAGAAAATCTCTATAAGCTGCATCATTTTGCATGCCAGTTTTGATTTCTGATGGAAAAATCTGCGATGACATCAGACAAAATATCTGTTCTTGACATCTGCTGAAATGGTCAAACATGACATCTGATGTGTTTGACACCTGGTGTGAATGTCCCCAACTCAGAAAAAGGAACATCATTTCTTGCATGAAGTGAAGTCTCAAATTGGGTACAGTTAGGAAAGAACTTGATCAGTGGAGTTAAAACACAGCAGATGTAGCTGAAAATAGAGATCAAATTTGTAATAAGAAGGGGTGCTTGGAGAACAGTCCACTCTGATGAGCAAAGTCCAATATGACTGAAAGTTGGACCTGGAAATCTAACTGGGTACAAAGGAAGTCAGTAAGTACTCAGTACTGGCCCTCGTGAATAATCAACTCCTGTGAGGTACCTGGATCTGTTAGTAATAAATAAGACATTAATAAATGAATGGCATAGAGATTTCAGGTATCTTCAGTAAAAGTGGAAATTCATTATGGAACTTTTTGTTTTTCTCTCTACCTATCCGATTGCAGCTGCCATACATGTTTTAACACTGTGTGTTCCAACATAATTCACTTCCCTAATATTTATGTATGATGCCTGTGTCGTATGTAATGTTGATCATAATTTGTTCTTGGCTGTTGTTCTAGGATCACCTTTGTCCATAAATATTCATACATGCCTGCTTTCCATCATGATCTAACAGAACAATGATTTGCCATCTAAAAATGTCACTCCACTCATGTGTTTCATAAACAACAGTTGTCATAAATATATTTCACCATTTCAGACTCCAGCCTGGAGTGATAACATAATTGTACATGCTGGTATTTGTTCCTTGTGCAAATCCTTGTATTGCACTCTGATAACACGATAACACCCTATGTGACTGTCTGTCTGCTTCCCATGTCCCACTTTCTGTCATCTCCCTGTCCCCTTTTCACCTCTAACCACCCCCTTTTTCTGTCTCTTCACTTCCTCTCACTGGTGTATAATGGTGAAGTTTCATCCTTCCACATTCCAATCCTTACCGCAAAACACCATTGCAAAACATACGTGACTTTCACACTAAGCACTGCGGCCACACCATGGTTGGACAAACAGTCTGGGCCGACGCTCTACAGCTCAAGTTGTTTACCAGCAGTGAGACCAAAAGAAGATCATTATTGTGCAACTGCGTCAGACATCTGGTCGCAAGATTTCATTACCCACCTTTCGCAGACACCGTAACGGCCCGTTTGAGGTCACGTGGGCCGTTAGCGTGGGGATTCCCTTGCGTGCCGTGTGCAAAACCCATAACGTTGTTTACATTGTAACGGGCCGGTCACCATTGAAAGCCGTTAGCTGCTGCAACTTTACGTCGTGGGGAAAATGGGTGAGTATATTTTATATATGGTTGTGGTAATATTTGAAAAGTATTGCAAATGAAAGTTTAATGTCTTTACTTTCGTAATAGTTGCATATGATAGCACTTTGTGAGAATTAGATGGCAGAATTATGCATCGATTGACTGATCTGTTCAGGGCCACGTGCCCGCACTTCATGTCCGCTTTGTTTGCCTTAGTAGACCAGTTAGCTGCTCTGTTTACACTATTTCACATCTGAAATATGACTTGTGGCACAGTATTCCCCACGTAAAATTACCCAGGTCGAAAAATACATAGATCCATGTTGTGGAAATTCAATTAGATTTAGTTCTGGACCTATAGCCATGGCGATCAGATGCAGAGAGAGAGAGAGATAGTCAAAAGACAGACTGATAGACAGAGACAGAGAAAGCAAGTAGGCTATACACAGGCAAATCAACAAGAATGGTGGTCTTCAATTTAATAAGTCAACAGTGAACAAGGCCCAGACATCAATTGTAATTTGTATGTACAAAAAAAATAATATGCTCAGAAATTTCAAAAGATCGAAGAAAGTTGTTATCAATGTGAGTAAACAGACTGCAAGTGCAAGTAAATACAATGCACAAGTCACCAATCCTGGCCCCAAAGTTACACTTTAAGTTATTCAAAACTGTAACTCTTCTACCACCACCCTGAAATCCCAAAAATATGAATGCAATTTGTGAACTGCACACTTTTGTGACTATCATTTTGAGTTTTAAAGTTAATACTGGCATTGTTTTATGGCAGAGTCTGAATTGAAAGAAAAACATTTCCATGAATGACGAATTTGACAGGTGATGTCAAGAAGTGTAAAATTATACAGAGCTACCGCTTGTTTCCTCCAATAGACAAACTTCAAAGATTTAAATTCGGCGACGAAGCAGACTTGCTTCTCTTGAGGGAGGTTGTTGCCACCCAGGCTTTCAACCATAAAAATGGCCAGGGGTGGAAGCTGGTGGCTGAGAATCTGTCGAAAATAGAGAGCTTTCCACCAAGCCTACAGGCACGAACTGTTCGTGACCGGACCAACCTGCTGCTGACTCAGTACAAGACAGAGAGGAGAGCCAATGAGGGAAGGTAAACCATACAGTATCATTTTATTATCAATTATGAAATAAATTACATTAATCTGACA
The DNA here is from genome assembly GCA_963931925.1 of Onchidella celtica. Taxonomy (NCBI): domain Eukaryota; kingdom Metazoa; phylum Mollusca; class Gastropoda; order Systellommatophora; family Onchidiidae; genus Onchidella; species Onchidella celtica. The sequence goes on along the minus strand of OZ007578.1, from coordinate 1,033,627 downwards.
CATAATGACAACTTCATTAGGCAAATAATAACAATAATTGTGCCAGTAACAAGTATGCTATAATTTAAACAGACAGTATTTTACACTACTAATAACGATAGCTTCCTTAAGCTCGGTATGCAGATTTTTGTTTTTAACCTTAGGCATCGTGAAGCTTAGACATTGTTTTATATCCTCAAAATAAGCATGATGAAATGTCTTCCCAAAGGAAATATGTACTGGTAAAAAAAAATACAGTGTATATTTATGTATAATAATTCATAGTACATGTAAATATATAAATATAATTAAATTTGGTGTCTCTACTTCTGCTGTTTTCATTCTGTCAGTCTCATGATTCGGGTTTTCAATTTTTGTGCATTTCTATTCATCTTCAGCTCAGGGATAGAGGAGGAGGTGACCGAAAAAAATAACCTCTTGGACGAAATCCTGCTCCTCAAAGAGGAGAAAGAAAAGGCAGAGGCCTCTCAAACAAAAGCCAAGGACGAGAGGGAAGCCGGAGAGCTTGTCCGGCAGCAGGTATGTTAATTTTCTTGAGCCCAATTTGTGGGAAAAAAATTTAGTTCTTTCTATCTTTAAGCAGGGTAAGGATAAAACAGAGGTACAGTTACAGTACTTTTCTCGAAAAAACACCCTAGAATAAACAATCAGCTTCATTGAACAATTTGAGGGCCCCTCTTGTGACTACAGTATGGCCTAGTTAGTCAATATTGTCAACAAACTGCTCTACATTATCAATTATTCAAGCTACTGTTGTTTGATTCTGGTTTCCTTCAGCAACAAATGGGTTTATGCCAAGCAAATTTCTTCTAGTAATGACTGGTTTCTCATAGTTGTCCTGTTGTTGTAGCATTCTTAAACCCACAGTAGAGAAAACAATGCAGAGAAATTACCTGATGGCTGCTGCAGCCTGTCACGAGTGGAGTGAGCGATAGTTAATAATTACGGGGGGAGAGGAGAGTAAAATTAACGCACGGAGACAAGTGAGAAAGTCGTGCATGTCATGAGTGGGGGGTCTGAAGGAGGCGAAAGCGCTGTATAACTATCACTGCAAGTTAGAAGGTCCTAGGGAGCGGATCTATGAATAATAGCCCATCGGGCAGAGATAAAAGGAAGCAGTCGAGAAGACTAGTGAGAGTCTTTCCAGTTATGACTGGTATGTAGAATGTTGATTGATTATTATGATTGATGTATTATATTATATTCGTCTATTACCATGATGTGAATAAGTATATGTGAGGAATGTGGAAGTCCTTGATATTGGATATAGCAATGTGCGCCACGAGCGATAGATGAAAGTGAGTTCATGGATTTGTAGCGCGAGTGAGTAGTGTGTACTCCGATGGAGGTGTGTTACCGTAAGATGTGTGGTGAGTGAAAGGTGAACTAGTGTGTGTACGCGTCATGGATTGTAAGGAGAGGTGGAGTGAATAGAAATGGTAGGGTATTATACCAATGTAATATTATTCTTGTAGGTGTCGGGGACGGGCCGCAGAGCCACCTCGATGAGCACAGGAGATAGGCCAGCATAGGGCCGGAGGCCACACATAGGCCAGAAGTGAGGCTGTCAGTGCAGGACAGTAGAGGCACATAAAGTCGTGGCAGTCAGGCCACGGACAGGGACGTAGATATGAGAGTGAATGAGATACTATGTTGTTGCCATGTTGATAGGCTAGTGAACTGATATTATGTTGTTGCCATGTTGATGGCTATGGAAATAATAACGTGTTATTGCCCTGCTGAGGTGCTAGGGGAGTGTTAAGGTGTATGACAATAGGAAGGTGATATTGAGAGACTGCGGTGCCAGTGAATCATTAATGTACTATTAAGACCCTGAGGGGAGAGGCTGAGGCCGAAGTGCCTTTAGGAGTAACTACCGGATCGTGGATCCGAGGAAGAGTGCGTGTGAGAATAAGGCCGTTGTACGGCCGTGCATTTCAATAATATAATGTATGTAATTGCGCTATTATATGTATAATTAGGTTTAATAAATGTGTGAGTCTGATGGATTGTTTTGTTAAGTGTTAAACTGTTTGTTCGTGATTGTCGTCCTGTCATAAACTATTACATCTCCCAGTCTGGGATTTGTGACACTGGGGGCTCGTCCTGTTTACCTGTGGTCATTTTGACATTGTGTATTCGTTATATCTAGTTGTTTTTCTGTTGTGCTAGGAATTCGTTCTGTTGTCCTTGTTCGTGGGATGAATGGAAATTTCATGATGATATGATTTATGTATGTTTATGAATAATAATATGTTTTAATGCATGTATTTTGATGAATATGTATTAATGTGTACTTAAATTTCTGCAGAGACAGTGTGTGTGCGTGCAGCCTGAGGAGACAAGCAGCCAGAGCTCCGATTAGGTCGAGGACTTAAACGCATAAGGCTGAAAGTTAAGTAAAAGTCAAAAATTTTGTACCCTGGATTGAGGGCTGTCTTTTCATCTGTCTGTTTCCCTGTTTTTGCTGTTTTTGTCGTAATTGATTATACGGGCGGTGGCGCGGGTTTGCTGTGTTGAACTTAGTTTATCCTTTTAAAAAGGTGTGGTAAACTTTGGAACTTCGTTCATCACAGTGACCAGTTCTGTAGGGACCTGTATTTTTGTTTAGATTGTAGCGTTCTATCTTCCTCGTTGTTTTAGGAAGACGTTTCTCTTGTCCCTCTTCTACCTTTCTGTAGATACGTTCTTTTTTTTCAGACTCTGTTCTTGTTCGTACCTTGTAGTGTAATCGGCGTAGTTAGGTTGCATTTTTTTCCATTATAGTTTTTTTTTGTAGAAGCTTTGTCCTAGTCTGGTTCGTTGTCCTTGACGTACTTGTGGTCCTTCTACTGTATTTCTTCATTCTTGTCTTTTCTATTCTTTTTATAATTAATAGTGCTATACATTTTGTAGATATAGAAGTAGTTGTGCTGTAAAGGTAAATTTCTGAATTGTATTCTGAACTGGGTATTGTTATATCTGGTGTGATCTCAGGTCTCTGGTCGTATCGTTAGTGATCATACCGACAGGTTGGTCGTTCGCATAATAGATACCATAACCATAAATCTGTGAAATGGCGGAACTCCAACAACTAATGAAGTTGGGTAAGGAACTTGGCCCGGAGGGAGAGGAGCTACGCGGCTGGATTAAAGAACAGCAGGCGGATTTGCGCGATGAGCGTGCTAAGGATAGAGAGCGAGAAAAAGAGGCTCAAGAGCGACAGAGAGAAGAGGAAAGAGAGGCTAAGGATAAGGAACAGGAAAGGGAGTTTAAGCAACAGGAAAGAGAGGCTAAGGCTCAGGAGCAGGAAAGGGAGTTTAAGTTAAAGGAGTTAGAAGATAAGCAGCAGGAGAGAGAGGCGCGAATAAGAATCGCCGAGTTAGAACTCAAGAAGAATACGCCAACGGAAACGGTTGAGCGGCAGGTACACAATAAAGGTGGCGTTAGGATTAAGCTCCCTACGTTCGACGACCGGAAGGACGACATAGACGCCTTCCTTTACAGGTTCGAACTGAACGCACAATTGCAATGGGGGGAAAATAAGGAATTATGGGCCACGTACCTGGCGTCGCTATTGCAGGGGCGAGCGTTAACCTACTTTAAAGAGCTACAGCGCGAAGACGTGCAAGATTACGATAAGCTGAAGGCTTTGCTGCTTCGCCGATTTGCGCGTACCGAGGAATATTTCCGGGAGCAGTTTAGGCGAGCACGTGCAGATACCAGGGAGGACTTTGCTGCCTTCGTCGCGAGACTAACGGAGTATTTCGCGAACTGGGTAGACTTGGCGCATGTGGGCACGGATTTTGCTAAACTGAAAGACTTAATGATCCGTGACCAGCTGTACGCGTCGTGCCACAAAGATCTGGTGGCTTTCCTGAAAGAGAACGAACCCGCGACGGTGCAGGAGGCGTCTAAGTTGGCGGAGGCATACCGTACGGCGCATCCGTCCAAACCAGTCGCCAGGGCGTACGTCCAAGATGCTGGATACGTCGCCGTTGTCGAGGGGTCGCCGGCAGGACTTAGGGACAGGTCGCGTCAGCGTGGTGCCTATAGCGGGCAAGCCCAGGGGCAGCATAGGGGCTTTCACCAATCACCGGCATATGGATCCGGTAAGTTTGACCGAGCAGGAGGGCTAGGTCGCGGTAATGGCCGGGGGCGAGTTGTGACCTTTGCCGATGACCGACGGCATAGGGACTCTAGTTCCGGTCGCGAGGGGTCACGGGGACCCAGGCCTAGAGCAGCACAGGGAGCGGAGTGTTGGACTTGCGGACGCGTGGGTCACTTTTCGCGCGAGTGTAGGGCCGCGAAGTGTTGGAACTGCGGAAGAGCAGATCACATCAGCGTGAACTGCCCTGCAGGTAGGATAGCGGCGAACGTGGACAGTAGCTCCAGTCCATGTTCCCCAAATAAATTTCATCATGCGGCTGCGTGTGTTACATCGGACAACGGAGGCGGACAGTATTCTAAGTGTCCCAGTTGCGAGAAGTTATTATCTTCCGGTGTTTTACCTTGTGGGAGAAAGATCCCCGTTATAAATTCATGTCATACAGGAGGTGGTCTTAGGGTTTATCCGGGGTTTGTTGGGGACGAACCGGTCTCGGTTTTACGAGATACAGGATCTACCGTTGTGGGAGTGCATAGGGACTGCATTCGGGATTCACAGCTTACAGGTGAGACTGTCCCGTGCATCCAATTTTCGGGGGCCATTGAGAAGTTACCCATGGCAAGAATAGTGATAGATACACCTTTCCTTAGCGGGGAAGTCGAAGCAGTCGTTGGTTGTTTTCCAGGCGCCCAGCTCATCATTGGGAATGTATCACGGGTGGTTTCCCCTTCCGATGAGAACGTGCAAGCATGGTCGCAATCAAAAGGTATTGACTTTTGCGCCGCGGTCGAAACACGTCGACGGGTAGCTGATAAATATAAGATTAGACCTTTGGCGACGCCAGCGGTCAACCTAGATATCACGCCAGAGCGCTTGGCGAAATTACAAAGGGAGGACCCATCATTAAACCCATGCTTTGGGGAAGCGCGAACCGAGAAAACGAGGAGATATAAGAACGGGTCGTCCTCCTTTTTTGTCCAGGGGGGCATTCTGTTCCGTATGTACGTCACAGTGGCTTCCGTTCAAAAGCAGGTCGTCGTACCACGGTCGTTAATTGCTACAGTATTGCGTCTGGCCCAGGATGTTCCATTAGCGGGTCATATGGGAAGTACTAGAACCAAGCAGAGAGTTCTGAAAGATTTTTATTGGCCGTCAGTATACAGAGATGTACGTTTATATTGTAAGACGTGCAGGGCGTGCCAAAAGACGACGCATGAGGGTCGTTCACCCCAGGCTCCTCGTCAAAAGATCCCCACGGTTTCGGAACGGTTTAGAAAGGTTTCGGTACCTTGTTGATTTAGGAGAAAGACTATCTGCAGCGCGCACTATGGCAGAAGAAGCTTCGGGTATCGCTTCGAAAGAGCAAGAGACTATAAAGATAGAGGTTCCAAACTGAGAATTTTTGAGCCAGGAGACAGGGTTCTGTTGTTGTTACCTACGGACCATAATAAGTTATTGATGACATGGAAAGGCCCTTATGTTATTGAGCGAGTTGTTTCAAAGGTAGATTACGCTATCCACATTGATGGAGCGAGTAAGGTTTTCCATGTTAATATGCTACAGAGATTTTATGAGAGACCACAGTATCTGTGTGCACAGACAAGACCAGAGGAGACTGTCTTCTCTACTGCTTGTACGGGGGTCGTAGACCAGTTGGACTGTGACGTAAGCGACACCGAGGCGCAGGAGGAGTTACAAATTCAATTGCCGGAGTTAACTCCGACACAAGGTTACAGGGACGTAAAAATTAACCCTGACCTTACGAGTTCAAGGAGTGGGGAACTTGAGACCCTGTTAGCGTCATTTCCGGATGTTGTTACGGACTTGCCGGGTCGCACTACGGTGATCCAGCACCAAATAAAGTTGACTTCGGATAGGCCAGTATTTCTTAGACCGTATCCGTTGCCTTTTTCTTCGAGAGACAGAGTCATAAAGGAAGTTGAGTCAATGTTGAAGTTAGATGTGATAGAACCATCAACATCGCCGTATTCATCACCCATCGTCCTCGTGAAAAAACTTGATGGATCGGTGCGGTTCTGTATTGATTTTCGAAGATTGAACACTATTACGGTAGGCGATAGGGAGCCTATTCCGTTTCAGGAGGAATTAATAGCTTCATTGGCCGGGTCCACGTGGTTTTCCAAGATAGATTTGACGAAAGGGTATTGGGAAATCCCGCTTACTGAGGAGTCTAAACAATACACGGCGTTTCAAACGCCCATTGGATTATTCCAATTTAAGGTCATGCCATTTGGGTTGGTAAACGCGCCAGCGACGTTTGCACGATTAATGAGATTAGTGTTGAAGGACATACCTAATGTCGTGTCATTCTTTGACGATATAGCATGCCATACGTCGACATGGTCTGATCATATTCAGACACTAACAGTAATTTTTCAACGATTACGTCATTTTGGGTTAACTGCTAAACCCGCAAAGATGGATTTGGCATGTCCAGAGATAATATTCTTAGGACATATTGTGGGTAGAGGTGTTCAGAGACCTGAAGAAACAAAAATTGACAAGTTAGTAGGGTTGCAAATCCCTAAAACAAAGAAACAAGTCAGAAGCTTAGTGGGAATTTTAAATTATTACAGAAAGTTCATTCCAAATTTTTCCTCCTTGTCATCTTCTCTTACTGACCTTACTAAGAAGGGACAACCCGATAAGGTCCAGTGGACGTCTGAATGTCAGACATCATTTGATAATTTGGTGACAGCATTATCATCGTCACCCATTCTGATATTACCCGATTTTCGATCTAATTTTATCCTCAGAACGGATGCGTCGGACTCTGGTGTCGGCGCTTGTCTTCTACAGGAGAAGAACGAATGTCTCCATCCTGTATGTTATGTCAGTAGGAAGTTATTGCAGAGAGAAAGAAAGTATTCTGTGATAGAGCGTGAGTGTCTTGCCATTGTCTGGTCCGTCCAGAAACTAGGACGTTATCTCATGGGACGAGAATTTTGTATCCAGACAGACCACAAGCCGCTGACATTTTTGTCGAGGAATCGTTCGTCCAGCCCACGCTTGTCTAGATGGGCATTGGCTTTGCAGCCGTACACCTTCGTTATTCAACCAATTCCAGGAACCAGCAATCATATCGCCGACTACCTTAGTCGAGCCTAGGCGAAGAGTTCAGGAGCTTATACATCGGAGGACAGGAACATTGACAGGATCTGTGTGAATAAGTCGACTTTAAAATATTGACATTATAAATATGATATGAAGAATGGTTGATAGGTTGATTGGTTTTCGATTCTGTATTATTAAGTTTAGTTAGCTATTGATGATGTGATACATATATGCATAATGCATGGCATATTGATCCCCATATTTTCCCCTGATCCCGGTATTTTATGTGCTGGGGGCATTGGTAGGTCATTTTTAATGTAGGTATTGCTCAGGCTCACTCGTTGACAGTCATCTTGATGCGATTTGAAATTAATTGCATTAATTTTTTTGGGGTGGGGGATGATGTCACGAGTGGAGTGAGCGATAGTTAATAATTACGGGGGGAGAGGAGAGTAAAATTAACGCACGGAGACAAGTGAGAAAGTCGTGCATGTCATGAGTGGGGGGTCTGAAGGAGGCGAAAGCGCTGTATAACTATCACTGCAAGTTAGAAGGTCCTAGGGAGCGGATCTATGAATAATAGCCCATCGGGCAGAGATAAAAGGAAGCAGTCGAGAAGACTAGTGAGAGTCTTTCCAGTTATGACTGGTATGTAGAATGTTGATTGATTATTATGATTGATGTATTATATTATATTCGTCTATTACCATGATGTGAATAAGTATATGTGAGGAATGTGGAAGTCCTTGATATTGGATATAGCAATGTGCGCCACGAGCGATAGATGAAAGTGAGTTCATGGATTTGTAGCGCGAGTGAGTAGTGTGTACTCCGATGGAGGTGTGTTACCGTAAGATGTGTGGTGAGTGAAAGGTGAACTAGTGTGTGTACGCGTCATGGATTGTAAGGAGAGGTGGAGTGAATAGAAATGGTAGGGTATTATACCAATGTAATATTATTCTTGTAGGTGTCGGGGACGGGCCGCAGAGCCACCTCGATGAGCACAGGAGATAGGCCAGCATAGGGCCGGAGGCCACACATAGGCCAGAAGTGAGGCTGTCAGTGCAGGACAGTAGAGGCACATAAAGTCGTGGCAGTCAGGCCACGGACAGGGACGTAGATATGAGAGTGAATGAGATACTATGTTGTTGCCATGTTGATAGGCTAGTGAACTGATATTATGTTGTTGCCATGTTGATGGCTATGGAAATAATAACGTGTTATTGCCCTGCTGAGGTGCTAGGGGAGTGTTAAGGTGTATGACAATAGGAAGGTGATATTGAGAGACTGCGGTGCCAGTGAATCATTAATGTACTATTAAGACCCTGAGGGGAGAGGCTGAGGCCGAAGTGCCTTTAGGAGTAACTACCGGATCGTGGATCCGAGGAAGAGTGCGTGTGAGAATAAGGCCGTTGTACGGCCGTGCATTTCAATAATATAATGTATGTAATTGCGCTATTATATGTATAATTAGGTTTAATAAATGTGTGAGTCTGATGGATTGTTTTGTTAAGTGTTAAACTGTTTGTTCGTGATTGTCGTCCTGTCATAAACTATTACATCTCCCAGTCTGGGATTTGTGACACAGCCCTTTTTGCAAAATTTGCTAACAACAGTTTCTGCAAGTAACATGATACACAAAACTAGAACTGCACGTCCTGGATGAGATCACAAATGTTTATAGGAACTGAATCATCTAGTATACAATAACTTTTGTAAAAACTATTCTCAGGCAATGCAGGGCATGGCGAGGACCACAGAGGATGCGGAACCCTCAGCAAGCGCAGCTGAAGTTCCTCAGGCTCCTTGTGTTACACCACAAGGTAGGGAACGAAAACATTTTCTTTGCTAGCAAGTACAGTTGGGACGTCTATTTTTAACTCACTTTTAAAACTGAATACTGGGTCTAAACGAAGTTCACAATGTCAGACACTCAGAAAAAACACAATGTATGCTCAACATAGAGATGAAATTGAAACACTGCCATGGGCATGATTCAAAAACAATGGCACAGAGTGAAATTGTGAAGAAAAAGTGACTATCAGCACAATAGAAATGCTGAAAAAAAATGTCAGCAAGTTAGTTATTTCCTTCTGGAAATGAATAAAGTAACCTTAAAGTGAACACAACACATAATACTGTTATGTCCTTTGTGATGCAGAATTCACTTGACTTAATACATGTATTGCATGCATCTACTGTACATAGAGGCAAACTTAGATAATACCAAATTTCCTAGTTTCAGACATTCAAATTTGATGTAGCCTACAATGTCCGTGGAAAAAATTACATCATGTGTAAATAAAATAGCTCATGGACTGCTGCTATAATTTTTATTACTTACAAGATGGTGTGCTCTAACCTTGTAACTGGAAAAACTTGACCAACTCATTTTTTTAGCTAAAAATAGTCACCACGCCTTTCCGGGGGTTCCCTATTCAAATGGGAAGTCTACATGCACTATAGATAGCAAAATTGAGCTTCGAAGCCTTCAGTAGCTGCAATTCTAACCTTGTATGTGGCTGTTCTAATCCTGTAACTGATTTCTGTGGCGGAATTTTGTTGTGTTCTAGCCATGCGTATATCTAATTGCATAAGTGCCCGACAATACTTTGTGTGATAACCGCGTAACAGGATTAACCCGCTTAAGACCTGCATTAAAAAAAAAAAAATTATTACAACAGAAAGACACATTTTGTTTGATTAATACGACCAAAAAGATATAGTCCTGTATAAAAAAAAATCTCGCAAAAAGATGATTTTTTTCGTCTCCTGGAAAACAATCCCAAAACCAGTTACATGGTTAGAATACAACAGCATTGATAATGTACAACCACTGCGAGCATTGTGAATGACCAAGTTGGTAACAAGCAATATTCTTTGTTATTTTCAGGTAAAAAACGAAAGGGCCAGGAATCCACAGAAGTTCTGCGGTTCCTGGAGATGAAGGAGAGAACTAGAGCAAAGGAGAAGGAAGAGGAGCGAAAACTGAGAGAGGTGGAGAACAGACTGAGAGAGAAGGAGCTGGAGCTGCAAGCAAAAAAGCAGGAGGACGAGACCAAGCTGAGGCGAGAAGAGTTGGAGGCTCAGAGACAGGAGAGACTGGCATTTCTGCAGATGATGTCTACGCTTCTGCAGAAAAATACAACATGATAAAGAAATAAAACTGTCATTCCATTATATATTATTTTGTTTTTCACTTTGCTAGTGACGTGTTCTTTCATCATTCACTGTAGATATTCTTCAAGAGAAGGTGGTGTCAGATTGAAATAACTGGAGGTGAGATTGCCATATAGACATGTGCGGCAGTTAATCAAAATGGTGGCAACCAAATAATATTTTCCGACTGGTTGGAGCTGTAGCTTTAGATTTTTCTTAAAATCCAGGAAAGCAAAGTATTTAAGAATATCTCCAAAGCCCCATTCCACACAAGTTCTTACTTTCCCCATTGCAGTGTTGAAGTTCTGTTGTTCATTAGTGAGAACAGCACCACGAAATGGAGCAATGAGGTTACGCCTCAGGGGATATGCCTGATCTCCATAAATACAAAAATTGCCGATAGTGGCCAGTTCCTGCAAAAGTCCACTTTGTGCGAGAAGGGCTGAATCGTGCCGTTTCCCTTCCATGGGTCCATACATATGGCCGATCAGCCCATTGGGATGCATGACACTTTGAAATTTCAGGCCATGCACTCTTTTGTGGCCACTGTAACATGTCCTTTGATTTTCTGATGGTCTAGCAATGGGCCGCAAGGTTCCATCAATAAAACCGATACAGTTATTCAATGTACCACCTTTTGCAGACACTGCATTTGCAAACAGCTGTTTGTCCAGCCAGTTATGATCTAGCGTAGCAAGCTTGTGTCCAAATGTTAGAAAAATATGGTCAATCATATACATAAAAATCAAACTGATGTCAATTGGATTCCTTGCAAACTCCAAGGCAACATCTGTGAGTCTGTTGGGGTAGCTCAGGTGGCGTAAAAAAATACACAATGCCTCAGTACCACACACATTCAGGCGATTGGTTGTCACCACTCTGTCTGGAACTCTCAGAGCTGTCCTTAGCCGAGGAAGGTCAGTTTTAGAGAATCTGAAGCGCTGCCAGGCAGATTCAGTGTCTATGGTGTCCACGCTGAAATTTCTGAAATGATAAAAATATTCAATGTGTTCGATTAAAGCCCATAAAAGTACTTTGGGGTAGGGAAAAAGAATCAACTTAACATTTAACAACTCATCAGTTTAATCCGGAAATCAAAGTATCTGGGGTTGATTTCGGTGGTGTTAAAGGCATGCCATTACTGGAAATGGTTAAGAAGTCGATATTAAACAGAAGACAGATAAACGAGATATGAAAGTCGAGGATCAGAACCAAATAAATGGAGTAAAAATGAAAGTCCATGATATTGATAATGACAAGAACACAACCTGAAAATTGGACTGAAATTGAAATGCAAACCTTTCATATTCATTTCTCTCCCCGTTCCTTTGAGAATACAGCATGAGGTAATCATCTAGATCCTCACTGTCATCATCACCGCAACAGTTCATTAGTAGCAACAAGGTCTCTGCCTCGGAATCCATCTTGGCCTGTGAAAATACAGTGTCATTGTATGTCATGTACATGCAGGGTACAACTAAATTTTTTTTTATTCATCATAACCTACAGCACAGGGTTCACACACGTCCTGAAAAGTCCTTAATTTTCATAAAAGACAAAAATAAGTACTCAAAAAGTTATTAAATTCTGAAAATGATGTCAAAGTCCGTAAAAAGTCCTTAAAATTTGTGTTTCGGTTGAAACATTTTGAGATTCAAATCTTTCAGTTGCACACTGGATAATTGGTACTTTGAAATAACTGAACGTTTCAGAGTGAATTTACTATGTTTGAATACTAGATACAGAAACATTCCATTTCGACGAGTGCTGCACATCACTTGTATAGTTGTAATATTTTTGGCTACAGGCACACAGGTCCTAAATTGTTTAATGTGAGTCCTTAGGAAGTCCTTAAAAAGCCCTTAAAATTATGTAGTTTTCAAAACTTAGTACGGACCCTGACAGAACAACCCTGATAACACATCCACCCTTGTGACTGAACTTTTTAAGGTGTGTTATTGGAAGGTTGTGTTGTAATACAGGTTGGTTAATGGAAGGAAAAATCACATCCAGACTCTGGAAGGGGGTGCGTTAAAGTTAAAGGGGAGGGTGTGTTAACATGTAGTGCAGCAAACACAGGCGATAATGCGGTCTCTGTCGAATGATGAGTTACATTTTATGTAACTTACTGTAAATTAAATTGCATTCTAATCAGGTGTCGCCACAGCATGATTCTACCACTTAGGGCCTACTAGTAGCCTAGTACCTACAATTTTACCTGAAAAATTTCGAGGTGGAAACAATAGGAGCTATAGATCTAGTTGCACATCACACCCCAGTTCATCGTCACGCAAATCCACCAGGCCTAGAAGAAATTTTCCATAGCAAAATCAAACAAAACAAACGAAGAATCAAACTGGTATACTCACCATGAGACTCACTGGAACGTTTGGAATACTGGTGCCCACAATTTCTTGTTGAATTGGTTTTGTTCGGAAAGTATAATTGCGAAATCGGTTGGATAGTGGATGCCAACAACACACAAGAGCCAGTTCCGGCGGTAAACGTGATCTGTGCGCCGAGCGAGGTAATGCGAAAGCACTCCGCTAACGGGCCGCACACGGGCTGACTGTGAGCTAAAAATACACAGTGCAGCGATTGACCTACATCACTTAGCGTTGTGTAGGCCTTACGTCCCGCGTGTGCGAAAGGTCTCTATTATCTACTCTTCAGTACTATCTCTTGTGCCATTATGCCACATCATCATTGCTCATTGCCGTGCTGTTACTATTGGTCACTCCTGCTTTAGCACTACCCACAGAAGCGTAGCCAATAGGAGACACGCCACCTCTGATAAAAGGGCGGGCGTGTGTGTGGGCGTGGGGAGTACGGGGAGAAAGAAAAACCTTGGCCCTTCACGATCCAAGGATGGAAGAAAGATAAATACTGTCAACTCTCCAAAACAGCACCTTGTAGTGCTGAGTCATTCCTGTACATCATTTACACGTGTGGCAAAATACCTCTGAGGAAAAATACTTGACCCTAAAGTTAATTAGGCCTACTGCTATGTGTTGAAAACCAAAACCAGTTCTGGGACTAACGATTCTTTCCTGGCACCTCAGTTTCTAAAGGATTACGCCACCAAGTCCGCCCACAGTGATTCGCTTCAGTGAGTCCAGCAAAATGTTTCGGAGCGTATAGACAGCCACACCCCTAACCCAATGCTTTCTACTGAGTGTTATTCTGAATGACTGTACCTCTGGGCGTCAGCTTGCCCAAGGTCTGTATTCAAACCGTCATGGACGAATAAATTATACGTTTTTAAGTAACCAAGAAATGCGGGCCTGGTTTTGACAACGAAATAAAGACTGCGCTACCAATGTGTACAAGAAGTGTGTGTTGATGGTCTCTGAAATGCGTCATAGAACGGGGAAGCTTTCGGAGGAAAAAAAAAATGAGGTCGGTATTCAGATGTAATAGTACACGGTCATTTCATAACTGCAAATGAGGCTACTTCCACTAACCACGCTGTCCCATTCCTAACGGCCATGTACGCTTCCCTTCAAGTATATTATCGAAGAGACCTTGTCTTGGGCCAGTCTGCAGCAGCCTCACGGCGTTTAGTAATTTAGTATAATTATTACGCCACGTTCGCCTCTGAAACACCTTCGATTACTGCAACTGAACTCTGTCAAAAAAGACCCCCCTCCCCCCCCCCCCCCAAAAAACTGTTCAGCTACTGATTCCCTGAGCAAAAATTGTAATACCATCAGTTTCTGCGCCCCCACCCCACCCTCAAACCAGTGAACTCATAAAAACTTGAACTTCTCAGGGTGAGCTCATGGATACTCTTGTATATCTTTTGCCAAAAAAAAACAAAACTTCGAAGATACAATTATCCCAAGATCCATTCTATTTACCATCTTACAGTTTATTTCGTTTAACCCTTGGTTTACCAATTAAGTTATACGCACACTGAGTGAACTTTGTAAAACAGGTTTCAAAAAATGAATGTAAATTGTGGAATGATTTCGTTTAGTCCACTGTCATTAAAACATGTTTACAACGAAGAGGTACGAGATGGTTCTTATCAAATTCTTTCAACGTGGACAAAACCTAAAGATTCCATTGGTGGTTAAATTCTAGTGGCCTATGACATTCCACGTTAGGTCACACTCGAAGTTGAAATTTTGGGCCCCGCACTGCCGGCAGCCTGGCAGTTTTCCAAAATGCAATCACTGCTGATTTGCACAAATCCATGACGGTGCAGTATTCACTGAAGCGTTCACAGTGCGAAGATCAAACAGAAAGAGAGAAGATTTGAGGTCTTTATTTTAGGAGGTTCGCTGCCCTTGGCATTTACACCTCACTTTACTTGTTTTATTATTTCTTGTTCTGGCGGGGGGGGGGGGGGGGGGGAGATGATATGGATAAATTTTAATCTATTAATTTCAATTTTGCCCGGGCAGCGGCCTTTCGGCCTGCTCTTTACGATTTCCAACTGCCAAGGTATCTTTAACGTGCGCAACGTGCACACGGGCCCTCCGAATTTTTTCGTTCTTATCCGAGAAGACTAGGTACTCGATCCTACCCCCCAATAGGACCAGGGACTTGAAAATATGAGAAAAATCCAATTTCCAAGAACTACTCGATCCTACCCCCCAATAGGACCAGGGACTTGAAAATACGAGAAAAATCCACTTTCCAACATGCCTGCACTGCCCGGGTTTAGAACCCGGGACCCTTGGCATGAGAGGCGAGCACCTTGCCTCTAGACCACCTTGTCCCCATCGGAAAGAGAGAAGAAAAAAAGGCGGCTTATTTGATTACGTGGTACGTATGCTACACGAGACTGAGTATTTCACACCATGCGGATATTTACGAAACAGCAGGCCGATAGAAAAAGTGCTGTGCCACTGTTCGTGTACCGAAACAGCTGTTTGCACTTTGGGAATGCGGGCCATGGTGTCGAAAGAGTGAAAGGTGTGTCTCGAACTGACCAATCACAAGCGCTGGTGGATACAGACCCCCTGGCGCATGACGTCGTTATGCGCAGGTAGCCTACACACACAAAAAAAAACTGGTTCACAGACCGGCTTCTTGGCTAACTTCATGGCCTATTCAAAGGTCCTAAAACATGACGCGCCACCATTTTTTCCCCTGGCATGCTGTAAACAACATGTTTATTGCGAAATGTCGAACAGCTTCATTACAGGTCATGCTATCCACCTGTTACCAGTGCCGCTTGTACCGCGCGCGTTCGTTTGCCTCAGAGCCAAGGGGCCCTGACAAGCTACAACTGATGACAAAAGGCTTTGTGCATAACTTTAGATTTTGGTGAGCCTTGATGTGCAAAAATGACAAAGGAGTGCTGAGGGTATTTAATAATTATTGTTACGTGGCTGCGTTTTTTTTTTTTTAATAAAAGATCTTAGCTGGGAAGAGGGTGTGGGGTGTTTGGTCATGTGATGAAAAACAAATGCGGGGGGGGGGGGGATAACAGGGAAAACAAAAGAACGCCATCCATTTCTGTTCAAAGGTTTATTTTAATAATCGACCGTTCTGTCAGCCATTATATTTAAAAGTGTCTTGTGGCTGACACAAATTTCGTCCCATCTGTAAATAAACCTACATGTATGTAGAAGTTCGTTAACGCGTGTTTAACAGGAAGGCACATGAATTCATCTCTCTCTCTCCTGTATGCTTCCTGCTTCATCCCACCCGCATTATTTCCACCTCCCCACACTCTCACACACGCATACAACAAAATGAACACTGCACACCATAAAATGCTATTATGCTATATTACATCAGGGCCCATAAAACCATCAGACTGTGGAAAAGCAACTGTGTGATCCTATTATCATGATGAATTAATCGATACTCGAAAAACCGTACTTTCCCTGCTCACAGATCACTGGGCTTTTCACGTCATGTACAGTGTGAACACAGGCCGCAGAACCAACTGCCAAGTGCTCAATCAACCCACTCTCTGAGAAATTCGATAGGTAAACCCGGACTCGACCACAAGACCACCACTATAGCGGTTTCTTTCGCTGCCCTTCTTCCTTTTCCCTTTATTTAATCTCTTACCACAAGCGGGCCATTTTTTTTTTTTTTGCATGCATGGATTTGTATAACAAGTTTTTTTTGTAAAAGAAATTTTAAAAGTGGGAGGGGAAGGTGGCTGCAAAGAGGCCACAATTTTAAAATTAAAAAAACTAACAACAACTCGTTTTTGATGTTGGTGTGCTTTCAACCATGTACTTTTAATAATCCTTTTGCTGCACATTCAGCAATTTAACGTTCAGTAAACAAGGAAATACTACTACATTTTGTGCCGAAAAATTAACGTATTACAATGTAGCTTCTTTCTAAACCCTTCTTGCAGAATATATGATTTATACACCACAAGAGTCTTTGGGATAACTACCCATTGTTTAAGGGGGTCATAGTGAGAAGGGAGATTGAGAGATAGAAGAAAGGTAGAGAACAGCCAGGTTATTTATGGGTCAACCGCCTCACGCAATCCTCCCGACCAGTTGCAGTAGCTAGAAAACCTTTTTGTGGAGGCGAATTGACAGCGGCTGGTTTCTGACCTGTACATGACCCGGTGTGGTGTAAGCCGAATTTAAGTGTCACCGAACAACCAAAACACCGGCTCTAGAATTTGTAACAGAAAAAGAAAAAAAAAAAGGTAAATGCGTCTTGTGGTAAACAGATTACTTCACATGAAGGATACATAACCGCATGCATACACCTTTTATAATCTATCTATTAATCTATCTATTTTGCGTATCCCTTCAAACGTATTTTAATCGGCTGGCCGACTTCTTAAAGCTTCATAAAGTTTGTGTATAAAAGCACACATTCTCCCACATTCCACAGCCAGTGCAATACAAAATTCGAGAATAAACCTAACAAACAGACATTATTAGAAGGACGGTTTCGCTCCAAATGCATGCTTGGAAAACGTGATTTTTCATTCCAATGGTTCAGCGCATCTTTCCTTTTCCTTTGCGTTTGACTGCATCGTTTCTGTATTATTGTTTACTCAAGGCTTTGCTGCATACAAATTTTTCTTTCTGATTTTGCTTCAAGCCTTGCCGCGACCTCACAGGTTTTCTGTGGTTTTTGGTTTTTGCGTTCAAAACCCACGCGTTTTCGACTCCAGTGGGTATAATGGCCGAGGCCCATAAAATCGATCATTTCTAATCCATGTAATGTCAAGGTCTTTCTTCTATTTGCTGGGGACGAAAGGTGTCAGTTCAATCCAGCGGCGTATACAAATTCTGAAGTGAGCGGTTTCATCTGCAGCAGCGCTGGTGCCGAGCGCAAGATTTACATTACAGGCAATGGCAGAACGATTCCAAGAAAAGTAATACATGACCGAACAGACACTTCAAAGATACTGTTTGACAATGTGAAATGATCCCAATCAGCGGCAGATCTATATTTTGGGGACCCTGAAGCTGGAACCGGTAGGGGACGCCTTCGCGACCAGCAACAATAGAACAACATCCAAAATTCACTCATTAAAAAAAAAGGTTTCTTCAGGGTCCCACCGGGATTACGGTCCCTGATGCTTAAGCTTCATTCAGTTTCACAGTAGATTCACCACTGATTCCAATGTCAATCAAAAACAATACAAATAATGACATGGCCAGTTTAATGTCAGTTGCTGGTGCCAAACACATTCAACTACTTAATTATACAGGTGGAATGGCTCCAAGAAAACCAATATGACCTAACAGATACATCACGGGGTAATAACTGACAATGTCAAAATGATCCCAACGACACCCAAAACGTTCAGGCACATTTACAAATAATTATGACGTGCACAGTTTTTGGTAACAGGCATCAGTACCTATTCAATAACATGTATAAATGGCAACTGACTCAATACACTTCCATAAAGTTGACAATTAAATTCAATACCCCCAAGGAAATTGTAAGGACCGACGAGTGAATTCTGCCACGTTACGTCTCCTAAAACATACGAGGGCATTCGTATTCTGAATAGTGTTGACGCAAGACACATACAACCAGTGACATGCGTGATTACTAGGCCGTAGCACTAGGGCAGAATAAAATATTAATTTTACATAATCTTATTTTTGCCCATACACACTATGGTATTTAGATGACGTGGACAAGCCGTAAATAGCTTGAATAAGGGAATTAATGAGGCAGGATAATGTATGATGAAACCAAAATGTAACAGGGAGTATGACGCCTGGTCCTTGGCAACTCTCTCTCTCTCTCTCCACGTCTCCCTCTCTTATTTCTCTCTACCTTTCTTTCTTTCTCTCCTGTCCTCTCTTTCACTCTTTCTTTCTCTCGCCTCACCCCCTCCTCGTCTACCCCCCCCCCCTCTCTCTCACTCTCTCTCTCTCTCTCTCGTGCTCACGTGTTTATTGACGTCGATGATCAGGATTAAGCCAGAAAAATGCAAGGTGAAATCATAGTGACTGCCTTAATACTGCCAAAACTGTCCCAGAAAAGGCTGTGCCTGGACCAATCACAACGATGTGTCAGAAAAAAATCGGATTACTGGGTGACCTCACTAACCTGAATGAAGCAAAGGCTATGCCAAACGGTAATCTCTGATTATTCTGCGCATGAACTTTTATAAAAATTCTGAGACTAAAAATGTTCAGATTTCCTCCAATATTACTATTAGAGAAAAAAAAAGCGGAAGGAAAAAAAACAACAACAACGGACCAATAATTTTTTTTAAAAGGAGGGGGGGGGAGTAGACTAACAAACAACATCAGTAAGTAGTAATATGCTGTTAGCCCCCAAAAACTCAGAGTCCGCGCACTAATACAGCTCATACCCCCACTTGACGCCATTCAGCTCCCTGAGCATATCCGCCTTGCCCTCCTTAATATGTAACATTGTATTTTAGTACAAACACTGTAACTTCCTGAGGTTATGACATCCGGGTACATATTGCTTCTCTTTAACACCCATTTCAATCCACGGTCAAACAGTAACTCTAGATAGCTTATTAAAAACAAAATTCACATGTCAACAAGGGTTAGATGGACAAATATTATACCCCCATTCCGCGTTCTGTGAAAATTAACATCAAAGTGTTTTGGATATTGGAGGAGGCAAATATGACGTGGTTCAGACTACTACTGTTTCTCGAACATTTTACTTTCGCGACATACCTAACAAAACCCGACATCAATATCAGCACTACCCAACCCTCCCGTCACCGTTAATTAAAGCAACTTGATTGTTATGAGTACTTAGTACCAATATTAACATTATATTATGACGTTCAACAAGCCTTTTATTTTCGTGTCACACCCAACAAAACTTGTACAGCCCCGACCCATCTCGTCCGACACCATTACAATGTTTGAATTTATTGCTAGCAGTAATTAGGAGCTGGTTCTCGCAGCGCGACTAGGGAATCTAGGTGAATACTATTTTAAGATCTTTGATCTAGCCTTACTGCGACCCCACAGTTTTTCTGTGGTTTTTATAATACTATGTATATTGTGTGACCTGAGGCAACTGAGCGGCCACTCACACCGTCAAATAACTGGGTCGACCATATGTTTTGTGTCTCACCTGTGACCATGATCCAAAAAAATTGTTACCCACATGCTTTCACGACCCTCTTCCTTTTTTCTCCCCGTAATTTCCCCTCCACTGTTTTTCCTCCAAATTAGCATAAAAGTAGGGCTGACAAAGACAATGAATGGCATGTTAGTGATGTCAAAAACGTACAATGGTCTTGCCACCCCAAACTTGGAATTCTACTCCCCCAACAGCACACATGCGCGTGACACCTGTGTGAAGACTGGATGCTCCAAGAGCGCGGACCATTCTCCTCTTCCTCCCTCCCTCCCTGCCATCCTTATCATTGTTTTCTATCACCACTATGTATGGGCCAAATTGTGATCAGTAACTTCCGTCTAGACTACAGTTAGACATGGCGCTTTTCTCTTCTTGTTTTTTCTTTTAATTTGCAATGCATGACTGTATAGCTTTTGTCACACAGTGTCTGATCAGAACCAGAAGATGCATTTTTCTATGGTCTCCGGAATGACTGAGTCAGAGTGTAATCATAGGGTAAGCTTTGTTTGATGTTTAATGACGACAGATTTATTAGAAAGGAGCCTGAAACTACGGACGATCTTATAATATGGTCACGCACCAAGAAAGACTATCAGACACATCTATGAATTTTAGCACTGTAAAGAAAAATATTCATTTAATCAGCACAACCAGGAAATGGATCTTCATGAAAACACATGTCACAAAACTGAGACATGTACATGTAGTATAAACATTCAATATTTTGTTATAAAAGATGGAAATCCCGCTTCACGCAGTTCACAGTGTACAGTTTGCCCAAAAGTTCATTTTGTCCCTCTTTTGTTTTGTTGCACCACGCAGCAGATAATCAGTAGCACAGTTTGTATACAGTCCCTTTTATCTAGATGTTCAGCCTGCCATGCTTTATTGTTGGACAATTTTCCCATTGTTATATTGTTATATTAATATTTATGCCAACGCCTATTATGAAACCTTCCAAATGACTAACAAAGATGGGGTCGGTGATATGACTTCCACTGATCGATAATGAAGAAATTCTGCCATCAAGGCAGGGATCAGCAGGCTGCAGCAACCAGATGGGGGAACATTGAGGCTGTCTGCATCACTTTTAAATGACATGTCAAACTGCGCTGTGTTAATCATAGCTCTGCCCTGCTCCTCCCGCCTGTCTTCCTCTGTCTCTTCCTCATAGCAGGATCAGTAAGCTGCTAATAAATGCAGGAGAAAAAACACTACTCTGCTTTAAGTAAATTCGAATGAGACATCATAGCAGCACTCTTTTTAATCATAATAAGCATTGCCCTTCTACATTTCTCATGTCTGCTTCCCCCTGTGTCTTTCTCTAAGCAGGATTAAGTAAGCTACTACTAAACGATGGGGAGGGGGAGTGATGGTGGTAATTTAGATAAGTTCAAATGATCCATACCATGAGCCGTTGACCATTGCTCTTCTTTATTTCTCGTGCCAGTCTCTCTCTCTCCACCAAAGATTACGTAAGCTGCTCATGAACGCGCGAGAAAACAGTGGTGCTGTACATCAACTCAGACCATTAAGCAAAACAAGCACGTGCTTAGGGCATCAAGGGAAGGGGGGGGGGGGGGCACCACAGAAATTTTTCACTGCCGGATTTAACATGGACCACAAATTATGTTGCAGCTGAACCAGGATCCACAAAAAGGAGGCCCCACAATAAATGAAAAAAGTAAAGTATTTGCTGGCCTACAAGATTAGCTTTTATTTTTTAAATATGTGTGTTCGTGGTTTATTTTTGTTACATTTTGAATTACATATACTATACAGTATATGGGGGCAACAAAATCTTTTGAGTGCTTAGGACCTCCAAAGGTCTTAATTCGGCCATGATCCATACAGTGCTAATCACTGTGGTTCTCTGTTTCCCAAGTCAGACGTCCTCTGTCTCTTCTATTCCTTTTGTCTAGTACAATAAAGTCAATTACTTGTACCACTACATGAAGGTAACACGTGAACTCTACATGTTGACCTGAAGCCTCAGTGAAGGTCTCCTCTCTGGCGCTGTCATAGCTCACTGGTGACCAGGCGATTCTTATCATGAACTAAACACAACATCCAGAAAACAGGGCAAGGGCATGGTGTGCACTTATGACTACTTCAGCAAGAAAACACGTGGGTGAAATGACAGTGTTTGTTGTTTGTTATTTTTGCTACCCACACCATCTTTTTCTTTTGAGGTGCTTGCCGGAGAGGGGGGGGGGGGAGGTTCTTCATAAGATAAAGAGGGCTGAGATCACACCAAGGCCGCATTTGCATGCTTATTTGAGATAAATAGGAGCAGGGTATAAAATGCCTATGTGGGAAAACCTAATGTGACGTAAATTAACTGCTTTTAAAGTTGTTGGTGCCAACACTGGAAATGTTTTGCCTTGTAATGCTGACATCACCATTGTAATGTTGCTATGGCTGTACTGTTGATTTTGTTTTTCTCATGAACTAAAATACATCTTTATTCGATAAAAATAGAAACTGGTCATAAGATGTTTAAGTTGTTGGTGCCTACACTGGAAAATCAAATGTCTTGTCTTTGAATGCTGACATCAACATTGTAAAATGTTGTAATGCCCATGTGTGTGTGTGTGTGTGGCTGGTCTTTTTTTTGTTCACCCGCCATTGTCGATTTTTTTTTTTTCTCATGAACTAAATATACATCTTACGTTCTCTCCCGTCGCGCCACTACTTGCCGCTGCACTTGGAATGGCAGGTCGTATTAAAACTACCAACTTGAGATTATTGGCTCAGCCCCAGTGTGCCCGGGGCAACAAACAAACAAAAAAAAAAGGCGTGGGGGGGGGGGATTAGACCTAAAATAAAAGATGTTGCGACAGTATGGCGAGAGTGGAAGGAAGCCATATCCCCTGCAGTTGCTGCCTTAACTCTCGCCACATCCTCCTTCCTTCTTAACTTCCATTATCAGTCTCAATGGAATGGACGAACAGACGAATGAAGTACGTAAAATGCTTTAAGGCCCTGTTCGTGAATTTTGTAAGATTCTTAACGGAGAAGGAAGAAAGGCGACAAAAGTTGTGGACAACCCTAAAAGAAAGTCTTACTCCAGTCCATGTGTGAAATTGTCCCTGATGACCGGCCAGTCTGAAAGAGGAACCTGAAACTGGGATATTATCATACAATACACAAGCTGCAGGGTGAAAACAAACAATGACAATAATAATGACGACAATACTAACAACAACCTACCGGCAGCCTCCAGCACATCAGCATCAATGGCGTCACTCTGCATACACAAGATGGCCTCCGCGCCCACCACGCTGTGCAAGAATTCGCCTCTGGGCACGGCCTGCTCCGCATCCCATTGCTTGACGTCGCAGACCTGCAGCAGAACGTCCATGCCTCTCTGGGGGATACGTCGAGTCACGTAAACATGTGGACGCGATGTTGCGTGACGAAAAGGGCGATCCTCGACAGGAGGCACACTTTCCTGGGAGGAGGAGGACAGTGTTGGTGCTGGTGCTAGATTGGGGTTACCGCGAGTTTCAGCCACGGCGGTCATCTTTCCTGGTCCTGGTGAGATCTGACAGAGGGCAAGTGTGGTCAGATATGAATCGCTAGTACTAGTAGTAGTGTTGTAACGACAAAAATGTGTATAGGAATGTCGTCTCCAACGTCTTTTCGGTCTAGACGATCGGCGAGGAATCAATACAATAACAGGTACAACACGAATCTAACAGGATATAATGTTGGCGGAATTTTTTTCTTCTGCTAGACTTTGGACAAGTCTAAATATATATCAGAGATTTCTTCCGCTGCGTTGAAAGTCTTCAGTTTTCTCTTGGCCAACACTCGCACTATGATTAATTCACCCGTTTCCGTATCTTCAAAAATTTTCATTTGACGCTCTCAGTTTTTTTCCTTTTGCTCCCAGGACCTTACAGACGGTGCTGCGAAGCATTTACACTTCGCTGAGAAGTGAAACTGTGAACTCGAAGGGTTGCACAGACAATACAATATAAGCCTGCCAAAATATGTCGGTTTCCGAGCCAACAAAGCTGTCCAAGGCTTGAAACAAACTCAGCTGTTGCCGCTTCAGCTTCTTAAGTCCTTGCAAGAATAACCTCCGAAGATCCACAGTGGCCTCGCGTTTTATAGGAGATTCACAGCTCGGTTAATGTGATGCTTGGGTTGGCACTACGCTTGAACGAGAATGCACAAAACAAAATCTAGGTCTTCATCAGTCGCTTGAGAAGCTGGGGATTGCCAGTTGCCGGTGTCAGCACATAAATGCTGTTACGCTGTGTCCTGGTTGAGGCTGATACACGCCACAGCAAATGATGAGGTACTCCTAAGCCCGTGCCTTAAATATGATGACGCTGATCCTGAAACAGTAACAAAAAAAAAGTCGGTCAGAGCACTGTATGAACTTCCCTTACAATTGATATCCTGCATTTATGAGATCGAGTAAAAGCACTCACTTCAAGGGAGAATATGAAAAAGAAAAAAATCACACTTGATGTCAGAAGTAAGGGGGGAAATTATACTGGATAACAATAATGACCTCGCCTAAAGTGCATTACACTGAATTAACCGAGACTCCATTCACTCCCATACTCCTAAGGAAAAATTTCGCCAAGGTAAACAGACTCGTTAATCTACAACTTTTCTCCGGCGTCGAGGGAGGAGCAGTTTTCTACGGGGGAGGGGGGGGGGGCTTGTTGCCACTCCGCCAGCACAAATCATTTTCTACATGCACAGACCCTAACCTGTGATAGTGAGTGGATTACAAAGGCCTTTTAGCCGCTTATTTGAGCACATTTCATGGTGGAACCAGAGACGTGCTCTTATTATGTAGGTCACTGGGTGAAACTGTTCCTATAGGAGTTTTATAACATTGCCAACACAATGGAAATCCTAGAAACACCAAAGTATATAATACGTCATTTAAATGCATCGACACTAGTAATAAACGTAGTGCAATGTGTTGACGAAGTATTGCGTTCCACATTCTCGCAAATAACAATATCACATCGGCTCTTTAAATGTGTACGGTGCACTTGTACTACATTCTTTGGTTACAGGGTATAATCATACAACTACATGTGCGTCGATATCAATAATGTTCTTTATGGCACTATTTCCTTAATAAAAAATTTAAAAAAACGTTAACAAAAAGAAAATTATGATAATGGCATCTGTTCCCACACGTTGTAGTACAGAATCATAAAAACAACGTTACGGTTAAACTGGAAACATTTACTTGTGAAGTATCAATGCACAACAGCGACACGAATTCCAGTAAGCGCAGTTCCACCATCAACACAACTGGCCCAAGTGTAACTGCCTACAGCCCCGATTTGAGGTCTTTATTTTAGGAGGTTCGCTGCCCTTGGCATTTACACCTCACTTTACTTGTTTTATTATTTCTTGTTCTGGCGGGGGGGGGGGGGGGGATGATATGGATAAATTTTAATCTATTAATTTCAATTTTGCCCGGGCAGCGGCCTTTCGGCCTGCTCTTTACGATTTCCAACTGCCAAGGTATCTTTAACGTGCGCAACGGCCCTCCGAATTTTTTCGTCCTTATCCGAGAAGACTAGGTACTCGATCCTACCCCCCAATAGGACCAGGGACTAGAAAATATGAGAAAAATCCAATTTCCAAGAACTACTCGATCCTACCCCCCAATAGGACCAGGGACTTGAAAATACGAGAAAAATCCACTTTCCAACATGCCTGCACTGCCCGGGTTTAGAACCCGGGACCCTTGGCATGAGAGGCGAGCACCTTGCCTCTAGACCACCTTGTCCCCATTCCAAATGTTGGGTTTTATAGGGCTGGCGAGGGTAAACACTGGGGAAACAGGGACAGGACAGAGCCAATGCATCGGTCAGATAATTTCGCACAACGACTAGCCGATGAAAACCCAACAGACCTTGAAACGATTGCGTAACACTCCCTTATCTCGCTGGTGATCTGAAACATGACATTTGACCTCACTTCAGCTGGGTCAGGTGGAAGAATAACACTCACGCGCCACAGCTACATGACTGTGTTCTGAATTAGATACGCATGTACACGTATCCCCAAACTAACACTGACAAAGAGACATTCTTACAGTATCCGAACTGTACAACTGGCAATTCCCTGCGGCCTGGTCAGGTCACTCTGTCTTCTTTCAGACGTGTTGAGGTTACCGTTATGATAGGTTATCACAATACCACAGCCCCTGAATCAGGTACGGTTTTATATATGCGCCTGTTGTGCCGTGAACTTTGCCAGCTGACCGACTTGTTTACTATCATTGCATTACCGTGCTACAGCTGTGTCTGGGGAACGCCGTGACGTAGGGATCGATTCTACTTCGTCACCACAGTTTACAAGTGGTCTACTGCCACCTGTCGTAAAGTTCAGTCAATTTGAGTTTTCAATGGATTTCTGATGACATCTTGTATTTAATTTCAAGTCTATGCGCTTTCCATAGTAAAGTAATCATACTCGACAATCATGTCCACCCCATTTTCACTATTTCTTGTTTAGAGGAACTCAAACTTTGAAGTTAATGAAGTTATTTCTTAAAGTGGTGTCAAGGGAGATGGATCACTTGTATACAGGGATGAGAACTTCCCTCTAGTCCACGCTTGAGCGGCGGACTGGAACTGCTACGTGAGGAACTACACAATATTCTAAACTTGCCATAAACTAATGGCGTATTTTCCCTGAGTTAATACGTCACAACTGGATTTATAACACCACCTGGAAGAAATAAGTTTTACGCGTTTTGTGCAATTCTCCACCTACGAACCCCTCATTTCGTTCTAAAAGTAAATCCTGCAAAACATTGTATACTGGAAGATCTTTAAACAATGTGATTTCAACAACAATTTAAGTGTACTCTCCTCCTCCTCCTCCCCCCCCCCCCCCCACCACGACCAATAGTGTCATAAAGAAGAAAAACATTCGCATCCATTTCTTTTGTCCTGACATTTTCGACCGGACCGTACTAAAATCCTTGATGAAAGTGCCATACACTACTGGACATTTGAGCACTTTAAATTTGTTTCCAACAACAAGCCTCCTCCCGCCTCCTGAGCTCATACTGTTTTGAAATCCATTAGAATAACGCACAGTAACAAGTCAAGCAAACCGATTGACTGCATTTTGATCACAGACATTATTATTATTATTATCATCATTCTTGAAACACTTTGTGAAATTTCAGTCCAGCCAAGTGCTAGAAAAGGGAGGCGTTCGGAAGTCTCTTCACATAGAAGCTCCTTTGTATCCTTCAACTGTTAACGTCAAAGAAAGTAAATACTCACCAGTTTATCAACTACGCGTGTTAATATGTTGTTTTACATTTAATATTTAAACATTTGACTCGGGTTCGGATGATGAACCAAACACTTGCCTCAGAAAAGTTTAAAATAAAAAGCGGGTAATTCATACAATACATTTTGATATAATAATAATTGTGTGCTTTTCATTCCATCTGCCCACTAAGACCAAGTTGTGGCAACCCACAGTCTGTTACACTGCGAAGGCGGATCTGTTGTGCAATGCAGCGTGTGTGTGTTTTATGAGTACAGTACTTCAATATGTTTATGCGGATATCTTGGAGGCGCGCGTTTTGTGCAGTTTTGTTTTCGTTTTCAGGGATGAGATTACGCTGAGTTTTCATGCGAACTTGTGTATGCTGCATGATACAGAATGTACATTGTATCGCCTGGTGGTTGCTACCTCATTCTTCTTTACATCACATTCTCTCTAGTGATACCCTCTGGTTAAAACTCTGTCAGTGTGGTGGTGTACAGCGTTGTAAGCATTGTATTTAATGAGGATAAAGAACCGGATATACACTGAAAGCGGGGGGGGGGGGGGGTGGGGCGTGGGTGGCAGATGTTTACTGTCTGGAAGGAACCCGTCTCTTGTGCTTGTAAGGGTTTAAATGTTCCACTACAAGACCTACTCTTTCACATGAACTACGGACACCAAACATCCCTGTGAAAAACATATAATTCTTATCTTACAATCTTTCCTCACAAGACTATCTCTGTGCAAAGGACACCTCACCTAACGTTCATGATTCAAACTGCTCTCCATTTATAAGTCAAGTGTCAATAAATGCTGCCCGCCCACCAGATCATCTGAATTCAAGTATCTTTTCATTTCCTTGACATGTCACGATGGTTGGTGAAGTACGTCAACAAGTGACTAAGTATAACAATAACAAACAATATTTTGTGCACTCCCTATTTTCTACAAAGGTGAAATTTGAATGCTCTCTCGTGTCTCATCCGCTCATCAACGTTTACCCAGACAAGATGATACACATGCCTGGCCAGCTTTTGCGATGGCAATTAACAGTGACCTAATGACCAAAGTTCTTAATCCACATACGATACCCCAGTTTCAAATCTCAGGACGTGGTTCAACCTAAGAAATTTCTCATATTATTTTCAGGCCTAAATTCGTCTCACTGTGCCGAAATGTAACCTACCCCCCACCCCCTTTTTCTGACACATGGCAATGCCATACAGAATTCATATTGCGCGATTATTTCTCACGATTTTCCTCAACTTCATCTTCATACTCTCCTGATCTAATAGTTTATATATATATTACTTATATAAATTAGTAATCATCATTTTGAAGACCAACGATTTGAAAATCGCTTACGAAGTCCAATCTTCCCAAAGACAGCAAAGGTTTTTCAGTCCCCCAGACAAAAACAAGTTAGAACTGAGGTGGCCTTGACCGTGATCTCTTTATCGACCTTCTCCAGTCGCCGTGTCCCAACTACAGTAGTGTTCGTTCATCACAGCGCTAGGGCTGTAAGGTCCGGTTCGTTTACATTACAATGTTTAACCAACCAAATGCTAAAAGACAGCGTCCGTCACACGTATGTGTACTTAAAAACAATAATTAAGGTTTGATCTGTTCAAGGATCAAGACACTCCCATCTCATTCATTCTTGTCTGCTTGGTAACTGTTGAACATGATGCAACCAACTGTCATAATACTTGACATCTAAACGGTTTTATGATCGCTCCAGGTCCACGTAATTCTGAGAAGGACCCTTGAGATCCTGTGACATTCAAAACACCGATTTTCCCCATGGCCCCAAAAAAATGTTTCAGTATTTGCCAGAAGATGTGATGTCTTAGGGATTAACTGTAATAGGTTAGTAGCGCACGCAGTCACAGTTCTGACTCAAGACTTGATCTTCTTTTGAATCAACTAGCGAGGCAGACTTCTTTCAGTCTCATGGTGCTCAAGGTCCCGTTTGACTGCCTAGTCCTCAAAACCCAGGCAAGAACAGACTGAGTCGGTGCGCTATCGGCCTGTCACATCTCTGACTGGGTCAACCAACTATGAATATTTAGTAAAAAAAAAAAAAAAACATAGCTCCATGACCAGCGAGGCATGGGATTTCCAAAAAGCTGATTTCTTTGATGTCACTGTAATCTAGGTGAAATTTGGAGAGAGTAATACACGTTACGTACAGGGAGAGAGAGAGAGAGAGAGAAAGAAGGTGGGGCGAGGGCGAGGGAGACGGGCAGACGACAGAAATAGATAGAAGCAGGGCTCCGGCAAACAGCTGTTATTATTATACGTTAATCAGCTGGTCACAGATTTCGATTACGTATGACCATACACAAAATGAGGCCGATAACGTGAACACCTGCAGTTGCAACAACATAAACATCGCCATAAGATCTCGTTTACGCCAATTCATTACAACACAAGACGGAATACAAGTGTTCACTCACCAACACATCAAAGGGTAAATTCCTAACGTAATGCAAAACACAACTATATTGTACAAAACCTAATGCATCTTATATTTAATAAATAACATAAACTATAACATGCGTTAATGTATTTTATGTAGGGATTTGAAAAACAAAATAATACTGACTAGTGATCTGGCTAATACCGACTTGTGACCTTTTGGAAAGTCAGTACTGTACTGTACTGAACACTAACTTCACTAACTTCAGCCTCAAAATACTGAAAATTGAAGGTGCTCAAGGGGTATAAAAAAAAATAGATGAAAATTACACAAAATTTTAGGTGAAATAGCCAAAGCCAAAAATGATTTTTTTTCTCAAATGTATGGACTGTGCACTTTGCACATTTTTTATTTTCGACCCCTCACAGAATATAAATAAAAATTTACTTCTGAGTTTTGCTCAAAGTGGAGGGGCGGGCCGCAAAAAGCAAGTCAATTCAAATAGATGGTTAATTGCTGTCAGGCATGTTTGGTACGAGGTCGAGAACCCACTCTTCGTGGCATATGAAAAATATGAAAATAAAACAAGGAATGACACATTCTGCGTTTGAATGAAGCAAAATGTTTCGCTTCGGGTATTTTTGAGATTCAGTCACTTGCCGAGAACAAAACCTGACCACCCACGCGAGGCAAAAAATGCTGCAGAAAGCCGGTAACACGTGACACTGATGAAAATTTGACACATCATCACCCCAGATTGCCAATGTTTTATACCCTTTTCGCAAAAGTTGAGTTCATGACTTCGGGTATATTTCTTACTAATTCCAAGCCTCCACATCGTTCATAAATAGGTCGCAATACATAACATTTCTATTTACTCATTATCAATTTCTTTTTCAGAGGAGCCCAAAGTTCGAAGCTAAATTTTCAGAGGTGAGCCCACGGGGTGCAGAACAGCTGAGTATTGGGGTGACAAAATGCTACGGCATTACGCTTAAAGACCACTCCCTGTCACTGTTTCTTGTTGTTGTTTTTTGTTGTTGTTATTGTTGTTGTTGTTGGTACTGTTTGGTCTGTCTAAAAAAAATACAATTTAAAACTAAGTTTTGATGACCACATGAGAGACGGATTTTATCAATACGAATAGTAAGTAATAGTTCGATGGACTTTCGACTTGTTGTGGTTTTGCAAGCAATAGCAAAACTGTAAGCAAATTACTTGTCATCACACATAAAAATAGCAGGACGTCTCGCTATCTTAAACTATCAGTAGTGCCACACCAAGTTTGTCTAGACAAGATAAAACGTAAGGTCATTATAATTATGTAGATGGTCCGTTATCTTCCTTTTTTTTTTTTTAATTTTCGCTCTGAATTCGCAGGATACTTTCGACCTCGCCGAAGAGTGCAGAGACCGTTATTGCGACCCGCTAACATACTTTCCAAGATCTCCAGTTCTATTTCGTGACGCGTGGCAATGAATGACTTGCAGCCAAATGAACTGTTTTGATTTGAGTGACACACAGCTCTCACGGGCCAATCAGTGGCTGTAATTAAGAATGAAGCAAAGAAACGATTCATTTATCTGCGTCCGCCAGTCAAACGCTATACCGACGCTGCTCGGTGCGTCTGGAAATACAGCTTTGTATAATGTAAGAAACATTAAACACGTGAAACAGTTCAGCCTTTTTGAAGATGAAACCATATTTCACTTCCTCATGCCCAATTTCAGAAAATTCCGATCAGTGGTCTTATCATTAAAAAGGGGTTTCTTCAATTTTTATAACATAGATGAGGAAAAGACTTGAGTGGTAGGCATAAGTTTACTTTAATTTTGCCTGGGCAGCGGCCTGTTCGGCCTACTCTTCTAATTTCCCAACTGCCGAGGTATCTTTAACCTGCGCAACGTGGACTCGGGCCCTCTGAGTTTTTCGTGAAGACTAGGTGCTCGATCCTACCTCCCATAGGATCAGGCACAGGAAAGCATGAGAAAAATCCCCAAAATTCCTCCAACATGCCGGCACCGAATGATCAGAGAAGTCAGCACACCTCTCCCCGACCCTACTGACTTTGTTTTGCCCCACGTCCCGAGAACCCACACGAATTGCATGTAATAATACCCTTGCAAATAACTAGTCATGTAAAACTGTACCCCGGCAAATGAGATCTAGATTAAAAAAACAATCCACTACATGGCTGTGTGCAAGTACAGAAAATAATGGGATACTTTATATCAATGTCCTTTGCCATTCAGGTGGGTGGTATAAGTTAATATGGGATCTCAAAGGTGGCCTGCGCATTAACGATGGGGCGATAATGGTAATTTTAATGTTCACTTGAAAATTAACAGGCCAGACCCAGTGGGGTGAAGAGAGGACATCGCGTGGGTCAGTTGCCATGGGCCTATCATTTTGAAAAAGCCCACTCTCCATGGCAGTTGTAAAGGAAGGGGGGGGGGGGCGCTCTTTGATGAAGTATATTGATATTGTAAAGAGAGCCAATGTGGAGCCTTCACTGGAAAATATTATCTTTAAGGCTGTTGTTATAAGTACGTACATACCCCAAGCGTTTTGCGCTAGGGGCGATTATATATTTATGTACCTATCCCTAACCCTGTCCTTATCCTCAACCCTAAATCTTATCCAATCCCTAACCCTGTCCTTATCCTCAACCCTAAATCTTATCCAATCCCTAACCCTGTCCTTATCGTCTACCCTAAATCTTATCCAATCCCTAACCCTGTCCTTATGCTCAACCCTAAATCTTATCCAATCCCTAACCCTGTCCTTATGCTCAACCCTAAATCTTATCCAATCCCTAACCATGTCCTTATCCTCAACCCTAAATCTTATCCAATCCCTAACCCTGTCCTTATGCTCAACCCTAAATCTTATCCAATCCCTAACCCCGTCCTTATCCTCAACCCTAAATCTTATCCAATCCCTAACCCTGTCCTTATGCTCAACCCTAAATCTTATCCAATCCCTAACCCTGCCCTTATCCTCAATCCTAAATCTTATCCAATCCCTAACCATGTCCTTATCCTCAACCCTAAATCTGATCCAATCCCTAACCCTGTCCTTATGCTCAACCCTAAATCTTATCCAATCCCTAACCCTGTCCTTATCCTCAACCCTAAATCTTATCCAATCCCTAACCCTGTCCTTATCCTCAACCCTAAATCTGATCCAATCCCTAACCCTGTCCTTATGCTCAACCCTAAATCTTATCCAATCCCTAACCCTGTCCTTATCCTCAACCCTAAATCTTATCCAATCCCTAACCCTGTCCTTATCCTCAACCCTAAATCTTACCGAATCCCTAACCCTGTCCTTATCCTCAACCCTAAATCTTACCCAATCCCTAACCCTGTCCTTATGCTCAACCCTAAATCTTATCCAATCCCTAACCCTGTCCTTATCCTCAACCCTAAATCTTACCGAATCCCTAACCCTGTCCTTATCCTCAACCCTAAATCTTACCGAATCCCTAACCCTGCCCCCTACCCTTTCAACAAAAAAACAAAAAAACGAGGAGGGAAACATAAAGAAAATCTGAAAGGGTACACATGGACTCCAACCTGCAACTTAGTTCGGGAGCTGTGGGCGGGCCCAAGCCTATCGGGTTTCGTTTGACGGTTAGGCCGTCTCCATCCGTTCCACCTGAGCGCACTTGGGACCAGTAAGAAGTCAAAACTGGCCTGATTTCATCATTTTTACCAAACTTTGAAATTTAATATCTTGATAACCAAGTGACGTACAACAACATGTGACATGTGCAATCAAAGTTTAACATGCGCTCTATAACATAAGACACTGAAAAAGTGAAAAAAATGGCGACATGCCAAATTCACCCTGCCTCCAAGAAAGGCATGCAAATTATTTAAAAAAACATACAATTTCATATCAAAATAATTATTATTACAAAACGCGAGATATCCCAAACAAACTGTGTTGACTATAAATACAGGCAACCATAGCACTTTACACTGTCAAGTTTCCATTTGCATCTACTTCTTCAGAAGTGAGATATTAAGTCTTTTGAAGTGGCTTCATTTAAAAATGCATGATAAAGTCGCTCCTGTGGTCTCTCTGTCTCTCTCCCTCCCTCCCTCCTTCTCTCTCTCTCTCCTCTCTCTCTCTTCTCTTTCTCTCTCTCTCTCTCAATCAATCAAAGATTCTCAGTCACACTTCCTTTTTGTTTATGAATATAACAAAGTGGAATTATTCACAGATATAATTAAAAAAAGATTAGATGAAGCTATTAAAGCATTTGAAACACATGACATTTAGTCAGCCGTCTATGTAACTAGTTCGTGTGAATGATAGAGTTGTACTTAATATTACCAAAATAAATAAATATGCACCCCAGACATCCTGGACCGTTTTCTTGGCTAATTCAAGTTGTGTGGCAGTAATGGGCTTTAGCTTCAACTTGCTCATGCGGACTATGCATTTTTGGCATATTTTTGCAGAATGCCTGCTGTCGTCCGAAGTGATATCTATTGCAAAGTGGATAAGTAATTCTGGACGAAATGGTGCACAGTCTCTTGGTCTTATTTGCCTTAACATCAGCAGAGCTCTGCACACGAAGGCTACAAACACGACAGAGTTTATTGATCAGATCAGTGTGACTGAACAGTGTATGTTCCATTATAGCCGATTTTTCTGAAAATCAATAATTGAACTATCCCTTACTTAAGGCTATTATAAAATGATGTCATTAATAGATGATATATCAAAAACTAGAAGATTCAGGAAGAGACAGGTGAGGAAAGCTAAAGAGAGACGAAGTAGGAAAGAGAGAGCAGTACACCCAGTTATTAATATGATATAAATTTCCATAAAAGGAGTAACATAGAAGTGTTCATTGTATCTTCCCTATCTCCCCCTTCTCTCTCTCTCTCTCACACATACACAAACAAACACACACACACACTCTCTCTCTCTCTCTCTCACATCCACAAACACTTTCTCTCCTCAAATGGAACTAACAACTAACCCCTAGGAGGGAAAAACAGTTCCTGTAGGTAGCAAAAGAAGTAGATGCATTTAATTTTTGCAGGTCTGCATTAGGCATAGGTTCCTCTATCCCTGGATGGTTAACTAAATACTGTAATATCTCGCAATTTTTAGATAATTAAGTTTAAACGGAACCATGCCTAAATTTTCAAGCACTTTTAATCGCGATCCATAAAGAAAAAGTGTCTATTAAAAGACTTATTGAAATGTTCTCCTTATAAAACTTATATCACTGTAAAGAGGAATTGTTTATCTGTTTCTTTATCAATTTATCTCATCGATTATACTTTCACAAAACACACAAGGCGATCGCAAAAAACTTGAAAAAGAAACAAGAGAATGAGATTAAATTTTAATCCTCAAGTGAGGATCCAGCAAGCCCCGCACAGGTAAAAACGGATCGGATTACGGGCAGTCCTGGTACAGGCTGTGGTTACTGGGCAATAAATCTGTCAACCTGCACCGCCCACTAGACCAAACTAAGTTGCTGAATCGGTAGAGGAATGGAGCCCATGTGGGTAATAAATCATACATAATTAAGGCTGTTGTCAAGGTGGATTTCAGGAGGAGCTCTCTAGCTCTGGAGTCACAAAAGGCTTTACAATACGCACCCCTAGTGCAAAAAACTTGGGGGACGTACGTACTTGTAACAACATCCACATTTTAAAGAAGATTCATAAAAAATTAATACAGTGTTAACAACAACAACAACAACAACAAAAGATAAATAAATGTAGATACGGTAACTGAACCCGATTTAATGTTCCAAATGTTTTATATATCACTAGCTGAGGTCCCCGGCCCTGCCGGGGATAAATCGGTTTGAATATTGGTTTCAGTTCTGGGTGGTTATTATGGACCTGCTTCATCTGGCCTGTTCCTATTTGTTTGTTTTATTTTTGCTTGTTTGTTTTTAAATAAGTCTTACTGCTCTGCCTTTGTGAGTTGACACCCTGCGCATCCCGTACAACTGCATGATTTGCGCACGGGTTAGTGTGTTTGATAGTGAACACATCGCAGGTAATGATAACAAAACCTCAAAATGGCGAACCATGACTCGAAATAGATCTGAATGATGGCGAAACAATAAATTTCCAATAAAAAAAAACTACAGCGATTTGAGACTTGTATGCCTACCGATAGTACGTTTTTTAGGGGGCATGCTGCATCAGTGCATGCTAGATCTAGCTCTCACAGGCACTACTGTGATTATGAATCGAATTCCGGGGCCGGAAGTGGAAAAGCGATTAACAAAGAAAGAGGTCATAGGTTAACGAACGTACAATTCGGATCAAACGCTCTCGCAAATTTACTGTTCCATTCTTATCGCATTATTGGAATAACTCACGAATCCCAAAAAAGCTTTTTTATGCCTATGTACATAGGAACACTGGTCAGTATCGTACAATTGTGTGTGCCAAATTTCAGTTCAATACGTCCAGTAGTTTTTGAGTCCATAGGGAACAAAGGGGTTTTCTTACATTTTTTTTGTATAGATTATGTATCCTCTTCATCAAATTGAAACAAGTTAATGAGCAGTCTGAAATGAGGCTTACATTTCCCTCCTGGCCAGGGCCTATTATGAGCTTGGCATGGGCCCGAAAATTAATATTCTGGTATTTTGTCGCTTCGCATTTTTGCCATAGGCATGCCGGTAATTATTAATGCTGACCTAAAGTAACGTTGGCGGTGTTCGTTTGGAATGGGGGATATTTTTACCAACACTTATTGCTGGACACTGATCATCCGGTCGATAATGACACATCAGCATTAATGTGTGCAAACATGTTCGCTCTCCAGCAGTTCAGGGCCATATCAGCATCACACCATGTGAAGATCCACTCCATGCAATGGGTATCTTTGATCAGAAGCATTCAAGCATTCTCACTTGAACGGGAGGGTAGGAGAGAAAGAGAGGGGAAGAGAGAGAAAGAAGGAGAGAGAGCGAGGGAGAGAGAAAGAGAGAGAGGGAGACAGAAAGAGAGAGAGAGGGAGACAGAAAGAGAGAGAGAGAGACAGAACTCATGTATGGGAAATACCTGTGATAACATCACTTGTTTTCAAAGCCAGGATAATGTGTCGCCGAACACAGGCTTAACAGCCTGCGTCATACATGAAAAATTGATGTTCCATACGATCGGGTGACACTGCCCGCATGGCTGTATCTTTCTTTCATTTATTGATCATTTTAAAATTTCAATGAATATCAATTTGTTTACATAATGCAGCTTTCCTGGCATGTAAGACTGGGTAAGTAGTGAGGGGCTTATAAAACGGTTTCAAGGGGCGTACAGAATTGTAATGCATTCGTACTGCTCGCTCGACAGAACAACAGAATAAAGAAAAAAATAAGAACTAAGCAATTCAATAGCTAGGGGCGGGTATCTGCCATCAGCAGGGAATAATAACCAAAACGCGACGCGTTAATAAACAATAACAAAAAAAAAAACAACCCAAAACACGAAAGGGGGGGGGGGGTCCCAAAAACGATTGTGAAGATGGACTGAGGGGGGGGGGGTATCATACTAAGCCCGGTCAGACACAGACAGATGCTGCCAGCAAAATGTACACCAAAGAAATAGTGGCAGAGGCTGACTTTGTCCGACCGGGCTTGGTATAGTAGGGTCTTCCCGGATTTACTATGAAAATATAGTAAATGATGGTATACACTTCTTATTTGCCAGCCCCCAACTAACTGTGTAAGACCGGGGTTAGTATGATACGACCTCCCTAAGCAAGTTTCTAACAGGTTTTCTTATGAGATCCTGTAGTTGTGGGACACAAAACTAGGCTATGTCGTATAGAAAAGAACCCTTGACGCAAAAAAAAAGTGGAAACAAAGGAGGATTGGCTGAGTGTAAAAAACAGGATGGGCAGCAACTCTCTTCTTTTTCTTATCTCTCTAGTTATTGTTTGTTCCCTTTGTAATACATGTCAAGAAAAATGACAACCCCGCTCCTTTGTTCACATCCTGGTTCCTGCTGTAAACAACGGGGTGACAACTGATATGTTTGTTGAGTGACAATGTAAGTATCTGTTTATCTTGGTGCAGCATCTATAATATGGTCGAAGAGCTCATAATGGATGCTATTGCTATGGATAATAAATTCATTGTATGAAACTTGCCCCCCCCCCCAACCCCAACCCCCCTTTTATTTCTGAGTAACTGTGTTTCACGCCGCCCTTGGTAGATTATGCTATTGTTATGAGAATTATTTTTGTGTCTGTTTTAAATAAGACAATGTTGCTTTTTCCAGCAACACAAACAAAGTATTATAGATGGAAGTTTCGGCATCTTCCTTCATTATGAAGACAATGTTGATAGTATTCGCTGCAAAATCCGCCACACCCACTACTGTGTTAGTCTGTCTCACTTCCCCGAAAATTGACATTTACGACAACTGGGCTTTCAGGTGGCGGCGTTGTCTCCAACTTTTAAGGCCTAATGCATGATAAGATTAAAAATACTGTTAATTTAATGTCAAGTAAACAGGCCAGCAAAGTTCTAACAGTGCATCCAATAATCTGCTCATATTGTATCCCTGGGTTTCGTTTTACCAATC
Organism: Onchidella celtica; assembly: GCA_963931925.1. Taxonomy (NCBI): domain Eukaryota; kingdom Metazoa; phylum Mollusca; class Gastropoda; order Systellommatophora; family Onchidiidae; genus Onchidella; species Onchidella celtica. The sequence goes on along the minus strand of OZ007578.1, from coordinate 995,481 downwards.
CGCTGACACATAATTCATGAGATAGCAACATTTTATTTAAACACTGCGACATGACAAGTGTCTATATCAAGGCCGTGCCCTTCCCCCGTATTTACTCGAGTTAAATTTTAACCACAGAATGATCTCATCGTAAAGATAATTTACTCGGGGCTTACCTGAAGTGTGACCAGATTTCGAGTCTATAAGATCTTTATGACATTGACAAGCAAAAATATTCATGACACAGCGATATAATATATGGACAGAACGACCCAATGAATTGAGGATGTAACCGACGACCCTGGGTCAGAGCAATCCCAGGTTCCTAGTCGGAGAATTGCTTTGTGTCATAATGATAAACTGACACACGGGAAATTTGATTTTGAATGTTCATCATTGGAGTTAAGATTGCTGCAGCCCAAGGAGCTTATTTATAAGCTCCTTGCTGTAGCCTACTATTATTTCAGAGCTATTGTTGGCGGTGGTGGTACAACGGTGATGTGTTTTTCAAATACATGTATGCCTTTTGACACAGTGATTGCTCAGAGACTCGTTGAAAGCCATACAACTAACGATGCCAATGGCCAAAAGATTCAAGTGCGAGACCAATCAAAGAGAAAGACAAGAAGGGCTCACAAAACAAAACAAAAACATGAGGAGGAGGATGAGGTCAAATGGAACCCACGTCACCAAATCGTTGACGGAAAACACACCGCGGTGGGGGGGGGGGGGTTGTACATGTTCGAGTTTTGTCTCGTACGGATATCCGCTCCATGCTGTCTTCACATAAAGTTACGAGGTTTCCCGGGAAGAGAGAATGGACAGCAAGTGGTGCCTCATCCGCGTTCAAATACAGCACACACATGGAAAGAGGCATTAGAAGAAAACGGTGTGCGTGTGAAGAGGGCAGCTGATGAAAAGACACGAATCTAGAGAGAGAGAGAGAGAGAATGTGTTATAAGTTGAAAGAAAGAAACCGGGATATGGGAGGATGTGAAGCGATGATGTTGAGGCCGACAAACAAAATGATGAGACGGGGGCCCAGGATCTTGTTCGTCACTGAGTATGCCGATGATCGAAATTGAAATATGTCACAAATCCCAGACTGGGAGATGTAATAAGTTATGACAGGACAACAATCACGAACAAACAAGTTTAACACTTAACAGAACAACCCATCAGACTCACACATTTATTAAACATAATTATACAGATAATAGCGCAATTACATACATTATATTATTGAATTTAACTGCCGTACAACGGCCTTATTCCCACATGCACTCTTCCTCGGATCCACAACCCGGTAGTTACTTCCTAAAGACACTTCGGCCTCAGCCTCTCCCCTCAGGGTCTTAATAGCACATTAATAATTCACTGGCACCGCAGTCTCTCAATATCACCTTCCTATTGCCATAACACCTTAGCATTCCACTAGCACCTCAGCAGGGCAATAGCACATTATCATTTCAATAGCCCATCAACATGGCAATAGTACATTATCATTTCAATAGCCCATCAACGTGGCAATAGTACATTATCATTTCAATAGCCCATCAACATGGCAATAGTACATTATCATTTCAATTAGCACATTCACGCTCATATCTACGTCCCTGTCCGTGGCCAGACTGCCACGACTTTATGTGCCTCTACTGTCCTGCACCGACAGCCTCACTCTTGGCCTATGTGTGGCCCCCGGCCCTATGCTGGCCTATCCCCTGTGCTCACCGAGGTGGCTCTTCGGCCCGTCCCCGACACCTACAAGAATAACATTACATTGGTATAATACCATACCATTTCTATTCACTCCACCTCTCCTTACAACCCATGAAGCGTACACACAATAGTTCACATTTCACTCACCAAACATCTTACGGTAACACACCTCCATCGTAGTACACAATACTCACTCGTGCTACAAATCCATGAACTTAACTTTCATCTATCGCTCATGGCGCACATTGCTATATCCAATATCAAGGACTTCCACATTCCTCACATATACTTATTTACATCATGGTAATAGACGAATATAATACATCAATCATAATTATCAATCATCGTTTCACCTACCAGTCATCACTGGAAAAAACTCTCTCACTAGTCTTCCGACTGCTCCCCTTATGTTCGCCCACTGGGCTTTCTCTTGCGTCCGCTCTTTAGGACGTTCTAACTTGCAGTGATAGTAATACAGCGCTCTCGCCTCATTCAGACCCCCACCACTCATAACATGCACGCTTTCCCTTACTTGTCTACGTGCGTTAATTTTACTCTCCTCCTTTCCCCCCGTAATTATTAACTATCGCTCACTCCACTCGTGACAAAATAAAGCCATGACAATAAGTCTATAATAGCCAGCACCATAAAGAACAAGTAACAAAGAACTACTGCAAGAGAAAGGATAAGCCAGAGACCACAGAAATAATAATATAATTCTCTTGGACGACAAGAAGTCCGCATCCTCGACCAATACCGCTCCACAACCCATGCTCCTCATGTGGCACAACTGACGTGATAATTGAAAACATACGAGCACAGAGATAGATCAGATTCCAGTCCCCGGCCCTGTTTTCCTTGTGGCAAACAGAAAAGCTACTAGACACGCACCTATTAACCGATGTCCACTAACGAGGTACATTTCATTCTTTTGGTACGTTTAAATTTGCTGTACAAGTGTGACCAAAACAACAACAATTCAAACTTTTTTATCTTAACTTTATGCATACAGCTACAGTTAACAAGCCACATCATATAACAAGGAGTGCCAGATCAGATTTCGCCAACAGCTGATACAATCTACAATGTACTGACAATTGGCAAGGACAATATTTCTCACTCGTGCCAAGCACATCCCTGTCATCAGTGCTAAAAGCCACCAGTTGCCGTTTATTTTTCAGAACCATAACGATTGTACGAAACGTGACAGTAACATCCAAAAGTGTCCTAACACAAATTATTTTTATACCTCAACCTAAATCTGCAAGATTAATTGTTTTTATTTTTAAAAAGCTGCATACATGCATTTCAGTGTGTCCATGTATAATTCAGCATTAGACTGGTGGGGCAGTGAATCAAGTTTGTTTTGTCTCAGTGCGTGAGGTCTCTCGTTCCGCCAGCTGAGTCAAGACAGTAACTGTTTAGACGCGCCCGAACTAGTGAGGGCAGAGTCATGCTTCGCCACTGCGCGAGGTCCCCCTTCAACTGCGGATTTCACATTACTAAAACCGCGACGAAATAGTTTTGTGTCAGTGCGCCATCTGCCGTTAAAGTGTGCAATTTGTTTTACTTTTTGCCAAAATAAAAAACAAAAAAACTGCTCAATACCCCCTCCCCCGTGGGATCAGGGTTTTTTTTAGTTTGAGTTTGGGTCGGCACATAACGGCCACTTTGCGCAATTCGCGGACTTTTCGTTATCTCTCTTTGGGGCTAGCTTTCAGCCCTCAGATGCCTACAGGTAAGATCAAATAAATAAAAGTGAAGTTAAGGATTTGGCCGGGAAAGCCCCCCCCCCCCCCCGGATTAAACAAGTATACGCAATACAAACAGAAATACATCAAGAACACACAAAAAAAAAAAACCAAGAAGAAGAAGAAAAAATAAAAATAAAAAACCAGAAAACGAGTAGGTGCAAATGTCAAGGACAGAAACACTAAAAACAAAGAGCTCAAAACTCTTTGCAGAGGCGGGACATGGGTGGTGTCGGCAGCCACAGGTAACAGGAAAGCTGCAGCTGTGGGTGGAGGTGTGCGTGCATGGAACCTGAAACTGAAGACCCTCCAATGTAATGTAAACACAGTTCTTGTTTCACTGTACAAAGTAAGTGTACAGACGACAGCATTTGAGTCGGACACAACGCCTTGTTGAATTCCTGTGATCCTGACATGATTTCTTTCCTTGTCTTGATATTTTCGCTGAGACAAAGAAAACCACAACACAAACACTCACTGAAAAAATTGATGTTCACGGGTTCAAAGTCCAGAACTCCCCTCTCCACCACCAGCTGCACTGCTCGTGGTTCAACGGCGGGAGCTTTGCAGTCTGCACACGAAACCGGCGGGCCGCATGAAATAATAATAGTGATGGCCTTGAGGCGACAAGACAATGCATGAAAATAATGAAGCCAATTCGAGTTTTCAGTATTGTCGCTGTTGCGAGTCTGTTATTTATTAACGTTTGTTAACTAACATCTTTCACAAGCCACCTGAAATCAGGGGAAAAAAGGGAGGGGGGGGGGGGGATTCTAGACGTTTTTAAGAGTTTAATTTAATGTAACGTTTCAGTAAAATGCACGTTTTTCTCTCTCATTCCTGCACGTGTGCTCCACACAATTATTCACCCTGAAAACCAGCTTTCCTCCGATTGCCAATTTTGAGATAAATGCCCTAGATCTAAGACATCACGAACAGGTTTTGGAGTGCTGTCGTTGTATTTCTGTTTGCTATTTTGGGGGGATTCTCTTGGTTTGCGAAGCCCAAGGCAGTAATATGTTAAAGCCACCAAGGGCAAAAGATCCCGCAAAAAGTCCTCTCCATCAAGACATTGTCCACTGTGTAAAGATGCTGCTCTTTAATTAATCCGCACCTTCTGTCATTCACTCGCTCAGCAAACTGTATAGTCTCAAGAGAGCAAATTTGTCAACAAGCTCCATATCCAAAAAACTTCAATGGAGCACTTACTCTGACCAGCAATGTTCTATTTTATTATACTCGTTCTCAGTCCAAATGCAATGCTTCTGTTGGAAGGCATTCCGGAACTTTATTTTCAGGATGAAATTTTAGTTGTTGTTGCCGTTATCATTGTTGTTGCTGTCTTTCCAAACTCAACCTAGGCTAGGTTTACAATCACTTTTTCTTTGTGTCGCAAAAAGAGCAAACAAAACAACGAGGTCTAAGTTATACAGTCACTCAGCAACATTCCAGTCAAAATATGGCACAGAGCAAAATAACCTGAAAAATATTTACATGTAACACGAAACTGCGGTACAGAATGATTGGCATTTCACTACGTTTATCTGCGCTGTAGCGGGAAAGTCGGTCGGTGGTAAAATGCGCACCGTTCTGCACACAGTTGCTGTTTGCCCAATTGTTGAATGGGTGCCAGAACAGACCACACTGTCATGGCGTAATCACGCTGCTGCAATATTATAATCCTGCAGCCTGAAAGTCGATTGATTACCACATTATGGCACTCACCGCACATCCTTTACCTGGGTCGTACCAAATGTTCTTGAGACCGACTTATGCGTCAGCTGTAGAGACTTTTGGGCAAGGCCCCGCGCTCGTGGTCTCAATTATTGACAAAACACTTTTACAACTGACAGTTGTTTTGTTTTTTTGTAACAGAATTGTTCCTCCCAGTCTGTGCACGGGCCAAGTTGAGCTACACACGATTTCTAGCACTCCACCGCCTCCTGATATGATTAAAGTTTGATTGATTCCGTGTGCATTGTGAGTGTACAATGAATTAATACCTCTATCGAAAGGCTTTTTTTTTTTTTTGGGTGTGTATGCATGCAAACATCAGTTGGCGAGTCTCAAATACAAGGTGCTTACGCAACGCAGCTTTTCCAATACTGACACTGATGTGCACAGTTCACTATGTGACATGACATGACATAACTGTGATTTGATCCGGCTTGTGTTCGATCACCTTATCGTTCCTCTTTACACCTGGCCCATTTTCAAGTAGCCCGCAGACGTAATTACTTCAAATCTACAGAACAAGACCTAACAAAGGCTTTCGACACCGTAAGCCGATCTGGCCTGTATGCAGTCCTTAAATCCATAGGCTGTCCACCAACATTGCTAAAACTTATTGCATCCTTCCACACTGACATGAGGGCATGTGTCAACTTTGAGGGCTGCACATCCAATTCATTTGCTGTAAACAGCGGTGTGAAGCAGGGATGTGTTCTTGCTCCTACCTTATTTGGTATATATTTTGCAGCCCTACTCAAGAATGCCTTTGGTCAATGTTCAGGTGGAGTACTTATTAACACCAGAGTGGACGGCTCCATTTTTAATGTTGCCAGACTAAAAGCAAAATCTCGTACAGAGCATATTATGTTACAAGAGCTCCTCTTCGCAGATGATGCTGCAATCGTGGCCCACGATGAAACCACGCTCCAGGCTCTCATCAATAGCCTTGCCAAAGCCTGTGACAAATTCATGCTAAAGATCAGTGTCTCAAAAACTGTAGTTTTGACAAAAGGCTTGAGAAACCCCAACCCAATCATGCTGAATGGCTCTCCTCTGGAGCAAGTGGGAAAATTCTGCTACCTAGGCTCAACCATCAGTGGTAGCACAGACATAACAACTGAAATAAATGCCAGAATAGGAAAGGCGGCCACAGCTTTTGGCAAACTCTCAAAAAGGGTGTGGAACAATAGCAAGCTGACCATCAAAACAAAGGTACTCGTGTACCAAACTTGCGTCCTAAGCACCCTGCTGTATGGCTCAGAGACATGGACCACCTACTCCAAACATGAAAGATCCCTCAACTCCTTCCACCTGCGCTGCCTACGCAAAATTCTCAAGATCAAGTGGCAAGACAGGATCTCAAATATCGAAGTTCTGAGCCGAGCCAACATTCCATCAACTCAGGCTCTCCTAGGCAAAAAAAGACTGCGGTGGCTTGGACATCTCCACCGTATGGAAAATGATCGCATCCCCAGACAAATTCTCTACGGGGAACTTGCTACTGGCAACCGACCCAGAGGTAGGCCACACCTGCGATTCAAAGACACTTGCAAGGTCACGATGAAAGCATTCAACATCGACCCCAATGAATGGGAGAACCTTGCAAATGATCGAAGCAGATGGAGACAAAAATTGCGCAGTGGCACGCTCGCAATAGACTTCAAGGCAAAAGAAACATACCTGACAAAACGACAGAGGCGGAATGAAAACACTCGCCAAAGTGAACCCAAAAGACTGACCTGCAATCACTGCCATCGCACTCTCGGGTCAAACATTGGTAGAATAAGCCACGAGAGAAGCTGTCAGTCAAAGTGAAAGTGAATATTCTAGCTGCTAAGACCGTCTGTAAAGACGCTAAAGGCCATATATTATATACAGAACATAATACACGTAACATTGCAACTAATATTCTTACCGCGGCACCTAACGAGTAACGTAGACCTGAGGGCTGCATTATTGATTTTGCATTCATAAATTGTCTTTTTTGTTCCTTTCTCCCACCGGACAGTTAATCATGCTGAAGGAAAAAAAATAATAAAAGCACGAGAACGGCATGTATACGTATGTACAAACAGTTCTACCCTCTCTTCCTCTTCTTTTGCAGAAAAACACAGCCGGGTGTGGCATTATTTCCTTTTATCAGTATTGACAGCACGCGCAGTCCGAGTTTCGCAAGAGCACATGTCGCACTGACCTTGTATGCAAAAGGCCATACAGTGCACCTGCAAGTACGACAGTAACAACATTGACAAAGAGTGTGAGAAAGGTGACCCAACAAGAATTCCTCTGTCCCCAATTAGCAAAATAGAAGAAATGAAGTCCACTTGGCTGAAAAATTATATCTACAAAATTCGAGACCGATTACATTTTCTTTTCTTTTTTTTTCCCCATAAACAGTAATAACGTTTACGCTGACACTGAAGTAATCTGCCTTTTATATTTGGTGGGCATATTATGCCAGCCTTGTCGAAGGAAAGAAAATCCGAAAAGTTCCACAAACATTTATCTAAAAACGCCCAGAGAATTTTAAAACAACTTCAATTGACAAAGGGGATATAATGTAATTTTGTTATGTGTGCACGAGCCTCACAAAGTCCCTTTCGTGCTCAAACTCATGTACAAATTCAGTGAAAATGGTGCCGATAACCAACAAGTTTCTAAATTACAATTTTCTGATCAAAGCATTCGGTTTACACCAATGCACTAGAAAAGCCCTCCAATTCTCCTCGCAGTGAGGGCTAGGGTAGGGCTAAAGCCATTACCAAATGAGCTCGGTTTGTCATATTCATCATAACAGAAGGTTTGTTTCCTTTTAAACAATGCGGCCCGAGAGATATGGAGATGGTGTACATTTTTCAATCTGAACTATAATTAGCCCATTTTGTTCACGGTACCAATCGATGCGCTTGTTATTCAACAAAATAAAAATGATTTCACTTTGTTGCAATAATAATAATAATAATAATAATAATAATAAAGAAAGCATATTTTTTAACAATACGACCCGAAGGGTGTTGAGATAGTTTCAGTCTTTCTATAAATCTAAACAACAAAAGTTCATTTTGTTCAAGAGTATCAGAATACATGTATAAATATTATTAATATGTGGGTTAGCTGATATCTACATCTATCTTTATATCGTCCACAGCTGATATCATAATTTAAAAAGCAACATTACACCTCTAATTCTGTCCCTGTGCAGTCGGGCACGAAGCCTACGTCACTATGACGGGCTACAGGAATCATGTGCTCAAAAACTTGCTTATTTCAAAGACAAGTCTGTTCATATAACTCTATATTAAAGTATAATTATGGTGTGGCAATGTGGCATGACCCTGGGAAGTTTATTGACGTTACTGGTCCATATCACTAGCTTGGGTGTCAATTGTCCTAACTTTCACATCCGTCAATCTCACGAGCGGCCTATTTTGTTTAAAATAAATAAAAATAATTAAAAGCAGCACAAAAAAACTTCAATCCTTTGGGGGCCAGTTTACATGTGTCCTTGTTTCCGCCCATCGGGATGCATAAAAACCAGATCTCTTACAAATGAGACGTAAGAAGACGGAATTACAAAGGCCGAACTCGTTCGAAAATGATACGTGCTCGGTAAAATGGTCCGCTATCCTAGAGTGGGTTTGTTTTTTAACAAAATGTTTCACGATATAAAAGGAACTCATGACTGTTTACCGTTCCACAAGCTAGTTTTGAATCATCAAATTTGTGTTCAGTCATGGATGCATGTTTGGACTTTGTACCACGCTGTAAAATTTGGAAACTATAAATAAATTCACATTTTTGCCCGCAGGCAGCTTACATCACTCTAAAAACAAAGCTGAGGATATTCAACTCGAACGTGAAGTCAGTCCTGTTGTATGGATGTGAGACTTGGAATGCGTCCCAGGCCTGCATAAAGAGAATCCAAGTTTTCATCAACAGATGTTTGAGGAAGCTACTTAAGATCAGATGGACAGACAAGGTCAGCAATGAAATTGTTTGGAAAAGAACAAGACAGAGCTGTCACGAGTGGAGTGAGTGCAATTAAGGGGATTGCTACAGAGCGGGTGTAGAGTAAGAAGGGCTCACGGCAGACAAGTGGGGAAAGACGTGAAAGGAGGAGAGTAAAATTAACGCACGAAGACAAGTAAGGAAAGCATGCATGTTATGAGTGGTGGGGGTCTGAATGAGGCGAAAGCGCTGTATTACTAGCACTGCAAGTTAGAAGGTCCTACTGAACGGACGCTAGTAAGAGCCCAGCGGGCGAACATAAGGGGAGCAGTCGAGAGACCAGTGAGAGAGTTTTTCCAGTGATGACTGGTAGGTAGAACGTTGATTGATAATTATGATTGATGTATTATATTATATTCGTCTATTACCATGATGTAAATAAGTATATGTGAGGAATGTGGAAGTCCTTGATATTGGATATAGCAATGTGCGCCATGAGCGATAGATGAAAGTGAGTTCATGGATTTGTAGCGCGAGTGAGTAGTGTGTACTCCGATGGAGGTGTGTTACCGTAAGATGTGTGGTGAGTGAAAGGTGAACTAGTGTGTGTACGCTTCATGGGTTGTAAGGAGAGGTGGAGTGAATAGAAATGGTAGGGTATTAACCAATGTAATGTTATTCTTGTAGGTGCCGAGGTCGGGCCAAAGAGCGCCGCCTACGGTGATAGGCCAGCATAGGGCCGGAGGCCACACATAGGCCAGAAGTGAGGCTGTCAGTGCAGGGCAGTAGAAGCACATAAAGTCGTGGCAGTCAGGCCACGGACAGGGACGTAGATATGAGCGTGAATGTGATAATGTACTATTGCCATGTTGATGGGCTAGGAACTAATAATGTACTATTGCCATGTTGAGGGGCTATTGAAATGATAATGTGTTATTGCCCTGCTGAGGTGCTAGGGGAATGCTAAGGTGTATGACAATAGGAAGGTGATATTGAGAGACTGCGGTGCCAGTGAATTATTAATGTGCTATTAAGACCCTGAGGGGAGAGGCTGAGGCCGAAGTGCCTTTAGGAAGTAACTACCGGGTTGTGGATCCGAGGAAGAGTGCATGTGAGAATAAGGCCGTTGTACGGCAGTTAATTTCAATAATATAATGTATGTAATTGCGCTATTATCTGTATAATTATGTTTAATAAATGTGTGAGTCTGATGGATTGTTCTGTTAAGTGTTAAACTTGTTTGTTCGTGATTGTTGTCCTGTCATAACTTATTACATCTCCCAGTCTGGGATTTGTGACAAGAGCCCAGTCAGAGAGGAAATTGGTAGGAGGCGATGGAGATGGATCGGCCACACTCTCAGGAGGCCAGGAAACAGCATCGCGAAGAAGGTATTGGATTGGAATCCCCAGGGCAAGAGATCAAGAGGAAGGCCGCGCGGAACGTGGAGAAGAGCCAGAGAAAATGATGTGCAACGAAGCGGAAAGACTTGGAATAATGTAAAGAGGCTGGCCCATGATAGAGAGGGATGGAAAGTGTTTGTTGGTGGCCTATACCCTGATCCAGGGTGAGAAAGGCAATGATGATGATGATGATGAGCTTACATCACGTTTAATTTTTCTTTACTTGTTTGCCCACGTCTCTGTTGGTGCAAAAATAATCAAATCGCAATTCCCTTCCCATTTCTTTTCCTACATCTCACTAGCAACCACACCTAAAAGACATCGCAACATTTCTGTTGTTGTTGTTGTTGTTACACTAATATGTACCCGTCCGTATTCGCCTCATACTTGGCCAATTTTGCATCGAATATTGTGAAACATCAGATATCAAGCGCACAGCTTTGAAGACTGAAAACTCAAGCTATCACCTTCAACTCTGTTCTTTGAGTTTGTTGATCAAATTTCGCCACAAACATTGAGAGGATCTGGGACGTCACAAAATTTCAACCTAAATTCCGGAGAAAGGCGGCAAATGACGAGATGATGTCATTAGCAGTCAAGAACACGGGGGCTAGGGAGGGCTAGGTGTGCCAGTTGGCATGGGCCAATGATTTTGAGGGGACCCATGCCCCCCCCCCTTTCCCCTCCCCAAATAAAAATAGGTAGAGGCAAAGAGCGCGGGTGGGTGGCTTTGGTTTAAAGAATACTGATATTGAAAAGAGAGTCAATGAGGATCTTTGACCACAAAATACATGGAGTAATATTTGAAAGAAGAGTCACAACAGTTTAATACAGCTAAAATATGGATGTGTAAAAAATGTGTCTTTAGTACTAATTACAAAAATACTTAAGAAGGCCTCCATTTCCCATCTGGCTTGGGACAACAACCAGCTTTGCACGGGTCTGTATTTTAAATTATGATATCATTGAAATAAGACATGCCCAAGATGGACAAACTGCGGTACCTGTAACTCGACGCATATCGTTACAGTAACCCATTTTAACAATCTGACCAATCTTTACCTACGATTTGGTGCATTCAAATTTATAGTTCAATGAACTTGACCTGTACCAGTGAATGACCTAGCGTGTGTAGGCAAACAGGAAACTGGTTTTTACAACGCGTCAGTGCTTACACAAACCAGCGTGTGCACGGAAAAAAAACTATTTTCGTAAAGTAAAATACACCTATACATGCAACATACGCCCCTGTACAAAGAGAAAATCGGATTAAAAACCACAGGCACTGTACAAATAAAAGAGCAAGGGTCAAGCAGACATGTTATAAAATACAGGTTTAATATAACGGTCTTCTCTCCTAGAAAATCGTTCAATCTATGGTGAACTTTGGCCAGAGATGAGATTTCCAATGTACAGCACTGGATAAGTCACAATTTTATGACGGCGCCAAGGATAAACGGTGACCCTGCCTTTGAAGGCGGGAAAGAAAATATGCACTGTCAATAAAAGTTTCAAAAATCCTATGGAAAGGGGGAAGGAATGTCTGTGGGTTTTACTTTATTTTTTTTCATACAGTGATCCTCGCTGTGCCGAGAAAAATCGGCAGTTGTCAGAGACAAAAGACTGGCAGAGTTTAAAAAACAACGCCATCATACTCGGGATTGTTCTGCGTTTCTCTCTGAATTCAAAATTTACACTAGCAAAGTGTGCCGGGCAGTGTCAAATTTTAACCCTCACTAAGCATTACTGATGCCTTATGTTTCAGTTCATTTGATTTTGTTGTCCTTTATTAAAATTCATTAAAATTCACTTTCTTCATTTCCTCAACTGTTGCAGAAGCAGAGACATAATATTCATCGCTCTATCTCATGCCCTTGGACTTTGGCCTCTTCTCTCCACTTTCCGTCATAATACATCATTATTAAAAACACGGTGTAACTTGGCTTTCAAGCAGGCAATGATTAGGTCAGACTACATACTCTTTTACTTTGGCGGCCTACTATCGTTCGGCGAGATCTGTATTGCTCTTAGCGTTATTTAGGTCACGTTCTCTTTTCACTGTTTGGATTATAGATTGGCAGATTTGGACCACCGAATACCGCCATCCATATTCCAATAATGTGTTTTTGGGTTGTTACAAATATTATGTCTGGACTAAAATATATGCCATGGTCTGACTCCGGCGTGGTCAACGAACGTAGTGTACTGCATTTCTAATGGCAATGAAGAACGAATCAAGGATCCATCAACCACTCCCGGTCCCTGGAACGGAGCTTGGCACACATACAAAAAAATGGGTCATCTGCTGTTGTTGAGGTCATTCCCTTGCCTTGGTCAGATTCGACTGTTTAGGTCACTGCCTTATTCTGATCCATGTCTTTGAAAAGAGCGATATGATAACGTAATCTAGCATCACGACCTTTGCCCACGTTAAAATTAACTTAAGTAGGTAAAAATACACTGAGATGTCTCTTGATAAAGAACAGTTTCGAAAATACTGTTTACAACAGTTGCAGTATTTGAAAAATCACCGCCAAATTGAGATTTCCACCCGAGTCTATGCAGATCCACTATACAATTATACCTGAGCCACCGCCCTGATGACGAAAATGAGGTCATGACGCACATCCAAAACCATACATTATTCAACTTACACAGGATGGCAGCTGCCAACTCAATTATCTGTGCTTACTTTCTTTATCTGTGTAAAATCTGCCAGTGACTTTTATGCAAGACTCCCTCCACACTCACCCCCTACCTCTTTAAATCTCAACTGCTGGTCTTCTATTCTTTTATTTTTATTTTTTTTTTAAATTTATTTTGTTATTTGAGAGGATCCCCAAAAGAATAATAATAATGGAGATCATTTACACAGCGCCTAATCCAAACAAGTTCGCTCTAGGCATACAAGTAATTCATATCATAATAAATACACTTACAACTAACAACTATCTGTGTGTTGGGATGTAACTGATATCCTTAATCCTTTACACGTGCCATTATACTATTGTCAATGGTGTAAATGAGTGTTTTGACAGATACTGATAGTGATAGTCCCTAGTAAAATACTAATGTTTCAGCAGTTGCCTGTTAAATGCAATCAGTTTTCCATTCCAAGTGATGAAATGGACAGAAGTATGGCCATAAGTACTAGTCCCTTCCTCCAGAAATAACATACCTAATTAACCTTCTACATTAGTGATTTATATTTCTCATATCTGACAAGGTCCCCAATATACCAACCAATATATAATATACCAATCCTGTGAATGTCAAAGCCAGGCAAGGACTATGAACATGTACTGGGATCACTGGCTGCACCTGGCCTGATAGTGTACAAGTATTCCTACAAGACAATTTATGCCTGTCTACTGAATATACTGGCTTACAGAATGACCATATCACCAAGCTGCCTCATGTCTAAGCCCAAGATAATCAATATTCTCTTAGTTCTTGAGATCTCTACAATTTTGAATACAGTAAGTACCAGTATCTATAAATATCAATATCGTAAAACTTGTTGAAACATTATAATAAAGAAGACAGAGCTATAGTCTGTAAAACCTAGCTGTGCACCACATTATCATCGATTTCCACAAAAACTGACTGTTGGATTTCTATGAAATTTTGCAAGTGCTTTTACTTTGTCACAGAAGTTGAAGAAATATTTTTCCATACCAGGTGTTAGCTCAGTTGGAAATCTTATTCTTTATCATTAATAAAATAACTGACCGTTCCTTCGTGTAAAACATTCACACACTTACAACAATGTGGACAGAAATTAAAATGGCAATCCAATTTTTGTCTACTGATACCTATGTCTAAATTGTTATTTGATTACACACCAGGTTCTTGCCCACACAAGTGAGTGCCACTCATATACAGTCAGTGTTGTATAGTGTGTACTGTACAACACATTGCAGAAATGAACAAAACAATTTTTTTCAGGGGCCCCTGCATACAGTACATGTATTAATGATATCTTCTGTATTATCACTGTAATATATATGATATAATTATTTTTACTTCTGATCTAAGTTCAGTCAAAATGTTTCTCTCTTAGGTGCAAATTTGTGGTGTCTCTACAATGTTTTTCATAAAGTGGCCAAGTGTGATTATCTGTATTAATGAATTAAAAGTCCTGATTTCAGAACGCACTAAGGATAACACAAGAGACCTTCCTTCAGTGGTTGAATGGAAAACATGAAAATGAACAGCTAATCAATCAGGAAGCTAAAAGCAAGAATTCCTTTGAAAGTTAAGAAACTTAAAAATCAAAATGAGGGAGCATAATTATTCAATATATATATATTATATATATTTTCTATATAAACAAACACTTTGGAAAACTGTGAGAGAAATGGAATTCATTTTCAGTAAATAAACCCGTGAACAAAATACTTTATGACAGAAGCCTTACCTTGTCGCAGCAAAAGCCATTGACAGACAAATTATAGCAGCATGGATGTGATATTGTGTTTAGCACAATAAATCAGTACATTTTCACAATTTTTATAATTTTTGATAACTGCTGATCCCAAAGCGTCAATTTTTTATTTTTTAATTGATTTTAAGTTTGTCCTCCTAAGGTGTCCTTTTTTTTACTTCAATGGCTTTTAATGTATCTAACTGCCTTTTCAAGAGCGCCCGGTTCCATACACTTTTCCCTAATAAAAACATGCAAAGAGCACTAATTCTCATGGGAGATTACATTTGTCACCTATGCAATTTTCTTCAAGATGTAAAAGTAGCTAGAGTGACTAGACCGATGCGCGACGACTTTTATTTTCTTCTGATTGTTGCTTATGGTTGAGGTAGCAATATTTTTTATTGGTCACTGAGAATGTAGGTCATCGAAGAGCCACACCCCCACAATCAATTGTGTAATGACAACACATGCAGCAAACACCCGAGCTAAATAAGACCCTTCTGTGACTACAAGACCCCAGTGTGACCATCAACTGGACTGAAAGGCAATCATCCATATAATTTCTACAGGAGAATGGTTACTCTATATTTCATTCTAATTTCAAACAACTGGTTGGCACCTTTACATCTCTCTCGCAATCAAAGTAGGCACTGTCAACCCACAGAGCTAAAAGAGGACATTAAGATCACTTCGGCTAGCGCCTCCCGCTACACTTACCATGGGTTCGTAAGAAAGATGTTTCCTCTACTGAAAATCTTCAGACACACATTGACCAGAAAATAAAAAAGGATCAGTCACTCTCCCAAAAAATGCTTTCTTAATGAGCACAATAAAATGAGATGATAGCATGCCGAGGGTTACAATAATTACGAAATTATTAGCAATTTCAGTTTTTGGCCCTGTTCATGACCTGGTCGCACTGGTAGCCTACCACCCAATGTCTTTTGAAAATCATAACATCTTCATCAAGCCACCTAAATCAGTGTGAGGAAAACCTGGGTCAGTCTGGGTTAACTTATCAAATGGGGTGGGGGAGAGTTGGTTTATACCAGGCAACACTGAGTGCCTCAGCTAGTCCCCGATAAATGCTCACTAGACAGCTGACAAAGAATGGATGTCTATGGGCAGTATGGGGAGATGTAATGTCTCAAGCAGCATTTATTATAACATCAATAACATTGTGCATGTCCCCACAACAGGTGTTCGGACAGCCATATGCACTTAGACAATTTTCATACTCATTTACCTACATTTGTGGGCTGTATACTCTAACATGGTTTGGATGGGTCCATAATTTGATAATTAACAAAGGTTATATTAATCCACACGCCATGCGTTACCTGTAAAGCCCGCTGACCTGTCAGTTTGACCTCACCGTATTTGCACACCAATGCAGAGTGAACGCCTGGGAAGTCGATGCCGTATTAAATTTCAACGCCTCGCTCAGCATGACGGTAAAGAAATATCGATCTTTATTCGTGGAAATTTTTCAAGCACATTAATAGTTTCCATAACATCTACAACCAACTAAAAGCGCCAAGGGCATTGAAACTGAACAGTCACATATTTTGAAAATCTGCCATAAGTTGGCACAATGCAAGATTTACTGGCTATAGATCTATTAGTATTAAACTACAGTGGAGGACTGTTAAACCGAAAATGGCTAAAACGAAACTAGCGCTAAACCGAAAGAAAATAGGAATCCCCAATTTTTTTTCCTCTTTATCTTTGTTAACAAAATTCAGTGGCCAGTCTGCTGTGCAGTGATTTGCCATAGATCGAGTCAATCACTGTATCACCCCACTACAACCCCCACCCCACCAAAATAAAAGCAGAGCATGCTTGCGTTGTTCTGCCCAGTAGTATAGGCCTACATGGGAGTGGCAGTCATACAGAGATAGGGGGAGAGAGAGGGAGGCCTATAACCTTCATGGATCCAAAATCAGATGGCTGCAGACATTATGCTTGGCACATCACAAGTGACCTTTTATGATGTAAAATGTAAAACAACAGAGAGAGAAAACACTAGTTATTGCGGAAAGCGCATTTCATGGCATCGTGTAGGGTATTGGTAACAAGATCAGCGGGATGGCGGTACTGTACTGTCCGTCCACACCCATGTCTCAGTGTTCTGAGAGTTAGTCCACATTTGCCCTCATATCTATGCATCAAGTGTGCCTAGGCCTGAGCAATCCCCCATCCTCATTCTCAGTCAAAAACACACAGCAAGCAAGGACTTGTTGAGTCTGTTTAGACTGTGCACTTACATTATTTGTCCTCTATGATAGTGATTTGGGCTGCCTCTCTTGAAACAGGCATTTTTTACATCTCCTATCGCTAAACCAAAGCTCTGTCTAAACCGAAAACAAACCAGTAGTCCCACCGATTTCAGTTTAACTGTTGTCTACTGCAGTCAGTTTTGAGCAGCCATGGATTATTTGTACACTATGCCAAACAGCAGTCTGGTCATGTAGACCAATGTAGATCTATCTAGATCTATACACTTAAAATTATCTTGGTCAACAGGACAAGCTATAATTTCTTCATGTCCTATTAGTGATTATTGTACTAGAGAACAAAATCATTGTTTAATATGATTAAATCTATATTTTAAAAGATGTTCTTTTCTTACTCACCCGCAGCGCATAAGCAGTTGACCAAACTAAGTTGTCTGATCTGCCTTTCACTTCTTCCTTGTGTTGATATGAGCAGCAATGGTTGTTATTTTGCAGAGATACGCGGAAATGGCAGCTTTCAGCCCCACAAGATGCAAGCTTTCCCCGGCCAATCAGCTGAGTGACAACAAAAAATTTCAAAGCAATGATTACTTTCTATTACTCCTGTAGATAAAAAGCTGATAACGTTTGTTGAAAGAAAAGTGTGTCAATACAGTGCTGGGTTTCGCTAGCACAGTGCTTGCGTCCTTGTCGGCTGCCAAATCAGCAGAGATCTATGGGTGAGACAGCATGGTTGAAGAACGGTTTCTATTTTTAACTTGTTTTTCTGGGCTTGAGCTGCGCGATTGGTGGGAATTGAGGGAGTGTACCGTATTCTGCAAAACCATTGGTTAATGTATCCCATGGTAAAATAATTGCTGTGGTGTAAACAAAAATAATCCGGTCAGTCACGTACACCCGTCACTTAGACAAGAGGACATAATTGCATAATTATGTTGCTTTAGTTGCTGCTGCAGCTGTTTGTGTGATGAGCATGAAAGAATGCGCGTATGCTATGAAATAGATTTTTGTTTCACCGTGCTAAGGAACAACATTGTGTTGACATCTTTCCGTGTCTCAAATATCTGCTTACTCATCCTTCTTAGTCTAGCCATTTACATAGTGAGCGGCCTATTCTCCAAATGCATAATTATACTTAACAGCTTTGTTTAAAAATAAAAAAACAAAAACCAACAGAACACTGATAATGTAATTTAATCGCAGCCTGTTTTGCGAGCAAAGAGTTCCGTGGAGAGCAGCAAGAATTGGGGGGAGGGCAGAGTGTAGGCTAGCAGTAGCAGCCTATGCGTGTGGTGCGATTGTGAAGTGGTCATGACGTCATTGATGGTTGACCTACTTTCCGCGCGATGGGCAAAGCAGGTTACAGTACACCGAGTTCACACAGACTAGTGCTGAAAACAATAATGAATTTGAATGACAGTGCGCATACACGCCATTGGAGAACGGCTAATTTTTTAAAGATGATTGTTGGGTGGTTGTTTCTGTTTCTGTCATTTTACATTGCCCTTCACATCATTTCTATATTTGTTCAGTTTGGCACTTAAATAAATAGACACCCTTAAAAAAAGAAAGGTAATTTTTTAAAAGTATATTTCAATACCTGTCACCTCCACAATGTCTTATCTTAGATCTGTGTGTGGGCGACACCTTTTGGAATATCCGTATATAACTGACCTCGTTCATTTTTCTGTCAATAGCGGGTGTTCGGGCTATTTAAATTTCAATGGTTCGATCAATACAAGCAGTTTACATGTTTTATCTGCCGGATTGTTGTAGGCCTATTCCTGGTCCAGTTGTAATTACATTCATGATAAACGTGAAGAAAACATTTTTGTTCTGGATTAAAGAAATATTTGTCCAATTTCACTTAAAAGCTGATCAGACTTCAAATTTTACTGGTATACTTCACAACCACTTCTATCAAACAAATTAAAAGACAAAACTTTTTGGACTTGAAGCTTTATTTGACATGCATGTACAAACAGTATTAATGTCACTGCAAGTAAAGACAAATCTACACATCAAAAAAAAAAATTGGGGGAAAATATCATGACAGAGGATAACTTCAAATGGTCTTCATGAAAGACAAAGAAAAGCTCTTGGACAGAACAAAATAATGAAATTACACATGTGGGCTGTAATAGTGAGCTAAAGTTCCATGATCTGTCCACTGTCCAAATATATCTTCAAAGTTCGTCTTGAATTCATTTTGTTCAGAAAAAAAAGACGTGTTACACGTGCACATCAGTAAAACACTGGCGGTTACTTGGTAAGAGAAACATCCGATGTTTCAAGCATTCATTTTAGGTGTTAACACACACAAAACAGCCAAAGTTTTGACTGTTTTCTCAGAGGAACATTCACAGCTGTAAAACATTTCCTCAGGTTAGCCGAATGTGATTGCAATCCTGCTTTACAAATCTCAAACATTGGTCCTGAAGTTAACACACAGAATGACTAAAGGAATATTTTGCTCCTCTTTTTTCTCAATGGCAAATGGCTTAGTAATGAAAATGTAATGCTTATGGCAGATATCTTGAACACTGTATACAATGATTTCCATTTGATGAACTGAGATTGTGTGTAATGGACAACTTTTCATTCATGTACTTAATTCAGTCAGCTATGATACATCAAAGTTTGATATTTCACATTAGTAATGGCATTGGAATTCTTCACTCTCAGACATGGAGTTCAAAAGTCAAAGGTAGTCTAAGAAATGTATATCTATGCTTATTTATAAACTTCACGCAATTTATCACAGGTACACTGGTTTAACAAATGAGTGCAACAGCTTAGGTTCTAAACAATTGACCTTACTGCAATTGACTTGGTGACTAGTGTCACTACAGTTCTGAACTTTCTAGTATGCTATCAAATAAAGACAGGAAAAACAAACAGAAGCTAAATAAAAGGTCAAGTACATGTGCATGCTCTTGTAGTCTTCTCTGGTTACCAATGTGTTACTGTTAGCCAATACAATTGTTTTGTTAAAGCATTGTTAAACATCTATGTTTTTCATGCTTAAAAACAGAGTTACTGTTAATTAACACAGGAAAACAGTTTCTTGTCACACAATAAAATCTGCAGTATGACTTGACCATAAACAGGAAGTAACACTACTTTTCCAAACAGGGCTACCCGTACACTTAACTGTTACATGACACCACTGCCATGAACATATCAACATACACTGGAAAAATGATACCTGGAATACTCAGTATAAAGTGATAAAACCATCAAATTTAGTGTTAGTTTGTCACTGTTAGTGTCATACTCTATGGTTATTTAATATTAAAAACTATCAGAAACTTTTGTTCTACGTTACCCTCATTCCTAGTATTCTGCTATATGCTGATGTAAAGGCTTTTTATCAGTATAAAAAAAAAAATCAAGTCAAATGTCTCATCCGAATAGAAATATTAATTTTCTCCTCTCTAAAATTTCCGCTGATAATACTTCATGGGATAACAAGTGATTCTCACCTTATTTCATTCAGGTTAGTATGATTAAAAAAGGTAGGAACTGTGTGTTGGCCTGACTGTGGGAAGATGGAATCCTCAGGCTCCAATTTTTGGGAAAGAACTTGACATCAAATCATCGAAGGAACCTTCAAACTCAAATTACTGGTAGAGAACCCAAAACTGGACTATCAGTAACTGAAACTAGATCAATATCTAAGGAAGAAAAGTTCAAATTAACACTGACAAATATTAGTCTAAAGAGAAGCCACAGATGAACTTGAACTGAGGTATGCGGGTAGGAGTGGTGCCTAGACAAAGTGACAGTAACCCTGAGTCTAAAACAGCTAGATTCATCTAACTTTGGAAACATAATCTAATTCATAAAATGGTACACATCAGAATAACATGGAAGTTTTGAAAACCTGCCAGATGAGGATTCTGAGGCTCCTTTGGTTAAGAAAGGGAATAAAGTTTAATTTCTGTGCAATAAACATTTTCATTCTTGAATATTATTGTTACAGTACTGAGTTTCCCTCAACCTGTTCCAGAGGCACCAGCTTTGGTTATTTAATATGGTGTATGTGCTGGGAAATTTCTGTTCAACATGATCACAATTGGGTTTTAAGTCTTTTCCTTGTTTTTCAACCCCCTTTTGGGGGGGGGGGGGGGGGGGGGGGCTCATTTGCATAACATTATAAAAGCAACTATTGAAGCATTTGCTGTCTCTCACATTTCAATGCAATGCTAAGCACAATAAAAAAAATGTAAAAAAGACTAATGCAAAGTCAAAAGTAAACCGCTGGGAATATAATATTAAAAGTATTTAAAAAATAAATGTATCTGATGTGCAATTCAGCTTCCTGCCCATTTCAATCTGTTGGTTTCTGTTTTATTCTATTGTTCACAAAAACAATACTAATGTAAAATATATACCTCTACACAGCAAATCAATGAAAAATTACTTACAATATATTTATAGTAACTAACTCCACTTAACAAATCAATATCACCAACAGAAAAAAAAAAAAAGAACAGCTGATTATTAAGAAAACTTCACGATGTCATGTCAGCATTGCAGATAATGGACTAAACTGATATCTTATGATTGGATGTGTGCCAATGAAGATGGTCAAATGCAGATGTGTTAACACGTCAATAAATAAGCTAATGCTCTGGATATATGAACAAGTTATTCCAAAGCGAAGTGTTATCATTTCGTCACTCCACTGACATAGCAATGGAGATGGCTACATAAGAATGTTGATCTTTGCCGCTATGTCAGTGAGGCCACGATTCAAAAGACACCGTGCACAAAACACTGTACGAACACAATCATCTACATGTTCCGGGAAAATTATGGAAAGACAAATATATGGTGTAAAAAATTATACGACAGTTGATTACAGATACAAAAAATGGTAGTAGTCTCTCATGGAAGTTCCAAAGGGTGTGGCTGTGATAGATACAAAACTTACAGTTGTATATCAGTATAAATAAAATTCCTAATTAAGTGCGACTTATACAAATTCAAAAGATACTACATAAAAGTATAGACTTTCAAATAATGATTTATTGTATGTCTTTTTGATATAATTTTGTGATACATAGTAGAAAAATAAATTAGATAATTAACTGTGTAAACAGACCTCCCAACTAGTACAAGCAGGATATGGGGAGATTTGGTTAAAGAAGTGGGGAGATTTCACAAAAACCGGGGAGATTACTGCAACCTCTTAGAAACTCAACACATAAAGTACTTGTATAAAGAAAAATTAAATACAAAGGCAGTATAAAATTATTTTTTTTTAAATGTGCCGCATACACCACCCCCCCAATTAGTGATGAAAATGAGAATAAAACTGCTACTCTCAAAACTGCCACCCCCAAGTTTGCAAGACCTCAGTAGATATATATGTAAAACACTTGATTTTTCAAAACCTCCATAGGTCTATGAATCTATGTAAAATAAGCCCAGGCTGGGGAGTCTCAGGCCGATTTTCCTCAGCTGAGTTTCGTTTTTTTCCCCCCAGGCCTAATGATATTCCTACTGCATACATTTAATGCTCATGAGGATACAACTGTAGTCCTTATCTCAGTATCTGGCCATCACTTGCCTCCACAAGTGCTGTCTATAATCTTTCTCTACCGATTTTTTAAAATAAAAAATGCGCTGGCGTAATAGACGTCTGACCCAGGTAAGCAGACGGTTTCCATCCCACCTTCACTGAACTGGGTTTTGCTACACTTCACGTAACATCTCCGGTGGACATCAAAGCGAGTAGTCCGACACTTCCCTAGACATGCCGGAGCCCACCAGTCTCCAAACTGTTCTCCGGGGAAAAGACTGAATGTGCATTGCGGCCGTGCGGGTCCTCTCTACGTTAGTTCCTACTACTGACCTACCCAACCCTCCATACCTCCAACCGAGTGGGCACCGTCCCAGGCTCCTCAAAGAAAAATACACACCAAGTATCAACCAAGCGGCACTATGAAAAAGCATAATCATTCATTTTCGTGTGGTCGGCAAAACTTGGCTTAATTTTTTTTTCTTTCCCTTTTTCCCTGGAAACGGGGAGATTTCAAAGGAACACTGGGAGGGCGGGGTTTTGTCATAAAACCGGGGAGACTCACCGCAAAACGGGGAGACTTGGGAGGTCTGTGTAAATGCTGGATAGAAACCAAGAGAGTGCCTTTGTGAATTGGGAGTTTGGTTATCATAATATACATGTATTCTGTTTACCCAGTATGTGTGTGGAAATTTCATATCAACATACATGAGATCACAAAATGATTTTAAAACTACTTTTTTTTAATCTATTGGTTTTCATTTGCTCTTTTGCATTACAACTAAGTGCAAGTAATAGGGTATGTACTGTTGCTAATGAGAAACAAAGATTTCAACTGTACTGTTGCAGGGCCATATGGCATGTTTTTCTTTCCCTTCTTTACTTTAGAAAGAACATTAAGATCCATCTACAAATTTATCAAACAAATAGGTTCTACTGATTTAATGGTACTGGGTTTCCCATTTATAAGCATCAACAAAATGTAAAAAAAAATAACCTCCACTTGATAGTACTAAAGGTTATCCATTTATTGTTACAAGCTAATTTACATCTTCAATAACACTGTGACATACAATTGTTTCTGTGGCAAAGAGAGTAAAGCAATTAATACACTGGTAACAGTTTGTAGAACAGACAAATATCCATGTATACAAAAAGCATCGTTCATCCAAAATAAAGCTTAGCCAGAAATATTGGCTCTTAGATATACGCACCAGAACCACCAGAATGCTGTATAAATGAGATTTCTTCTCGTATAAAGCTTCATGGGGATTTTCTTGTTCATTTGCAAAGATACAAGTCCTCAGTGCATCTCTTGATGACTTGAATTTGAAAGCCGTATTCACTAACTGGAAATCCCTCATAATGTTTTGAGAAAAAAAGTAACATAAAAAGAATACTTACTTATACGGTAATCACTAAAACCAATTAATGCCCATCATAATCAACTCTGAAAACCGTACTATATAATCAAACCCGGGGGAAAATGTCTAACTTTCCAACAAGCATCACAGCTGAACAACAGTATGATAAAAATGTTGCTTTTCCCTTATAATATTTCTTTTGCCCATCAACAGCATAATCAGCAAATTTTGGGGAAAATCTACATTTACAAGTTTCACATTTGAGGAGTTGTTAACATTTATATTTTACAAACAGAATGAATGTTCTTTTCTCCACATGATATTCCATACTGAACGAATCATACATCTATTCACTTGACAAAATTCCCAGTGGATACACTGCTGCAACATTCACCCACTACACCTAGGCTCCCTGTCCCCTTTTATTATTTCCATTTTTAAATTGCTGAGGTCTTAGAAATGAGCTAGGGTGGGGTGATTGCAGTGTAGACTATGATAAGACTGGTTAAGCAGATTGGTTCAAAGTCTGCATGATACCAGTGCTGCTAGACAGTGGGTATAATTTCCTGGTCAAATAGATTCATTGGCTCCAGTTTCTGGACTTCCTTTATAAAAGCTATAGTCAGGGAACAATATCATGAATAAAACACTAGGCAAGCATTCTGTGAATGTAAGAAACATAACTTCTGGAGAAACATAACAGTTTACACTGTGTGAAGAAATGCTTAAGTCAAATCGCCATCTGCAAAGTGGTAATCAGATACCTACACCAATTCTAGGGCTTTACAAATCCCAAATAAAGTTGTAAAGCAGTCACTACCCTATCCATGTATGAATTTGCTCGTACACCAAAGCCAAGTATTTGACTTGAATATGACTCTGTAAAATCATGTGTACACAACATTCCAATCTTCTAATACGGCACCGCCATCAAATTCAAAATGAAAAATGGGAGGAAAATAACCATACTTTAATTGGTGTTATATTTTGACAAAAATATTTTGCATCCATATAAATGAATGCATGCCATAGCAGAACCGATTAAATTCTTGCTCAAACAGTAAATATGGCAAAAGCA
This sequence comes from Onchidella celtica, assembly GCA_963931925.1. Taxonomy (NCBI): domain Eukaryota; kingdom Metazoa; phylum Mollusca; class Gastropoda; order Systellommatophora; family Onchidiidae; genus Onchidella; species Onchidella celtica. Next base: position 970,314 of record OZ007578.1, on the reverse strand, counting down.
GGAAAAGAGACTACAAATCAGTAGAAAACAAAATAAAATACATATGTGTGTATTATAATACTCAAATATTTAGAGGATACTCCCCAAGTTAAATTTTACTATGTCATAAAGAATAGCCCCCCAAAAAATGTCAGAGGCCAAACAAGTGCAGATGAGATAGATTGAAACTTTTTAAAATCAAAATCCTGCGGCAACAGGGGCAACATGTTAAGAAAGCCATAAAACAAAGTTCTTTGAGTCATCTTTGGATTGGAATTCACCGGAAAAAGAAAAAGGAGACAGAGTTCAAGCTCAAGTGACATGGGGAATGGAACTGGACGCCAAGTTGAACACATTATGTACCGGCTAGAGAGGGACTGATGTAGCCTGGCACTGTGCCATATAATGATATAAGAGTGACTGATATTGGCATCTGATCCTATAAAGGTCATAATTCGCAACTTATTTACACAAATTAACATTTCCATAATCTGTCAGTACACTTTAACATGTACACGTGTCCAGCTAATTGCAAGGAGGTTTTTCTCTCCTTTTTGGCTCTCCCATGGTGTGAATGTAATCAAAACACCGACAACTTAGGTGTAGGAGATAATTAATATAATGCAATTTTTGTTTTAAAAAAAAAAAACAAGAAAAAGCACACTACTTGAAAGATCCTGAATCTCTGGTTTATTACTGGGTTTCTCTCCTCCTATCCTACTTGACACTACAGAAACACATAATTGTCAAACCATTGTGCCTCGATTTTGAACTAAAAGTGACTGGGAGGAACGGCAATGGTCACGGCCTTGGCAGTTGGATACAAAATTTATCACCATTCATCAGTTGCTGAGTTAGTAAGCATTTTCCCTGGGGCAGTACAGACTCCTGGGTCAATTTGCTCCCTGATCCTGATGTCATTTTCACTATGTAATTCTATGATTCATTATTTATTATGGCAGTGAAACTGCAAACTGTTATATTAAGTTCAAGTCATAGTTTGGGGGTTTTTCTTATAAAAATCTTACAATCACTGCAGGAAAGGGCAATGAAATTTTAGTTCACAAATTGACAAAATATTATAAAAACCACAGAAAATATTGAAGATTTTCTGTCTTCTCATTTAGTTCACAAATGTAAAGTCCACATTCTGAACAAATTTGATTAACAATTTATTGCAACAAAAGCTCCTATGGCACAAATTTTTAAAATATTTTACAGACTGAGTAACTTTTCAGCAGAAATTGCTCATAACAAAAGTTAAATTGAAAATAATGAAAGTCTAGGTAAAAAACAAAACGAAAGAAAATTAAGATAACCATTCTTTTAATAATAACAATTTATAATAAGAAAACGTACAATACAATATAAAAAATGAAATTGTGAAAAAGACTGAGCATGTGAATAACAGTTAAAATGAAAATCAATGAAAAAAAATGAATAAACAACACCCACACTGACACATTGTAAATTAATAACAAACACAACAAAACAAAGTTTCAAATTATTTGGCAAAATTCACCACATGGTGTAATCTAAATCAGTACAGGAATGCCCAAATTTACTGAGAGAGATTCACTGTTTGAATGAAATGAAATCATCAAATAACTTGGCGTAATGCAGCCATAGGCCTAAACTCCACGTCATTTCTAGGTAGGTTTTGCTTTTTCATGCATTTTCTGAATAACTTTCGTTAGACTACTCTGAACTCTGACAAAATATTATAAAAAACACAGAAAATCTGTGGGGTCGCAGCACGTGCTTCTGTGCTGCAATACAAGCAAAGAGCTCACAACTAAGTAGACATATTCTATTTCAATTCTAGAAATATATATTCAATACTTTTATTGTCTGACTGTTTTATCTGTTCAATTTTCCAATTTTTTTGCAGTTGTTGTTTTTCTTTTTTCCTTGAAGAAGGCTGCTGCTGGAATATTGGCCAATTTCTGTCTTCCCTTTTAGTTTGTCTTTCACTGCATTGTTTGGGTACTATTTCTTACGCGAGGCTTTGTTACTACATACAACTTTCTCTTTTTGCCAATTTTTTAACTTAGACTACTCTGAACTTACTAAGACTTGGGTAAAGTATTCTCAGTTGTTAACTGATCCACACACTATTTCTTCTCTGGATTAATATTTGTTTCTATCATTCAACTACATGCTGCACTTAATAAAATAAACACAAAAAATTAGCGCTTTTAACATTTTTAACAAAAAAACGAACTTTCATATACAACACACCAAAATACTGAACTTCACAATAAACTGCAAATAAAAATAAATAACAATTGAAATATAGCCAGCAACAATGATATCCATGGCTCAAAAATGATGTATTGGACAATTTTTCTTCTTCTGACAGAGTAATAATAATTGGTTATGTAACACAATGTTTCCATTGTTTGCGCTAGGCCTTTTCTCCAAATCTTTCATCAGAATATCCAGGCATATGTCAGTTCATGGACACTTATCCCCAAGTTATTGGTATGAAAAAAATCACAGAGACAATCAAATTTCTGCTCTGATTCTTTTGGTGATCACAATGTCTGAAAATCCCTTTTTCTCAAAATTAAATGTTAAAACATGCTGACACAGATTTATTAGCTCAGTCGAACCATTTCCCAGAGCAAGGTTTAAAAAAAAAAAAAAACAGTTTTATTCCCAAGATCTACGCTTTTTAACCAAAATTTTCTCATCCAATCTAACGGGTGGCTACATTTCCTTCAGGTGTCTGGTTGCTTACAGCAGCTATGCAGTTACGAGCTGCAATCAGTGACATGGCATTTCGAGAATCCCAAGTGTTACTGCCCATGTGAGGGAGGATGACACAGTTGTTTAACCCCACCAGGTTATGATTTTTGGGGAGAGGCTCTGGTTCTGTCACATCCAATCCAGCTGCTGCAATTTCCCCGTGTTTCAGTGCTTGTTCCAAAGCATCATGGTCAATGACACCTCCACGGCCGCTGTTGACCAAGATGGCGGTGTTCTTCATCTTCTTGAAAATCTCAGCATTAAACATGTGACGGGTCTGTCAAAGTACAAAATTAATGATAAACTACCAAGTAATTTTCTGCTTACACTTCTTCTTGATGCAAAAAGCAAGCGCACAGGTTCTAACAAAGATCACTAATACATGTATTATCTTAGTACGTAATTACTTTATCAAGATATGTATTTCAATAATATATTTCCATAGTTTATTTTGTTTTTTACTTTTATCTATTATGTAATTCTTTTTTTTTCTAAAGGGTTTTGATGTGGGCACCAAATATTTTGGCTCAAAAGCAAAAAAAAAAAAACCCGGTTCCTCAACTGCCAGCTTTAGCAAAACAAGTTTTATATTGACTTTCGTTATAAACTGTGAGATCTTGTTCCTTGATGGTGATATCTGTAAAAGCCATGCATGGTAAAATTCAGTTTGCTAAACTGATAAACAAAACAAAAATATAATAATAACAGTCACACTATTCAAATACAGTAAACAACGGTTGAACCGAAATCAGCGGGACCAGGAGTTTGTTTTCAGTTTAGAAAGAGTTTCGATTTACTGATAAGAGGCTTGAAAAATGCCAGTTTCAAGAGAGGTAGCCCAGATCACTGTCTAAGAGGACAAATGTAAGTGCAGAAGCAAAAGCGACTCAACACGCCCTCCGCTGCTCTGTGTTTTTGTCTGACAATGAGGATGATCGATTGCTCAGGCCTATGGACACACGAAACATGGATATGCAGGCAAATGTGGACAAATTCTCACAGTAGAGAGACATGAGTGTGGACGGACAGTACAGAGCCACCATCCTGCTGATCTCGCTACCGCTACCGTATATAATGCTATGAATTACACTGTCCGCGGTCGCTAGTACACCATATTGTCTTTCTGATGTCATACATTTTACACGAAGGTCACCCACGATGCGCCTAACGTCTTATCTGCTGCCGTCTGATTTCAGACAGGCGAGGTTATAGGCCTCCCTCTCCCCCCTACTTCTGTCATGCTACCACTCCCATGCAGGCCTACACGACCGCACAGAACAAAGCATGTCCTGCTCGTTTTTTGGGAGGATGGTACAGTAATTTTATTCAGTCTGTGGCAGATCACAGTGAACTGGCCACTGAGTTCAGCAATTTTCTTTTCCTGTTTAACAATAGGACTATTTCGGTTTAGCGCTAGTTTGTTAACAAAAAGATAAAGAGCAAAAAAAAATCGGGGATTCTTACTTTCTTTTGGTTTACCACTATATTCAGTTTAGCCATTTTCGGTTTAACCATTTCCCATGGTACTTCATTTTCTGATCCACCTAACACTCAAAAATGATGTTTGACCACTAAGAAACTCCAAACAAACTTACCTGTGGAGTGAGATTGCAGCATACACAGATGAAATCACATTTTGTGATTAGCCCTTCAAAGTTAATGAATTCCGCATCAATGTCTTTGGCATAACTGACCTGCAAACACAAGGGAAATATTTCAGATGCTGATGCTGAGTCTGAAGAAAGCACATTATGCTTGAAGGAAGCAAGACAACGGACAGAATATGGCAGGATGAGAAGACAGAAGGAGATCCTACCAGAAGTGCCCACCAAACACCCCGCTCAGCATGCTGAATGGCAGCAAATCCACAAATGATGCAGAATAACTTTGATCACAGAATGTTGTTTGAACTTGTCATTTTCTCATTAAAGTACAAATTATGGTGATCATGAATATGCCATTATCTCTTTTTAATCATACAAAAATGTAACATGTTCTGACAGTGTGACACAAGACATATTTTGCAGTTGGCTACCCAGGCCATTTTTTGAGGTTGTATATGAATGTACAGCACACAAAATACAACTGACAATAATCAACTGGTGCTCAACTCAGAAGTTTTGAAAAAAGGGTCATGGGCAACATTATCTGATACACAAATAAAGCAATAACATGCCTGATGAGAAGACAAGAAAAACATCTGAAGACTGTGTCTAAAATTCTTTAAAATCTTCTCAAAAATGCATTGTGTATTATGAAGCAATGTTGATTAAAATCAGTGCCCAGACTGATCCACAATGATTTCATTAGCAGACATTTCAGAATTTCACAAACCTCTTGCACATCTGTGTAATAGATTTTGGTAAATCCAAAAGGTTTCAGTCGCCGGCCAACACTGAAGCCAATTCTTCCCAATCCGTAAATACCTAGAACTCTCCCAGTGAGTTCTGTTCCACACAGCCACATGGGTTTCCATTCTCCCCACTGGCCTTTCTTCACAGCATCCACACCTGACATAAAAGGATCATCATGAAATAGACAGTGTTAATTAGGAAAACCCACAAACACTGTCCTTATAAATAAATAATACAATTATATCTAGACATTCTGAAACCCAACAATATATAGACTGTGTGTCCTACACACCTCTTTGGCACCAGCCCACATACCCTTTTGTAGACTAGATCAGATACAACTAAAAATAAGGAAGAAACTAAGAAAAACAACAAGGATGCCTAAATACTCAAACTGGAGTGTCTTCCTAATGACAGTGTACTGTACTCAAACTGGAGTGTCTTCCTAATGACAGTGTACTGTACTCAAACTGGAGTGTCTTCCTAATGACAGTGTACTGTACTCAAACTGGAGTGTCTTCCTAATGACAGTGTACTGTACTCAAACTGGAGTGTCTTCCTAATGACAGTGTACTGCCAGAAAACTGTTATTTGTTTGGCTTATATATATTGATTTTCACTGAATTTCTTGAATTAAGCAATTCATTAAAGCCTCCAAACACGAACTAGCACAACTGCCTCCATTATGAGCTAACCATAGAGATTAGAGTGGGACAGATATGCAGGATAACATTAACCCTCTTCTTATGGGAGGCCACTATATTGGCAGAGGTTACTGGCAACAAGTGAAAGATCAGCTGTCTGGCCACTGGCTCTCCCCGCACAGGGCGTTACATGGACGAGTTCACTCAACACAGGACGAGGGTTAAGTAGCAAAAAAATATTTCCTCATTAAATTTACCTTCTGGCAATCTCCTTGCTGTCATCAGTAATAAGGAAACAGTCAACTCAGCAACACTGTCAGTGGAAACACCTGGTGTATTTGCAACCTAGTAAAGAAAGAAAACATCACAATCAAGACAAAGCCATTGTAATTTCCTTGGTAAAGCTTTGGTATTTTTTACTGCAAATTATTCAAGTAGGTGGCCTCAATGATTACTCACCAAATTGGCTGCATCTTGACATTAATGACCAACAGCAGTCTTTCTTATCCAGTTAAAGAAAGTAAAACAGATCACTCATCTCACTGTCTTAATATGCTTATAAATAATGGTGGTCCTGAATTGTTCTGTTTTTATCACTTACATGTCAGGATCTAGTCTGATTTTTCTCTCTTTCCTTTTTCATCCAAAAACTGCCACCGCCCAACTCAAAACTGATTTTATATATATGCCAAATTAATCGTTTGGTTGCACGAAGCAACTGAGGTGAATGTTGCTAGGCCCAATTTAAAACATCAAACTTTTGGCAAGGGTAAAATAGTGAAATTACTGAAAAGTCAAATTCCTAACCTTTAAACTTTAACTGGACTTCCATAAACTTTTACTTACTGGAAAAAGGCATCTGGCAAAAGCAAAAGGTCTTCCCAGTCTTTAGACAGCATGATTACATTGATAATCTGATGGATGTTTTATACCATACCGATTCATAGATTGAGAGTAAATGGTATAAAGGGACTTAATTGCAGTAATATTGAAAAGGGCCCTTGAGCAAAAAACAAAATGACATATTGTCTCCCTTTCCAACAAACAGGACTAGTCTTACAAACAGAATTTGTTGATTGATCATTTCATGTATAATTCTGCAATGAGATAACTGGCTCCATGTCTACTGCAGTATGTCTTATCTCACACTTAGATATATTTGTGGGGACATGTTCTGATGCCAGTTTCAAAAAGTTGTCTAAAATATGACTAGTCTGATTTCTGTTTGGACACTAGTATAAACCCATCACATTCTATACTTTTTAACTAGGCTCTTTTCAAAATGTCTCGACTCGAAATACCTGAAACCCCCACGAAGAAAGACAGGTACATATTTGCCAGAAGTGTAAAACCTCGAAAAGACTCTGATGATATCAATTACGATTTATGGCACCTTCAAATCATCTGATGAAATCTTACCAAAAGATTTCTGCTTGCACATTCTTGCAAGTTGATGTGCTCATAACCCACTGACATCGTGGCCACAATTTTCAGCTGCGGACCTGGATGGTGAAACAAATTTAATGCAGTTCAGTATCTGAAACCATCATGTTCTAAACAATAATGTCTAGGCATATACACATAATTATATATGTCTAGACATTCCCAGTCATTTCTTCTATGAGAAGTTGTGTCACCTCCACAACATCAATGGTGCTAAACCAAATAAATTGTTCATCTTGCACTAGATCCATTGAAAGCCTTTGGACTTCTTCAGGATTGAAATTAATTTCTCAGGATTGAAATTAATTCCTCACTAATCTCTATGACAAACAGTTGCAACATTTCATCTTTGTTTCATCATATATAGTAAGCGCGCATATTTGGTAAGCCAAATACTCAGCTCACGGGTTTTCACTTCTCTATGGAAAGCTGAATATTTGACTTAAGTGGCCTTAAGTATTTTCCAATATTAATAATAATATCTAAGCCACTTTGTCAAAATATTGAATCCTATCCTGGGTCAGCCATTTTCCTTTTTTTTTATGTTTGCTAGGTCCTGCATTCATGATGAGTGAAAGAAGAAACAGCTTTGTATCAACACTAAATTTCAAACTGGATAGCTTTGGGAGTTCCCTTCAATGCCCACAAATGTTACTTAAGGAATGAGTTAATTTCTCCTACTTGCAATCTCTCGGTTAGCGTTGTGAGCTTTGATAAAACTGATCAAGTTTTGACGATATAAACACTTGTATACAACTTGCAGACCAAAACAGAGCAAAATCCAGTTGACAGTTTCTTCCAGCTATATCAAATTTGGAATCTTGACAGCCGCCGTACACCCTTCACTACAATAGTATATAGATTATCATTCTGCCACCTTTAAATTTAATGCAACCTTGATCTGCAACTTGAGGCTGGGAATGCAAGAAGTATAAATCTGAGCTCTTTAGGAATGAGATATGGGATCCACATGTATACACTGTAAACTGGTTGAGCAGGTGATTAATATTGACTGATTGTTCTGTCAAATGGTGCCCTCAGATGCCATTTTCAATGGCGCAAAAACGCAGCAATGAAGTTTTGCGTAAAATTTACCAATCATTTTGAACGCTGGTACTTGTAGTGTGTGTGTTTTCACTATTACTATTTTAAATGCCTCTGCAAAAATTAATGCATTTCTGTGGATCTTGGTGGGTCCTGGTGATTTATTTCTTTCGCCTTCCCCTCAACATGTCCAGGCATGGGGGGAATAATGGGGGAAGGTTTGTTGTTGTTTTTTTTGTCATTATTAGAAAATCTATAATTGCAGATTCGCAAACATGACGAATTTCGTACGTTTCCTTTTGCAAACTGTCTGTCTGTCTCTTCCAGGCTATTGTGCAATGAACTCATGAGCTCTGCTGCAATTCCCGGTCGCGGTCACGCTGATAAGCCCTGACTCCAGCATTTTTACTGTGAAAGACCTCGCAGTGTCCTTGACATTACATTAGCAAGGTGAACCGACGATTCGGTTTCACAGCTGTTGCTGTAAACATTCACCGAACAAAAACACAATCTAACCATAAAAAGAACAGAGCAACTGCAACACATATATTGATTCCCAGGTTGTTAATTTAAAGGAGAAAATGGGTTCAAGATGTTTCGTAAAGTTTGATTCAATCATGTGATTCCAAAGCACATCAAATTCAATGTCAAGGCCAAAGAGCCGGTAGAGCTCATTTGCATGGCCTCAAAAATATTTTGATTCCTGCACTTCATGTAGGCCCTACCCATTTAAATTCTGTTTACAGACTTATTTCACAAACAGTTCACTAGACTCACCTGCTGCGTCCAAAACTTCCTTATCAATCTGATCTGTCAACATACAGTATAATGCATCATAGGGCTTTTGTTTCAATTTATTAACGAGGACATCGTGAGGTATAGCTTCGTCGTCATCATAGAAATCTACTTCAAACACTTCTTTAAGTTTGTCGAAGCCTGGCTTGGGAATCCTCCGGGTGATGTAAACTTTTTTGTCCGGCATTTTGATTTCAAAGCAATACACTCAGCCGCCGTTGATAAGTGGTGTGCCTTTTTATAACTACCTAGCTGTGAGCGTGAGCCCTGTCAAAAAATGCCACTGACGGATGTGAAAGTCCAACGCTACAGTTTCTGCTTGTTTCTATTGGTGGACAAATTGCTTCCGGGTCGATCACTGATAATCTTTGGGCGATACCGATACTAATAAAGTTCAAAATTATGAATAACTAAAGATCTGTTGAAATAGTATAGGATATTGCACGATTTCTTCCAGTATTACTTTGCAAACCCAGTCACAAAATTTGTGAGAGTATAGTCACAACTTCTTAATACAAGTACCGCTAATGTATATGTTTCAATCATATAACCCATAATTTCACATCATTCTGTCCGTCTTTTGGTCAGCACCTCTTCGTCAATCAGACGTAAATTTTGTATTACTTCTGTAGCGTTGTAAGGTAATCATAGTGTAGGAGCGGATTCCTTGCATTAAACCGACGTTGGCAGATTGTCGTAACCGGAGATCAAAGTAGAAACGACGTCGTCCCTATGTGCAAAAAACATCAGTTATCTTACATGTAGGATTTCCATAGGTTTCTGATTATTATTAGTCTAGTCACTTTGCTTATTTGCATGAAATGTTTTTAGTCCATATATTTTATAATTCAAATATGAGCCACATATTTTTGGGTTAAGTTTTTACATGATCTATTTTGAAAGAGATAGCTGGTTATGGAACAGTTCAGCCCTCTTTGGTCATGGAAGTGGAGAAGGTGAAGTTTCGCTCTTGGTATTGTCTGTAATTCCCACCCCCGCCCCACCCACTGCTCTATGCTTTAAAAAAAAGTTATTAATCAGTCATTTTCTCGTTTTCTATCGAGTCAGTGTGGCAGGCTGAAGTTAGCCTAACGTTAATTAGTCACACAATACACATGTATCCTGAAAGAACAGGGTTGTGCCCACTTACAGAATAAAAGTCACAGGCTTTGTAATGCAGTTTAATCTTTTCATCCTACTTTTACATTTATGTGCACACACTTTGGCAGTTCTTCTGCTATCAATCATCGCACACAAACACTTTTTACAGAAAATAATTATCGAATATTTGATATGTCACATGACCCTAAAAATGAACATTATTTGTTAATTTTTTTGTTTGTTTCTTTGTTGATTAGAACTAAAGCATACGTAATTGAAAGGAGAGAGAAGAAAAAAATGCAACTAAATTTAACCAAACTTTAATTCCAACCTTCTTCTCGACAAGATCTATCATAGGCATAATATGCCCTCCCGATGCCTATCGTTTTTGTGTAGCACTATTTACGTACATGTACGCATTTTGTCTCTTTTAACAAAATTTTCACTTTACAAAATTTATCTACTTTTGCCCATACGCCGTATCTCGTAATAATGTGATTATATTAATATTTGTTATGAACCACCGGTGGAATTAAAAATTAATGAAACAAAATAATATACCCGGCGTGTCCTAAAAATCGTCACGATCAGCTCGAAGTTTTCCCATAAGTGTTGTAAATCTATGAGTTTTCGAATGTCGGTAATCGTCCGACAGAGTTGAGATATTGCGATACTTTTCCCTGCCCGGACGAAACCAATCCCACCTTTGTTTTTACGAAGTGTCTAGGCACACGACATATCGTGGAAAAAGCGTGGAGAGATTTTTTCACGACACGTTTTTCATCCAATCAGAGTTGACCGTTTTCTGACTCAAAATGTTTTTATGTCCATTGCAACAACCGACGTGAGTGGGCCGCACAGGGTGGGTCTCCGAGAATACCCGGCCACGCCACAGCATCCTACTCTTGCGATATTTCTAGCAGTGGTTCTCAACGCGGGGGATATCGCCTCATTGCGGGTGATTTTGAATTTGGGGAGGGGGAGGAGGAATAGCTATCGGGAAGCGAAAACATCAAAAGGGGCAGAAGGTGAGCGAAATCGCCGATGGGGAACAATCTGAGGGCAAATTTGTGGTCACAGTTTCACACAAAGTTTTGACCATAATAATTCGCTTCTTTTTACTCCAACAACAACAAAATGACTAGCCTGCTATGGGGAAAGGGGGGGGGGGGTAAAAATTACTTCTTAAAAACCTTGAATCTGACTTAATGAAATTTGCATGGTATACCAAAAGAGGGAAGTCAGTGACTTTGATCAGTGGCACAGGTGCATGGGTTTTATTAACCGGTAGCGTGATTTTCGGAAAGCCAACCGGAAAGGCCGAATGTTTGGGTGAAGAATGCCAGTCGTTTTTGTGGACAGTATCTGAATAATCGAGACATTGAGTGAAATAAAATTTAGCGTCATTAATTTGACAGCAGCCTAAAGGGGCGATGACATGAAAAGGATTGAGAACCACTGTTTTAGAGGGTAGGTAGACCTAGGTCACGTCTGCACTGTCCTAGTCACATCCACCAGTTTCATCAGACTTGAATTCTGACGAAAGGGGATTCTTCACTAATGATTAATGTATGATATTTCCCTTTGAACCACTCCCTTTTCAAACAGTAGATCGCCCATCATAATGATATCTTGCTTACCATCAAAATTACGTATTATATGATTGTGACATCCTGGAATTATCCCCCATCCTATTTTAACCCCTCGGATAATCTAGGATATCCTAGAACATTCCCTCTCTATTCTAAAGCCCCCCCCCCCCCAGCTCGATTTCACTTTCTTTAGCAGTGATTCTCAAGCTTTTACAGGCAATCGCCCCTTAGACTCCAAAGTTTCTTTCATCGCCCATTTCTTCCCTCTATTTCCCGAAAGAAAAAAAAAAGACAAGCTTGTTGATGGTTCATTAAAAAGCAGAAACCATTCTTTATCAAATGCACCAAGAAAAAAAAAAAAAAAACCTTTTCTGTTCATGGAACCCATCTAAGCATGCTGTTCAAGAAGTCAGTGACTGTCTTGTATTTACCCCCAAAATCGCTCTTCATTCTAGTTCCCCTACTCCCATATCGCCCCCGTTCCTCGTTTTGACCCCCTTGTCGCCCTTTTGTCTTCGTCCCCCCCCCCCCCCCCCGGAAATCAGAATCGCCGGGGGCGGGCGATATCGCCCACGTTGAGAACCACTATTCTAAAGTTTTACTGACATCACCGGCGGGGTTGCAGTCGTTCGAGGTCAGTGGGACACTGCCCATTCCATGAGTGAATGCTGACAAGATGCAGAATGTGCATTATAACATAGTAGGGAAAAACAGTTGTTGAGGCGTGAGAAAATGAGACGGGGGTGATAGGGAGAAGGAAGTCGCACAGGAGTTTTATGCGTTCATTATAATTATAATGGAACGATCGACTTCCAAGGAGGGAAAAAAGGTAGTGTTACTCGTAGAAAAGGAAAGGTAGACCCTGATTAGGAATTTTTGTCCAAGAGATCTGAAAACAGGACGGTCTGTAGGTTTTGGTGACTATTTCTCATGTAAACTAGAAACAGACGCTTCCTGTTGATGCTGCCATTTGCTCGGCTTTGGTGACAGACTACTTGCAGCATATTAGAGGATTGATAACAAAGGAGACTGGGCTACGCTGGGCCAATTACATCTTCGCACTTAGGCAGCCTGTCCTTGGGGCTGTTTAGAATATTTCTGAGATGAATGTGTGACTAATTGCAATGGAGAGGGGGGCAAGTCGATTGGCTTCTCCAAATGACAGCTCTCAGAACTGGCGACAATGATAGGCTTTCCTGAAGCTGGTAGTGTAATCTTCAGTAACATCCTCCACAATGTTGCTTCGAAGAGTGAAATTCTATCAAAGTTTGCACATCCCTCATCAGCACCAGTTTTGCTACTGCTGTATCACTATGCTTGACGTGCGATGATTAGTTCTTCAACACTCATCTTGTCCCGTGAAGTCAACAACTTACTACCGACTGTGCTGTACAGATAGTATCTTCCACGAGGTAGTCCCTTAAAGACTTGGAAATTACACCTACGGTGCTTTATCAAAGGATACACACTTCTATCGAAGCATACTGGGGGGGGGGGGGGGTCAGGGGGGTATAGAACATCGTTAAAAAAAACGGAGGTCTCTATAAATTACAGCAGTTGTTACCAATTAGGTTGAGGGCGAAAGACAAATGATAGGCGAACACATTGTAGCAAGGAAAATAGCTACGTACGGAAAACCTTGATACGAATCCTGCAATAGATTGGAATTCTGTTCTCCTTACTCCGATGCGTCCGTTGCTCTCTCTCTCTCTCTCTCTCTCTCTCTCTCTCTCTCTCTCACTCACTCTCTCTCTTTCTCTCACTCTCTTTCTCTCTCTCTCTCTCTCTCTCTCTCTCTTTCTCTCTCTTTTCCCAAGAGCGATGTTGTCTGATACTTTGAAGGTTTCTCATAGCCGCATCCCCCCCCCCTCCCCCCCCCCCCCCCAAATAGTGCTATTCATATATCTCTATGTATATGTGTGCTGTTTTTTTTTGGTGTGTGTTTTTGTGTGTGTGGCACAGAAAGATTGTATAGGCCCATTGCGAATGACGTCACAGAGTGTTTTTGTTTTGTACTTCCGACACCTAAAATGGCGGGTGGATCAGCTGACGAGTGTAACTTCGAGATATGTCTAAGCGGTTAAAATGCCTGCTGGTTGCATTGCAGTTGACTGTTATGGCGGGGGGGGGGGGGAGGATGGATCAAGGCTGGTCAGATTCCCTACCATCCGTGTAAACAAAGGAGAGGAAGTGAAAGAATTGACCGAACGTCGCCCATGTGCGTGAACACACGTGTCATTGTTTACTGTAGTGAACTTTTTCTTAGTTCGCCGCCGATTCGTTCGCGACGCCTGAAGTGCTCGCTGTGCAAATCAGCTAACGAATCAAAATCAATGCTACCATCGCTGTCAGGGTTAGGACTAGAAGTGTCGTGCTGGGTCACGGCTTGTTTATTTCATGGTCTCGTTGATTTTGGCCAGTGCAAATGTCCTTGAACTATTCTCGTGGACAGTTTGTTTTTGTAACGCTTTTTTCTTAGTGATGGAAAGAAAGTGGGGCAAGATAGAATAAATGGATGGGTTAGCAGTGACGGTGCAGTTCTCGACCCCGTGATTTTGGTGAACTCTAACAGGGAAGAGAAGGGGTGAGTAAAAGGGAAATAGTAAATTCGTACATAAAACGTAGAGGGTTGGAGACTTTAGTAAGGGTTTTGATATGTTAATTTGACCTTGGCTGTTACTAGTGCAAGGCCGTGACCGATTTCCATGCAGAATCTATTAATACTACGAGCTGAGCTCGAAATGGATGCACCAATCAAATTTGGGCAGTTGGCTGGGGATTTGCAGATGGCCGCGCAGAATATAAGCGGAGCCATTCCTATGTTTCACTACTCCATGCAGAAATATCCATCTGTGAAGGCAGTCGGCGTGATTCAGCCAGAGAGAATCAGAAGATTGTTATAGTCATGTCTATGTCCTTGATAGACACTGGAATGAGACCATACGCTTTCCACGAATTATCCACTGCTATTATCTCCGGCTCCCTGATCTCGTATCAGGGACCAAGTGTAAGTGTTTGTCTATTGATTCAACGATGAACGTGAAGCTGACCTTAAATTTTCCAGTAGAAGTGCTACCGAAGAATGCAAGACTACAATGTATTTTAACTTGCAACTAGATCTAGCATGAGTGTCTGGTATACACATTTGTAAATTGAAATTGATGTGTCTGGATGAGGCTGGGGATTGCCAGCCCATCCTAGAGTAGATCCAGATCTAACTTAACTACGTCAGGTTGTATTGACGAGTTTGATCCTTTATAAGCGGTAGGCACATATAACTGAGTTAACATTGTCGTCTGAGACATTAGGATATTATTTGTTAGATAGTAGGCAGACTATATCTGAAAGATAGATAAGTAATAATTAAATTGTGAATGAGTCAGAATGATATAATCTTTTGGGAATCTAGAGGAGACTTCTAGTGATATATTATTGAATTTTCATTTGATGCTGCTGATGTTGTCTTTTTAGTATGTAAGAGCTAGACGAAATTTGTTAGGGATTTTAAAGTAAATAAATTTGTGGCCCTGCAGGTCCTTGATAAAACTTATTCGAATTGTTATTAGTATATGTGGCATGGTATGGAAGAATAATTCCTAAAAACCTCTCGATATTTTAAATGCAGTCGTAACACCAATAATTCCATATAACCCAACTCGTAACAATCGCCATGGTTATGAGCGGGCTTGACAGCTAAAATGGCCGATGTCCGCAATGGGCCTATACAGAAACGCATTAAAAGAAAAGGGGGAAAATGCTACCCCAAAAACAAAAAAAAGGTGGGGGATAATTTATAATGGGGGATAAAATAGGATGCCGCTTACTCATTGGCAAGTATCCCCCATCCAATTTTAACTGTTGTAGAGGGAGATATTCTAGAATACCAAGGGGGATAAACCAGAATATTTCAGAATATCCGGGGCTATTCTAGGATATCCTAGATTATCCGGGGGATATTCTGAAATATCATGGGGGATGGATTTGGGGGGGGGGGGGGGGGATAATCTGGGATACCACACCTGCTCTGAGAAAAATGGGACAAAGTCAAAATTGTCAAATTTACTTTTTTTGTGTCATCTCATAGCTCATTCATTTTTGAGAGGCATACCAAATTCCACCTTATTTCTACCAGTAGGTAGTGAGTTACGGCCCTTTAAACTAAAGTGAGCAACTTCCAAATGTTGGCAAATTCAGACCCAAAAAATTCAGTTCCTCAAAATATGTTGGCCAAATGTTTAAAATACATTTCATCCAATTCCATGGATAAGAAAAATAAAACTACACACGAAGTCATCGATCATCTAGAGTTCTGTCCCATGGCGTTAGGCACCTTTTACTGGGCGGCGCATCAAATTGGATGGAGCATGAATATTTGTTTATTTTGTGTAGTGATACAAACCGTTTCGTTTTGAATGGGTCCATTAAAACAATATGTAATAGTGTGTGTGTGTGTGAGTGTGTGTGTGTGTGTGTTTTGCCACCGTTGTGTTTTGAATATGTTCAAGAAAATAATTATGTAATAATGAGTTCCAGTCTCTCTCTCCCTCTCTGTCTCTCCCTTTCTCTCTCTCTCTCTCTCTCTTTCTCTCTCTCTCGCTTTCTCTCTCTCTCTCTTTCTCTCTCCCTCCCCTCTCCCCCCTCTCTCTCTCTCTCTCTCTCTCTCGCTCACACACACACACACACATTGAAGTAAACATAAAGTGAGCAAACACCCATGCACACGCTCTGGGGGCACGGTTGATGTAAAAGTAAAAGAAAAGGCAAAATAACGCATAACGATTTACTGTCGATGAATCTTACAAAATACGTGTTCCTTCTTCTTTTCCCTATGTTTAGTGGACTAGACGTCTGGGTTTAGCTCCTCACATGTAAGGCGGGCATCAGTTGCTGATATTCCTCTTGAATTCTGTTTAAGGCAGAGACTGCTCACGTCACTTTCTGATTCATGAAATAGTCGTAGAGGAGATTCTCTCTGGCGAAGGTGCTACAATAAGAAATCTACTTTGTTAGTACCGTACTCAAGCTGACAACTTCATGCGCCATTTTGGCGCACCTTTCAACAAAATTCTTGTCCTAATCTCCAAACTCTGAGATCAGTGAGACTCACGGAGTGGAGAAAACGTGGGATGAAAATCTCTCCGGCTCGAGAGGTAAACTGACTGCCACCTCATCAGTTAGTCGTTGTAATATGTCAGCCAACATATGCCCACAAGCAGCTACTGGTCCGGCAAGCATCCTTGCGACAATCTCACAAAGATTGGTATAGGACTTCCGTCGGACTGGTATGGTAAGATTATATCAAACCCAAATCGAGCCAATGTCTTAACTAGCAGATCTGCAGTGAAACTGGAAATAATTTGAGATTGGCAGTGATGATGGTACACCGTCCTAGGTTGGTACTAACGCTCTCTTTTACAGCATGATCATGTCTGATCTTATGACAAAAAGTTTCGTTTCTGAAGTACAAATGAGTAATCTATTTTGTGTACGGTACTCATGGGTGGAGCTTAATAAATTGTTTCTACGGTTAATTACACATGCAAGGAATGTGGGCAGTCTCCTTTTGTCCTCATCTTGGATTATATTGTTATGTAATGTTTCAATCACCACATGTTCCTGTTGATAAACCTGTAATTTCTTCCCCTACTGACGCTGAAAAAAAAACTGTCTACGAGAGAGCCTAAAATAATTATGTCACGAGTGGAGTGAGTGCAATTAAGGGGATTGCTACAGAGCGGGTGTAGAGTAAGAAGGGCTCACAGGAGACAAGCAAGTTAAGCGTGCTGTTGTGAGTAGTGGGGGGGTCTGAAGGAGGCGAAAGCGCTGTGTAACTATCACTGCAAGTTAGAAGGTCCTACGGAGCGGACCTGTGAATAAGAGCCCATCGGGCGGACATAAAGGGAGCAGTCGAGAAGACTAGTGAGAGAGCCTTTCCAGTAATGACTGGTATGTAGAACGTTGATTGATTATTATGATTGATGTATTATATTATATTCGTCTATTACCATGATGTGAATAAGTATATGTGAGGAATGTGGAAGTCCTTGATATTGGATATAGCAATGTGCGCCATGAGCGATAGATGAAAGTGAGTTCATGGATTTCTAGCGCGAGTGAGTAGTGGGTACTCCGATGGAGGTGTGTTACCGTAAGATGTGTGGTGAGTGAAAGGTGAACTAGTGTGTGTACGCTTCATGGATTGTAAGGAGAGGTGGAGTGAATAGAAATGGTAGGGTATTATACCAATGTAGTGTTATTCTTGTAGGTGTCGAGGACGGGCCGCAGAGCCACCTCGATGAGCACAGGGGATAGGCCAGCATAGGGCCGGAGGCCACACATAGGCCAGAAGTGAGGCTGTCAGTGCAGGACAGTAGAAGCACATAAAGTCGTGGCAGTCGGGCCACGGACAGGGACGTGGATATGAGAGTGAATGAGATACTATATTATTGCCATGATGATGGGCAAGTGAACTGGTAAGTTGTATGGCAATAGGAAGGTGATGTTGAGAGACTGCGGTGCCAGTGAATCATTAATGTACTATTAAGATCCGAGGGGAGAGGCTGAGGCCGAAGTGCCTTTAGGAGTAACTACCGGATTGTGGATCCGAGGGAGAGTGTGTGTGAGAATAAGGCCGTTGTACGGCAGTTCCTTTCAATAATACAATGTATGTAATTGCGCTATTATATGTATAATTATGTTTAATAAATGTGTGAGTCTGATGGGTTGTTTTGTTAAGTGTTAAACTTGTTTGTTCGTGATTGTCGTCCTGTCATAAACTATTACATCTCCCAGTCTGGGATTTGTGACACTGGGGGCTCGTCCGTTGTGACACTGGGGGCTCGTCCTGTTTACCTGTGGTCATTTTGACATTGTGTATTCGTTATATCTAGTTGTTTTTCTGTTGTGCTAGGAATTCGTGCTGTTGTCTTTGTTCGTGGGATGAATGGAAATTTCATGATGATATGATTTATGTATGTTTATGAATAATAATATGTATTGATGCATGTATTGCTATGAATAGGTATTAATGTGTATTTAAACTTTCCAGAGTGTGTGCGTGCAGCCTGAGGAGACGAGCAGCCAGAGCTCCGATTAAAGGGAGGAGTTTTACTCAAAATTTAAAAAATTGAAAGTTAAGTGGAAATTTTGTACCCTGGATTGAGGGCTGTCTTTTCATCTGTCTGTTTCCCTGTTTTTGCTGTTTTTGTCGTAATCGATTATACGGGCGGTGGCGCGGGTTTGCTGTGGTGAGCGTAGTTTATCCTCTTCGGGAGGTGGGCTAATCTAGGAACTTCGTTCATCACAGTGAACAGTTCTATAGGGACCTGTATTTTTGTTTAGTTGTAGCGTCGATATCTTCTCTGTTCCGCAGGAAGACGTATTCTCTTGTCCCTCTTTCTACCTATCTATAGATACGTTCTTTTTTTTCAGACTCTGTTCTTGTTCGTACCTTGTTGTGTAATCGGCGTAGTTAGGTTGCATTTTTTTTTCCATTATATTTTCTTTTTTACGTCTTTGTCCTAGTCTGGTTCGTTGTCCTTGACGTACTTGTGGTCCTTCTACTATATTTCTTCATTCTTGTCGTTTCTATTTTCTTTTATAATTAATAGTGCATACATTTTATAGATATAGAATTAGTTTTGCTGTAAAGGTAAATTTCTGAATTATATTCTGAACTGGGTATTGTTATATCTGGTGTGATCTCAGGTCTCTGGTCGTATCGTTAGTGATCATACCGACAGGTTGGTCGTCTTATAATAGATACCATAACCATAAATCGGTGAAATGGCGGAACTCCAACAACTAATGAAGTTGGGTAAGGAACTTGGCCTGGAGGGAGAAGAGCTACGCGGCTGGATTAAAGAACAGCAGGCAGAAATGCGCGATGAGCGTGCTAAGGATAGAGAGCGAGAAAAAGAGGCTCAAGAGCGACAGAGAGAAGAGGAAAGAGAGCTTAAGTTAAAGGAGTTAGAAGCTCAGCAACAGGAGAGACAGGATAAGGAGCAGGAAAGGGAGTTTAAGTTAAAGGAGTTAGAAGATAAGCAGCATGAGAGAGAGGCGCGAATAAGAATCGCGGAGTTGGAAATCAAAAAGAATGCGCCAACAGAAGCAGTTGAGCGGCAGGTACACAATAAAGGTGGTGTTAGGATTAAGCTCCCTACGTTCGACGACCGGAAGGACGACATAGACGCCTTCCTTTACAGGTTCGAATTGAACGCACAATTGCAATGGGGGGAAAATAAGGAATTATGGGCCACGTACCTGGCATCGCTATTGCAGGGACGAGCGTTAACCTACTTTAAAGAGCTACAGCGCGAAGACGTGCAAGATTACGATAAGCTGAAGGCTTTGCTGCTTCGCCGATTTGCGCGTACCGAGGAATACTTCCGGGAGCAGTTTAGGCGAGCACGTGCAGATACCAGGGAGGACTTTGCTGCCTTCGTCGCGAGACTAACGGAGTATTTCGCGAACTGGGTAGACTTGGCGCATGTGGGCACGGATTTCGCTAAACTGAAAGACCTAATGATCCGTGACCAGCTGTACGCGTCGTGCCACAAAGATCTGGTGGCTTTCCTGAAAGAGAACGAACCCGCGACGGTGCAGGAGGCGTCTAAGTTGGCGGAAGCATACCGTACGGCACATCCGTCCAAACCAGTCGCCAGGGCGTACGTCCAAGATGCTGGGTACGTCGCCGTTGTCGAGGGGTCGCCGGCAGGACTTAGGGACAGGTCGCGTCAGCGTGGTGCCTATAGTGGGCAAGCCCAGGGGCAGCATAGGGGCTATCACCAATCACCGGCATATGGATCCGGTAAGTTTGACCGAGCAGGAGGGCTAGGTCGCGGTAATGGCCGGGGGCGAGTTGTGACCTTTGCCGATGACCGACGGCATAGGGACTCTAGTTCCGGTCGCGAGGGGTCACGGGGACCCAGGCCTAGGGCAGCACAGGGAGCGGAGTGTTGGACTTGCGGACGCGTGGGTCACTTTTCGCGCGAGTGTAGGGCCGCGAAGTGTTGGAACTGCGGAAGAGCAGATCACATCAGCGTGAACTGCCCTGCAGGTAGGATAGCGGCGAACGTGGACAGTAGCTCCAGTCCATGTTCCCCAAATAAATTTCATCATGCGGCTGCGTGTGTTACATCGGACAACGGAGGCGGACAGTATTCTAAGTGTCCCAGTTGTGAGAAGTTATTATCTTCCGGTGTTTTACCTTGTGGGAGAAAGATCCCCGTTATAAATTCATGTCATACAGGAGGTGGTCTTAGGGTTTATCCGGGGTTTGTTGGGGACGAACCGGTCTCGGTTTTACGAGATACAGGATCTACCGTTGTGGGAGTGCATAGGGATTGCATTCGGGATTCACAGCTTACAGGTGAGACTGTCCCGTGCATCCAATTTTCGGGGGCCATTGAGAAATTACCCATGGCAAGAATAATGATAGATACACCTTTCCTTAGCGGGGAAGTCGAAGCAGTCGTTGGTTGTTTTCCAGGCGCCCAGCTCATCATTGGGAATGTATCACGGGTCGTTTCCCCTTCAGATGAGAACGTGCAAGCATGGTCGCAATCAAAAGGTATTGACTTTTGCGCCGCGGTCGAAACACGTCGACGGGTAGCTGATAAAGATAAGATTAGACCTTTGGCTACCCCAGCGGTCAACCTAGATATCACGCCAGAGCGCTTGGCGAAATTACAAAGGGAGGATCCATCATTAAACCCATGTTTTGGGGAAGCGCGAACCGAGAAAACGAGGAGATATAAGAACGGGTCGTCCTCCTTTATTGTTCAGGCGGGCATTCTGTTCCGTAAGTATGTAACGGTGTCCTCCATTTTAAAGCAGGTCGTTGTGCCAGCGTTGCTGATCGCAACAGTATTGCATTTGGCACATGATGTCCCATTAGCGGGTCATATGGGGATAGCTAGAACCAAAGAAAGGGTTCTTAAAAATTTTTACTGGCCATCGATCCACAGAGATGTGCAAGTCTATTGTAAGACGTGCAGTGCGTGCCAAAAGACGACGCATAAGGGTCGTACACCCCAGGCTCCTCTTCAGAAGATCCCCACGGTCTCGGAACCGTTTAAAAAGGTCTCGATAGACCTTGTTGGCCCCATTCACCCAGCGACCGATAGGGGGAATCGATTTTTCTTAACGGTCATATGTAATGCTACGAGATGGCCAGAGGCGGTTCCTCTGCGGACCATAACGTCGGAGGCAGTCGCGGAAGCGTTGTTTGCAATTTTCGCTAGGGTAGGAATACCAGAGCAAATTCTGTCTGATAGGGGCGCGCAATTTACGTCGCAGATGATGAAGGAATTGTTCCGCTTATTCAGCATACAACCCATCACTACCACCCCTTATCATCCGCAGGCTAATGGCATGTGCGAGAGATTGAACTCGACGTTAAAGTCGATGCTGCGTAAGGTAGCTGCTGATCGCCCTAAAGATTGGGATAGATATATCCCTGCAGTGTTATTCGCGTACAGAGAGGTACGGCAGGAGTCAACGGGATTCTCGCCGTTCGAAATGATGTACGGTCGTAGTCCTAGGGGCCCAACTGATGTTCTTCGGGACATGATGACGTCGCCATCATCGGGAGACGATGAGCAGATTTCGGTGTTTCAGTACCTTGTTGATTTAAGAGAAAGACTATCTGCAGCGCGCACTATAGCAGAAGAAGCGTCTAGTATCGCTTCGAAAAGAGCAAAAGACTATAAAGATAGAGGGTCCAAACTGAGAATTTTTAAGCCAGGAGACAAGGTTCTGTTGTTGTTACCTACGGACCATAATAAGTTATTGATGACATGGAAAGGCCCTTATGTTATTGAGCGAGTTGTTTCAAAGGTAGATTACGCTATCCACATTGATGGAACGAGTAAGGTTTTCCATGTTAATATGCAACAGAGATTTTATGAGAGACCGCAGTATCTGTGTGCACAGACAAGACCAGAGGAGACTGTCTTCTCTACTGCTTGTACGGGGGTCGTAGACCAGTTGGACTGTGACGTAAGCGACACCGAGGCGCAGGAAGAGTTACAAATTCAATTGCCGGAGTTAACTCCGACACAAGGTTACAGGGACGTAAAAATTAACCCTGACCTTACGAGTTCAAGGAGTAGGGAACTTGAGACCCTGTTAGCGTCATTCCCGGATGTTGTTACGGATTTGCCGGGTCGCACTACGGTGATCCAGCACCAAATAAAGTTGACTTCGGATAAGCCAGTATTTCTTAGACCGTATCCGTTGCCTTTTTCTTCGAGAGATAGAGTCATAAAGGAAGTTGAGTCAATGTTGAAGTTAGATGTGATAGAACCATCAACATCGCCGTATTCATCACCCATCGTCCTCGTGAAAAAACTTGATGGATCGGTGCGGTTCTGTATTGATTTTCGAAGATTGAACACTATTACGGTAGGCGATAGGGAGCCTATTCCGTTTCAGGAGGAATTAATAGCTTCATTGGCCGGGTCCACGTGGTTTTCCAAGATAGATTTAACGAAAGGTTATTGGGAAATCCCGCTTACTGAGGAATCTAAACAATACACGGCGTTCCAAACGCCCATTGGATTATTCCAATTTAAGGTCATGCCATTTGGGTTGGTAAACGCGCCAGCGACGTTTGCACGATTAATGAGATTAGTGTTGAAGGACATACCTAATGTCGTGTCATTCTTTGACGATATAGCATGCCATACGTCGACATGGTCTGATCATATTCAGACACTAACAGTAATTTTTAAACGATTACGTCATTTTGGGTTAACTGCTAAACCCGCAAAGATGGATTTGGCATGTCCAGAGATAATATTCTTAGGACATATTGTGGGTAGAGGTGTTCAGAGACCTGAAGTAACAAAAATTGACAAGTTAGTAGGGTTGCAAATCCCTAAAACAAAGAAACAAGTCAGAAGCTTAGTGGGAATTTTAAATTATTACAGAAAGTTCATTCCAAATTTTTCCTCCTTGTCATCTTCTCTTACTGACCTTACTAAGAAGGGACAACCCGATAAGGTCCAGTGGACGTCTGAATGTCAGACATCATTTGATAATTTGGTGACAGCATTATCATCGTCACCCATTCTGATATTACCCGATTTTCGATCTAATTTTATCCTCAGAACGGATGCGTCGGACTCTGGTGTCGGCGCTTGTCTTCTACAGGAGAAGAACGAATGTCTCCATCCTGTATGTTATGTCAGTAGGAAGTTATTGCAGAGAGAAAGAAAGTATTCTGTGATAGAGCGTGAGTGTCTTGCCATTGTGTGGTCCGTCCAGAAACTAGGACGTTATCTCATGGGACGAGAATTTTGTATCCAGACGGACCACAAGCCACTGACATTTTTGTCGAAGAATCGTTCGTCCAGCCCACGCTTGTCTAGATGGGCATTGGCTTTGCAGCCGTATACCTTCGTTATTCAACCAATTCCAGGAACCAGCAATCATATCGCCGACTACCTTAGTCGAGCCTAGGGGAAGATTTCAGGAGCTTATACATCGGAGGACAGGAACATTGACAGGATCTGTGTGAATGAGTCGACTTTAAAATATTGACATTATAAATATGATATGAAGAATGGTTGATAGGTTGAATGGTTTTTGATTCTGTATTAAGTATGGTGGTTAGTTAGCTATTCATGATGTGACACATATATGCATATTTCAGGCCATATTGATCCCCATATTTTCCCCTGATTTCGGTATTTTATATACTAGGGGAACTGCTAGGTCATTTTTTTTTAGTGTAGGTTTTGCTCACGCTCACTCGTTGACAGTCATCTTGAGGCGATTTGAAATTAATTGCATTAATTTTTTTGGGGTGGGGGATGATGTCACGAGTGGAGTGAGTGCAATTAAGGGGATTGCTACAGAGCGGGTGTAGAGTAAGAAGGGCTCACAGGAGACAAGCAAGTTAAGCGTGCTGTTGTGAGTAGTGGGGGGGTCTGAAGGAGGCGAAAGCGCTGTGTAACTATCACTGCAAGTTAGAAGGTCCTACGGAGCGGACCTGTGAATAAGAGCCCATCGGGCGGACATAAAGGGAGCAGTCGAGAAGACTAGTGAGAGAGCCTTTCCAGTAATGACTGGTATGTAGAACGTTGATTGATTATTATGATTGATGTATTATATTATATTCGTCTATTACCATGATGTGAATAAGTATATGTGAGGAATGTGGAAGTCCTTGATATTGGATATAGCAATGTGCGCCATGAGCGATAGATGAAAGTGAGTTCATGGATTTCTAGCGCGAGTGAGTAGTGGGTACTCCGATGGAGGTGTGTTACCGTAAGATGTGTGGTGAGTGAAAGGTGAACTAGTGTGTGTACGCTTCATGGATTGTAAGGAGAGGTGGAGTGAATAGAAATGGTAGGGTATTATACCAATGTAATGTTATTCTTGTAGGTGTCGAGGACGGGCCGCAGAGCCACCTCGATGAGCACAGGGGATAGGCCAGCATAGGGCCGGAGGCCACACATAGGCCAGAAGTGAGGCTGTCAGTGCAGGACAGTAGAAGCACATAAAGTCGTGGCAGTCGGGCCACGGACAGGGACGTGGATATGAGAGTGAATGAGATACTATATTATTGCCATGATGATGGGCAAGTGAACTGATAAGTTGTATGGCAATAGGAAGGTGATGTTGAGAGACTGCGGTGCCAGTGAATCATTAATGTACTATTAAGATCCGAGGGGAGAGGCTGAGGCCGAAGTGCCTTTGGGAGTAACTACCGGATTGTGGATCCGAGGGAGAGTGTGTGTGAGAATAAGGCCGTTGTACGGCAGTTCATTTCAATAATACAATGTATGTAATTGCGCTATTATATGTATAATTATGTTTAATAAATGTGTGAGTCTGATGGGTTGTTTTGTTAAGTGTTAAACTTGTTTGTTCGTGATTGTCGTCCTGTCATAAACTATTACATCTCCCAGTGTGGGATTTGTGACAAATTATAACATAGCAATATTCTCCCACCGAGTTGGAAAACTAGAACTTGATTAGGACCTAGTCCTATATCAATTAATCACTGAACTGCACAGATTTTATCAGAACAAATATTAAACTGACTTTGTATCAATAAATCAAAGGATCAAAATCAATAGTAGGCCCATTATCAGGTAAAGAAGACAGGCAAATTACACTGTCGTCTCTAGATCTAGATCTAGTAAATCAGTTTCAAGTACAACGAAATGCGGTGCACCCAAGTGCTTTAATGCACTAGTCTGCATCTTGGTATTACTCTAACATAATGTATTGTTGGCGGATAAGTCGGGGGTAGTATCTGCCGATAATGTTGGCTGATGAAGGCAGCCCACTTTCAAACTTGGAACCGCGATTTCTCATAGCCTCGATTGGTTGAAGTCCTATTTTCTCACAGCCGGCCTCAATAGTATTGTTACATTGGCATTTCACAACTGTCACCTACACAACCATATCCTTATTATAGGTAGCCTTTAGACCTTTGCTGTACGATGATTTTTCTCACTAAGAATTTATTTATAATTTACCGGTAGGCCTACTTCTCATTTAACGCTTCTCAGAAATCACAACTTTCGATGGACTGACGTATATGGGACGAAGGAAGCAGTCGGGTATTTTGCGTTTTCTTTTGTTGTTATTGTTGTTGTTCTCAAAGAAATTTGCACGTGTGCATGAAAAAAAACAAAAAACACCTGATAGTGATAGCCGATCAGAAAAGCTGGCTACTGCAGCTCTGACCTCCAGTCTTCATATGGCCCAACTCTACATTCGTTCGCCCCTCAGTAATTTGAGATCGGATAGAACAGTTTCATGACAAGGGTTCCCAACCATTGTTTACCCTCTGGCTTTTCGAGAGTAAATTTACCCGCTCCCCCCCCCCCCCCCCCTGTGTGTTTTGTTTAGATATTTGAATGTCCACATATCAAAGCAACCGATAAAGGGGAAATTTCAAAATACTACTTTTAACATTATTATTCTTTAAGTTTAAATACCCCCCCCCCCCAAAAGATAAGGATAGGATAACGTTATTTCAATAGCAACAACAACGACAAAAAAAAAGTGCAAATCCAGAATCAGAATATTTACCCACGGGTAGGCTAAAGTTACCATTGGGGTCAAACTTGATTGGGAACGTCTATATTATACTGTATCATATTCTTTCACCATTCTTTCAATTTCTATCTATAGAGCTCTATGGCTAGTCCACAGAGCATGCGACTCCTTGAAAGTTTTAATTACTTAATCCCAAAACTGGTGACGGAGCAGTGCATTATGCTATGGCAATTTACATCACACAAAAATTGTGGTGACATAAATCACAATAAATGAAACGTACCAACTGCGAAAACCAAGCAGCTTGAGGTTGCAGAGGACATGTTGACACGATAACGACCAGAATTATTGTTGCAGGAAGAAGCAAGACAGTATACAGATCCAGCAGAATGATAGGACAAAAGGCGACGCCACCAGCGACGCCACCAGCGACGCCACCAGCGAAATTCAAGCAGATCAGAATAAATAACATCCACAGGCAGACCTTCAGAGTAGGTTCAGAACGTCTGGAAAACAGCGGCAAACACGTTAGAAGCACCCTGACCTTCCCAAGTTATGCACAGCCCATGGTAATTAAAATAATGAAGCATAGAAAAGCGGTAATGACTGGAGGAAATAAAAGTCTGCAAACCATAATTGCCACTTCTTTCCTCGGCGATGTTTGTGACAGAAAAAAAAGCTTTTTGTTTGAAAGTAACAAAATAGTTTACTCTGCGTATATGGATGATGTTGCTCTGCGCTTTGTGATTCTTTTAACTGGAAATCAAACATTTATATGGAATATCTCGATTAAGTGACGACTCGGCTGATGTGCCATTTTGACGCACAGCGAACAAAATCGGCCAAGTGGTGAAATGTTCGAGTTTAACGTTTTTACATAAATCAGTAGTTTATGGTCTGATTCTTACACCCACATAATGTTCCAATGAAAAACAAAAATAAATCCATTAAAATTCAAAGAATAAAAGCGCCAAATCGAGCTACAGCGTAAAGAAAGTTAATAAAACCGTCTGTCGTTCTTTGCCGAGTGCGAGGAGACTGTAATGGCGGTGATATTTGTGGCTGGCTGTATGGTTACATATCTAAATTGACCACACTTTAAAACCTTGAATACAGTATAAATTGTTGGGTTTTGTCCAAATAACATACTTCATGCTGAGCTGGCTTGATTCTTGCATTTTCAAACACTTCCGCGTGATCCATTAGCATTTAGATAGAGGTTTAGTCGAGATTGGGGGAGGATTGTTAAATGAACATGAACCTTACACCGAAAAATACTTTTGCCTTTTTTTTGTTAATTAATTTTAAAGGGCATAGCTGACTGCTAGATATAATTAGCTAAAGGGTGGCATATCTTAGGTAGACGCGAAAGTGTCCCATATTTTACATCAAATTTTAATTATTTGGCTCAGTTTTAGTAAGGGTGGGATAATAAAATATTCACCACTTTCTTAGTTTTCTACGAAAAGCTATGGGACTTCCCACTCTTATTCCCATTGTGTTTTCACTGTTTTGCATATTTTTGGTACAAAACGCTGTTTACGTTACAAAATCTGAAAATTATGAATAAAATATTTGGGCGACTGTTTATAACCACTGATGTGGAGCTCTCTCAATATTTTTTACCGCATAATTATGTATTTTGAAGAATTTGCTAATTGTAACATTAAATCCCCGAGAATGTAAATTTAGAACTTCCAAAGATCCTCATATAAACAGAAGTGAGAATTATGTCTGAAGAAAATCAAAACAGCAATATGAATTACATAACGTTGATATAAAATTTCGAAATGGTCTGCTCTCATGTTAACTTATGCGACGGTCACTGGCATGACAAAACACCCATTGGACCAAATCCGTAATTATATCGGACAAAATCCCTAGGAACAAAAAACCTGCTAGGAAAATACCAAAGGACAACAACAGGTGTAATGTTTGTTATAGTCAGGGCCTGATTAAGACCATTACAGGCCCTAAGCTTTTACAGGATTTTAGTGCCCCCCCCCCCCCCCCCTATACTACGCAATTGGAAATACAATCAAAGAGAAACCATCAAATAAAATGTTATTTTCGAAATGAAACAAAACTTACAGTAAGATCGAAAATCTTGTTTATTTTTATATACTTCCATTTTCTTTTTATTGGAAAATTTTCTCCTACTTTTAAAATTGCATTTTTTAAATTTTAAACCAGATCCTCAAAACCAGTCTTACGCAATACAACTGCCTTGTAGAGATCATTTCTGTGGTACCGCCCTTGATGCCCTAAGCTTGTGCTAATTTTGTTTAATGGTGAAGCTAGCCCTGATAGTGAATACTACTAAATGTGATTTAACAACAAAGAATAAATAAAGAACCATGTACATGTACACTTTATAAGCATCAGCTGTTACCTCATGGATGAAATAAAACCGAAGGGGTGTAAAGTTTCTTAACGATCTCTTATAGACTATAAAAAGATCTTCAGTTCTGAGACACAACCCTGCGCTTGCATCTTCTCATGCATAATTCAGTGAGTTACTGCAGTTATGAGATACATAAATTAGCAAGTGCATGGTGACACAGAATTGTTGGCTTGACTTCGCGCACGAAGATTTGAGGAAGGTTTGTTGAGACACGTCTGGTGCAGGCACGCTGGTGACTGGTGAGTCCTATTCGGGACAGGCACACTCTGCCACAGCTGTTGCAGGGGAATGTCCGAACTGGATTAGGTATGTGGCTCTTTCGCCGCATCCTTCGTTCCGATGCCCTGGCTTGTATATCACTTTCGAGCTTGGCGGCAGCCTGTTTAGTTTTTTCCTCCAGGTATCGCGGTCAGCTGCGAGTTCTGACCATTGATTATGATCAATATTGCAGTAGATCAGAGACCTTTTTAGAGTGTCCTTGTAGCGTTTGCGGGGAGCACCTCTGGTGCGGTAGCCGGTAGAAAGCTCTCCGTAGAGCACGATTTTTGGGAGTCTGTGGTCTTCCATTCTTGAGACATGTCCAGCCCATCGGAGCTGGATTCCAAGCAACATTGTCTCAATGTGGGTTGTACCTGACATTTCAACAACCTGGGTGTTTGTGATGTAGTCCGCCCAGTGGATGGGATGGTACGAAGGCATCGCCGATGGAAGCGTTCCAGGAAACGGATGTGGCGGCGATACGTGACCCAGGATTCAGCATCATAGAGCAGTGTGGTTAGTATGACTGCCCGGTAGACTTTGACATTTGTAGAGGTTTTGGGATTCTTGACTCAGAATAATCCCCACCCAAATTACCTGGCATCACGCAACGGTCTGTCTGACTGTTTGTCCATTGTGCAACTCACACGAGTGAAAAGTGTGAACGCCTTGACGTGAGTGTGACTGAGCTGTGATTGTTTCCTTGCACCCACACTGTTAGAATTTGCAAGTAGTTAAGTGTTAAGTCTGACAAACCCGTTTAGAATCTATGAACAGATTTTTTTGTTTAATCTTCCACCTGTTATAGATGTAGTGTGATTTCATTTAAGCAACAACAGCAACAGCAACAACAACAACAACAGAAAAACGATTTTCGAACAATTTGGTTAAAAGATTTGCAATTATGTTATGTGTGGTTATAAGTTATACTAGTAAGTAGTAATTGTGTTCTTCGTCACCGTAGATTTTGTGTGTGTGTGTGTGTGTTTTCTCTTCCTCTGTCTTTCTTAAATTAAAAATAATAATAATAATAATGATAAAAATAACACGAAAGCCTGAAAAATCCCAGGATCTTTAAGAAAGAAAAAAAAAAAAAAGCCAATATCCTATAGTAACATCCAAAATTCCAAGATCTTGGGGAAAATCCAAGGATCGGCAACGCTGGTGGGTACTAATTCCATCAGACACTATGGAGTATGTCGACTGGTATTTTCCAGTCTCCGGCATCCTGGAATGGGCTGGTTCGGTTGTCATGTAAATAGGAATATTCTTTGACAGCAGCCTCATAGTTTGTCACATTTTGGGTTAGAACCGACAAGACATGTGTTGAGTCTGAAATATCCGTTTAGAAATCCTTCCACTTTTTTTTCAGAGTGTGATTTCGTTTATTAAAAGAAAACAAGAAAAAAAAAAGCAAAGTGATTTTCGAACATTTTGGCCGAAAGCCCCCAAACAGACAGAGCAGCTCAAGACAATCACATTACTAGATCGATGATGACAGTGGTACAGAGATACCACCACAATGCACATTTTTTGTCTGCTAATTGCCATGACCACGTCTGTCGTGCCCAAAACATAATACAATGTAATAATAATAATAATAATAATAATTAAACACAACACAGCATTATATAGCGCTCCATCCCGTTAACAACTAGACTCTAAGCGCTTTACAACATTTATGTCATATAAATTTCATACACACAATACACGGGCATACTCATATTAGAGTATGGTTTGCATACTGTTTGTTTCTAGATCTATAGTCGCCTTATTATTAGTCGCCTTCAAAAAAAAATGTTAGGACGAGTAGGATCAGCATCGATTTTCGCCAAAAGCCGTCAGTTGGATTTATCTGAAATTTTGCTTAGGCTCATATTTCACACTGCAACTAACAGAACTGATTTTCATTTAGTTATAGTACCGGTATGTGGCTTTGCGTAAGACAGCGTTTTTGGTTGTTGTTTTTGACACATTTTTAGCGCTGCGCCAAGACCTGCTGCGCTCCCTCAGTGTTTTCCTGTGATTTTTGTAATAAGTAGGTGTGAAAAAAACAAGCAATCTGCTTCAGGTGTCAATTGGTCGCCATGGTTATGAGCACACCAAAGCGAGTGGTCCAAAGCCCCTCGAAACAGGCAGAGCAACCCGAGACAATGACACTGCTGGATCGACGATGACGTTGGAATATAGATGTCATGGGCGGTTGAGTGGCAAAAGGCGGCAACGTCTGTGATTTTTTAGCCTTGGTCGTTTTCATGTGATCATTGAAACTCTAAGCCGTTCTCGAAAGCCAGCTTAACACCCAAAACGATTTGTTTCAGTGCACATTTTCACGATGTCAGAGTTTTGTAAATCATTATAATATTCTCCTGTCGTAGTCCTCTTCATTATATTTTCTAACAGTCTTCTACAGCTAATGATTCAGTGCTTTGTATCAGTATATTCCAGAGAGAAAATTATAATAATTTCAGTGAAAATCACCTTTGCTTTTAACAAAAGATGTCCATCAGACCAGAGAGGAACTTCTGTAATGAAAAGTCGCTGGCCTCACAAATTATGATTACGATGCTACGAATACTGCGAAATAGTTCCCGCATGGCGAAACGATTTTTTTTAAGGGGGGTAACCAACAACGGCTAAAACATTACTTCCGCCTGAGGAGCCTCTATCAAGCGCGAACTGAAAGTACCCAAAATGCAAAAATTATTGCCCAATTTTGCGTTTTCATGTAACTGGAATTGTGAATTGTAATAGTCTATCATCACACGGGCTTATAGGGAAAGGTATGCATGAGTTGAAATTAATTATTTATTTGTAAGGTCTCCTTCTGGGGCAACATCAGGAAAACAATAAAATTCACTAAATCATTTATTTAGGAGGTAGTTATTTCTGTCCAGTGACATGTATAGAGGCATTATTTATATTGCTGTATTGAAAGCAAATAGATTTAGTCAATATTTCCATTGTAAAATATTAATCTGTGTCAACACTATTTCTGTTCTCGACCAAAAACAGCCTTTTAAATTATGTGTATGCGTGACATCATTGACACACAACCTTTCTGGTCTGAAAAGGATTTTCCTTTTGTTTAAAAATATAATCTTTCATATTAGAATCAGATTGTTTTGTTAAACCATATTAAAATCAGATTTGTTTGTTTTACCATATTTAATTATTCTGTCATTTCTTTATGCAATGCTACTCCCAAGGGAAGATTACCAAGCCCATTTATCTCCATGGCAACTCAAAGATGACCATGGGCCAAAGTTGGCTGGCATATATATAATATATATATAATATGTCAAATTCCAGCTTTTGTTAAAACTGTACTGTCCTCCTCAGCTTACAAAAATCCTTATCATTGACTAGTGAATCAGGTACAAAATTGCTAATATTGCATCTCATGTCAAGGAAAATGAATTCCCGAGCACCTCAGCGTTGATGTGGCATGCACGACTGTGTGTGCTGTGCTGTGCTGTGTACATGATGTAGCTCATCTTCCAGTCCTTGTTGGAGTTAGGACTTTCAATTTAATGGTGAATAGGCTAGACAGCTAGACATATTAACATAAATTTTATGCTGTTGGCCATGGTTTTACATACTTGGCCAAGCAGTGATTTAGATCCTCTGTATATTTGGGCCAGGTTACACGACTGGACTATATTAAATAGAAATATTTTTGAACAGTTAAAATGCATCTAGACCTGTGTTCAAGACCTTCGAGAGAAAGGCAGCTGTGCATTGAATTTGATCTGGACAATAAAGTAAATCTAGTCTGAATAAAAAATTGGAACCTTTTGGCAAGGACCGACGGGGATAAATTTCTAGTCTCGCGTGCTGATTTAGTTCTACCAATATTATTTGCTCTAAGTTAAACCACCGGACTAAGTATAATACTGTAATTGGTCGATGGTTGCTACTCAAGACTTAAAATTTGGATTACATGTAAATCTAGATTCACTTGAAACGATTGAGTATAACTGCGACACAAGCTAAGCACCATGTTAGACTATTGATGTAAAAGACACATGATTTAAATTAAAAATAGCAACGATGCTTTGCAGGTTTTTAAGCGTGTATATCAGCTACTAGCCGGCGAACGCAGGTTGTTTTTGCAATTAGCTTTTAACCATTGAAGAAACCTCTGAAGCATTTCTGTTGCATGAAATGACAGAAAGAGGGAGGAAGTATTGGCTGCCACAGTTGTGCAGTGCATGTGTTTTGATGTTCTGTTTGAAAATTGTCTTGGAACATCTCATTTCTATAATATGCAATTCTCATGTCAAATCTGAATCCAGAACTTATTTGGATGCCAGTTGCTTGGTCATGAATGAGTCTGCCTTTGTTAGCTGGAGTGATACTGATAGAGATCAAAAAAACAATTTGAACAATTTGAACAGTTTTCGTCATTTTGTTTTGAAGATTTCACTACCAAATAATTCTGGTGTTTCTTTGTCTCTTTTAATTTGCAACTTTAGGAACCAGGATGCCCCCTAAGCAAAAAGTTCACTTGGACAAAGTTGCATGGCAGTGGGCAGACACAGTTGATTACACCAAAGTGACAGATGAGCATGTGAAAATTGCTTACAGGTTAAATCTTAAAGCTTGTGAGCGAGGAACGTGCAAGTAAGGATTTGTTTTTCTTTTCTCAAGATTGAATATTAAGCTCACATTATGTAAATCAGTTACTCAGGTACAGATTAATATTGACTCCTTTGGGATTTAGGCTTAATAGCCCTGTAGTGATGATTACTTTGTAATTCTGATTCATTAGCAGCTTTTACCACAGAAGGATTTAACATTAATTAAATGCTTGTCAGTTTATTTCAGATATTACTTTTATGTCCACATTCAACACATCAGACTTATCAGAGTTAAGTTCATGTGTTCATTTTTAGAAAATGCTTTGAAAACATTGCGCTTGTTGTAAATAATGTACATGATATAGGTAAAGAAAGTGACAGTGTCCGTGGTAAATATATAAGAGCATTCTGACAAACTGTAAGAATCAAGTGATAATTGAAACAAAGCCAGTACTTCTTACTAATTCATTAGAGAAGTCTATTATACTAGTAATACTGATTGTGATAATTTACATATTTCTAGGAGTCACTATGGAAACATAGAACAGTTCAGTATCTAAAAGTTTAATTAAAATGTTGGTATTTTGTTGTATTTGTTTATGCCATGACTTGTTAAAAATAGAATTTTGATAATGAATTTGTGGTCATTTGATGGTGGTAGTAGGGGTTGTTATCAGTTTGTCATGTATATCAAATGTCATAGCTATATTGACGTGTATTTTGAAGTTCCAGTGCTATTTAGCATTTCACTAATGCATCAATAAACTATTTCTTGCCATAGGAGAAACTGTAAAGGAAATCCCTTCTGTCTACATAGCCTTGGGGAGAAAAAATGGTTTGGCACTGTTGATGAGACCAAATGGCAAAACTTCAATCCAGAGGGAGAGACAAGACAAAAGGTTGTGTGAAACAGTCCAGTCTACATTTTGTTAAATTTATGTTATCAAATTAATAAATTTTTTTGTTTTCTCAGGTAGCAGTAATGTCTGCTTTGCCACTGCATTTGTATTATGGGAAGTGTGTGGGAAATAAAGTTGGTTCTGGTATTTTCCAGATATAAACTTTATTGCAGCCAATAAACAGATATGCGCTTTTATTGCGAGTTTTTTCTTCTTATGACATGTGGTTATGTAAAACTATAATTCTGTTTGAGTTTTTATGCGTGAAGAGCAGAGTGACGACTCAATGAAAACTCAGTCCCTCCCAAAAGATCATTTTCTTTGGCATTAAAGAATGAAACTGCCATTATAGACCTCTGAAGTTTCATTTTATAATATCATATACTTTTTTCAGAGGGAGGAGGAGGGGGGGGTCATTTTCAGCGAGTCTTATTAAACACGGCAATTGATTTTGTCAGTTAAAATGGATATAAGTTTGAATGAACTAGACCTAGAAGTGTGATATCAAAAAATTAAACACCAAAAGATTTCTGGAAGTGGTACTTGACCTTTGTATTAGAGTTATTTACAAGTATGGAAATTGTTACAGCTATGTTTTGTTGGTCTAAGACTAGGATCTCTTATATTGACCACAGTGGATTCTTTGTTTTACAGGGACATTTTGTTGGGTTGAAAAACCTTGGGGCAACCTGTTATGTCAACACATTCCTCCAACTTTGGTTTCACAATCCCAGTGTAAGGAGAGCTGTCTATGAGTGGAGGGATCCAACTTTACCTGATAAATATTGTAAGTGGAGTGGTTCCTACCATGGAGATGACAATTTCTGAATGTTGTTATGTGAGTTGTACATTTATTTGCAGTTTCTGTCTTTTATAGTCACCATTATTGAAACATGATCTTGTAATAATACACCCAACAAACAATCCAGAAAATTATAAAGGATTGAAAGAAAATATGCATATTATCTGTCACAATTGATCTTAATCCCAGTATCCTTGAAATTTCACAGATGACGGCTGGAAACCAGGCTCAATAGTTGGGCATCTTCAGGTCATATTTGCTTTGTTGCAATGCAGTAACAGATGGTGAGTAGGAAACATGGGGATGGTTATCACTTTATTGATCAGCAAGTCATTTATCAAAATATCATCGCAAAATGGCTGTTATCTCATATTCATACATATTAGCTGTGGTGAATAATTTAGCAGAACACACTGAATTATTAAAAGGTAACTCATTCTGGCTAATATATTTAGACGTCGCCACATTCGTCTCATGCATTCAACACTGCTTTGAGATTCACAGATTGAAAAAGTTAAAAGAACATGTGAAATGCCGGCCTAGAATGGATATCAGATGTCCAGATTTTGTTTTAATTTTTTTAACCCTGACCCCCTGATGTTCCCTATATATGTGTCCCTGGCCTCTTGAGCTCATCATAACAAACTTTAGGGCACTCTGCCATTCTACATTTGGATAGGGATGTAGACACTGTAGTGTGTCACTGGTTTATTGGTGAAGAGTGTTCGTGGAGCGAAGTCATGTATGAGTTTTGTTTCCCGTCATACTCTTATTATCATACTAGCTGTAGGTTGGTTTATGGGGGGGGGGGGGGGGGGGGGGGGAGTAAAACTTAAGACGCCTGTGAACTAAGAAAGGCATTATTGCTGCATAGATAGCTTATAAGAGAGATACAACAACAAAGGACACCACTTCAGACCAAAAGGAATAAGAACAAAAGCCGAGATGCATAGGGTCATCCCCAAAACTCAGCGATAGGACAGTACACAGTGTGCAGTGGTGCGCACCGAAAATTTTCAGGAAATGATGATGTCATAAAAACTACAGCATGTCAATGAGCCTAGTGAAAATTGGGGAAACACTACATTTCCAATAAAAAAAAAACTACGTCGATTTGAGACTTCTATTAAAAACTGTGCACTCTTACATCCATTGTGATGTACCATATAAAATTTGAAATCTGAGTGTTGAGTGGTTCAGAAGCCTTTTGCAATGAAAAATCTCAAGTCCACAAATATATATAGTACAGATAGATCTGTTCCCAAATTTATTTCAAGTACATCCAGTTTTATTAACATATCACTTATAGTGCCAGCCCAGTGGATCCGTTTCCAGCTCGAGTCAGGCAGTTGACCCCTGATCCGTTACCGGAGCGTACTAGATCGGCTCTTAAACTAAATATCAGCGTCCCAGTGCATCCGTCTCATCTACCATTTCAGATCCGGAGGTGAATCCAGCTTTTTGCTGTATCGAAAGGTTTTAGTGCAACACAAATCTTTCATCAGGCAAACAATGAGTGTCACTGTCTGGCACACCGTCTAGGTTACGTGTATAGTCGTTTCATTCACGAATACGGACACGGCTGTCAAAACATCCCATAATTGCACATGATGCATGCGAGTTCTTTTATTGCTTGCCACATAGATTCTACAAAGCGACTGATAAAAGCCTATCAATATGCAGTTTCGAGCCTCTTGAAAGATAGATAAATAACTTTAAAAAACTTCATATCCACAAAGGATTTAAAACACTTCGCAATTCATTCTCAATATCCCCAAATGTTAATATAATTTTACTTAAGCCCCTTGACATAGGATTGTAAGGACTAGATCTTGGTTGAAGCAAGACAGGCCCAAAGCACTGAAATTAGTGAAAACCAGGGTATGCACGTCTGGCTTTTGAAAAATAATCAATTGGATTTCTTTATATTGGAACTATTGCATATTAAAAGAAAAAGTGTTGTGATCACAAAACAGTAGGTGATACGATTCAAGAAAAGGTGCAAATTTACGTATGGTTTTACACTTTCACTTAATATGTCACACAACTCACTTAACGTAATGATGAGCCGTTCTTTAGCCGGTAGTGGCTTCCGATTGTTTGTTGTTTTCTTCTCTATGTGTGGCCCAATCATTTCGAGAAGAGTAAAAAAAATGTTTCTGGCTCCATTCGAATGTAAGCAACACATTTTTCTTTATCAATTAGAATTTGTTCTAACATATGATGATACATGTACTCGCCATAAACGTCTCATTCTTTAAATATTGGGTGCACCCAGTTACGTCTTCGTTTAGATCGTTTTCTCTTTAACCAGAGCAACAAAATTAGTTGCAACCTTTCCGCGTCCATTGTTCTAATGAGCCCATTCCCGCCAAACACAACTTTCGATGAAACATCGAAACGGATTCAAACTGGTTGTATATCCGTTCCGATGTTTTATCGAAGGAATGCTGGAAGAAAAACAGCTGAAAGCAAACTGAGTAGTCGGATCTACTGGGTCGGCACTCTTAGTAATTGGCAGATCTGCATGAACTGTTGCGATGGCTCGTAAAATGCATCAAGTTAATTAAACTAAAATTATAACCTTTATTACACAGTTATTTTAAAGTGTATAATTATGTTATCACTGAAATTGGGCAAAAAATGTGCAAATCTTTCTCTTTCCTATACAGTTATGTTGACCCAAGTCCTTTGATCGAATGCCTTGGTTTGGATGCAGGAGAACAGCAGGTATAAAATTAAGCATGAGTATGTTGTGACTTTTTCAGTAAAGGATGACATCTGATTTCTGGTCATTCAAGTGGAGAAAATGACAGGATGTGATGTGGTTGAGCACAGTTTTAAAATGTTGTTAGTTTGTATGTAGAGTAGATTTAAAAGAACTAGTAAAAATTATAGCTGAATATTTTTATTCTGCCATTAAAACACGATGAAAATTGTATGTGAAAATTTAAATTGTACTAATACTAGTGCACAGGTGTATTTTCTTTTGAAGTGCTGACTTCAAATCCTTAGTGAGTGAGAGTTAAATGGATGGGTATGATTAATGTTGGTTACGATTGTGCCAGTATTTTCTTTAGTTTTCCTTGAATATAAAGTAAAATGTAGTCGCATCTGCTAGCTGTGCTCCTTATACCATTCGTCATTATGAGTGTTTACATTCTGGCATCATTTTAGTATCCACAGGGCAGATTTTTTCTTTACAAGATGTAAAAAATACTTTATATTTTAATTATTGTCTTGTTTTAGGATGCTCAAGAGTTTTCCAAGCTGTTTCTCCATGTTTTAGAGAGTGCCCTATCTGGTGATGTCCCTGGCAGAGAAAATGTCATAGAGCAACAGTTTTGTGGCAGATATTCTTACGTTACAACGTATGTCATGCTTGTATATTCTCAGTAACACTCTGTATTTTAATGTTTAGGATCAGGATATGATGAAATTTACATTCTGTCCTATGCATGTCTCTTTATCCTGTTGGTGTCATAATGTAATGCAGGATTCTTATTAATTTATTTCATCTGATTGTAAATATTTCTGTAGAAAATACAGCTTGGGGACAATATTTCACCTGTCAGGGATGTGAATCATCAGGAAATTTCCTGATTCCCACATTTTTAAAACATTTTTTCCTGTTTTTCGCTTTTCCTTTTCTTCTAATTCCATAATTATTTAAAAGGGAAAACGTTACCATTATTAGTAAATAGTTTTGTGAGTTGTACAATATTATGGATTGGCCTACATAAGCATGTGTTCGCCAGCGCGTTATGTCAAAAGTTCAGAATTTTTTTGACAGTAGTTGCCATCCCTGAGCTATATAAGAAAATGAAAAACAAGCTTTTAAACTGCTGCTAAAAATATTTATTGCATAAAGGGCAAACATAATGTATACTGATAGGCAGCAATTGTCCTTCTTAAGGCTGACCCGACCTATCAAGATTTTCAACAGCCTTAGCCCTTTGCGTAAATTCATGCATCATCATGTATCCACTAAGTTCCGAAATATGCAAGTTCACAGAGCTAGATTCATGCCTTCGATTGGTTTCATTCTGTTTTCAACCCCCTGAAGATTTCCAATTCCCACCTGTAATATAATTACTTGTAACTGTTGTGTTTCACGCTAAGATATTTTTCACGTAATTTAGTATGAGATCGTCTCGTTTCCGCTAGAAGAGCTAAATTCCCAAATTTTGGAGTTTGGCTTTTTGTGCCCGAGACCTTAGCCAGATAATTATAGGATTTGATCTTTGGAGCTTGTGATGTTTAAAAAAAAAATATCTGTATGTCTACAGGTGTCAGAAATGCAAAAGTGAATCTGAGACAGCAGCAACATTTTACGAGCTTGACTTGAACATCCGGGGTCATTCCACCCTTGCAGCATCAATCAAAGATTTTTTACAGGTGAAAACGTTATGTCTGATCATTTTTAAAGTTCTGTGAATATTTGTTCGGCCTCATTTCATAATCAAGATTTCAAACTCTATGGTGCTCTGCCAGAACTGCAGAAAACCGTAGATTTTCTTAAAAGAACAAATCTGCAGATTTAGATTCGGTGAACAAAAGAAGAAGAAGAAGTAGAAGAAATAATCAAGACTGCATGTAAAGCAGTGTCTCTCAACCTTTTTAATCCCCCCACGCTCCACTTCAGTTTTCCACAAAAATGTGTGCCCCACCACAGCTGGACAAAGACAATGTACTATATCGACGGTGCGCGATGCTAACCGTGCAGGGGCTCGATATCGCATATTTTTTTTATACGCTCAAATAAAAGTTTATGTCATTTACGGTATGCCGTAAATACTATGAGTGCAAAAAAATTAAGGTTTTACGGTAATTGGCGCGCGTAAACTAATCGCGCGTGCCAACATGCTGATCAGTCCTGCGCTACTAAGCGTGTAAGGTCTTTCGTGCTGGCTACTGTGTGAAAACACCTCCATGAAGGCGTCTGGATTCATCAGTACGTCTTCTTCCTAACTGGTAAGTCAATTCAATATATTTTGTCATGTGTTATATCTATTTCATGTTATTAAGTGTATTTGTTCATTCATCTTAGCAAGTTCTCACATGCGCACTATACCCAAGCACGATTAGCAAGAACACAACAGAAGCCGCCTATTGCACGGTTTTGCTGCCCTGCACGAATAGTTTGACCTGTATTCCACCGGCCTCCTCTGTTAATTAAAGTCATTAAAGCCACAGGGATAGATATCAAATTGATGATGAACATGTTGCTGCTGTTGTGAAAAGTCACACCCTCCTTCCTGCCAAATCTAACTCCTGTGTCTATTTCTTTACATTAACATGCTCTTTA
This sequence comes from Onchidella celtica, assembly GCA_963931925.1. Lineage (NCBI taxonomy): Eukaryota > Metazoa > Mollusca > Gastropoda > Systellommatophora > Onchidiidae > Onchidella > Onchidella celtica. The sequence continues at coordinate 929,333 of OZ007578.1, read as the reverse complement.
CTATAGGAAATGAAAATCCAGAACAAAAATATTGATGAAATAAGGAACAATGCATTCCAAAAGCATACCATAATAGATATCTATGCACAATATAGTATAAAAGGGGGCACTGATGAGACATAGTTACACATATTTGTTGGCGTAGTGCAGATATGTTACAGTGTTGTTGTTGTTGTTTTGTGCTTTCACAGGGACATTGCATGGTCATCTAAGTTGCCGGGCTTTAAGAAATTTTGCTGAAATTTATACCCCAGCACAGTGAGAGGAATTTGGCTTCTACCATTGCTCATCCCTTGCTTTGTTTGATTCAAAACAGTAAGTTGTTGTTTCTTTTAATTGCTCAGCAGTATCATGTCCTGAATAAGCAATGGTGCATAATTATTGCTTGGGAGGTTACCAGTCTTTTCTGTGTACTGTAATTGAAATGGATCGCTTTTGACTCTTTTGGAATGTGAGACTACATATCAAGATCACTGTAACCAATCCTATGTGCCATATCAATCTGCTGCTCACTCACAATGTTTTTGACAAGCCGTTTGATTTTTTATGAAGCTCAGGCTGTCTACAAATGCTAACGTTCTCATGTTTTTTTGAGGGGATAACAGTGCAAAAGAAAAAAAAAATGACTTTGTTTACAATGTCTGAAATCGTCTATGAAGATAGTATGATGTGTTGTTTCCAGGTGCATATTTAAACAATTGTGATTAGGCAATTATTCTGTTTGCTTTTCTTCTATTCATTCTTCAGAAGATGAATCGTCTCAGCAGGGCATGGAAAATCTTGCAGAGTGCCAAGAAAATAAATCTTCAAGCCAGCAAGACTGCAGAACAACAGAAAGAGGATGAGAACTTCGAGGCTCAGTCAAACTGTGATATGAATGAATCATTGTTAGACATTTCTGTGTCAGATATTGTAAGTGAAACAGGTCTTAATGATAGTTTCATTGAACAGTTATTAGGGGACAAGGAAAGCCAGTGTAAAGATGAATTATTAATTATGGTAAAACAGCATGAAGAATCACAAGGGAATGGAGAATCAGAGATGATACAGCATGGAGAATCAGAGATGATACAGCATGGAGGATCAGAGATGATACAGCATGGAGAATCAGAGATGATACAACATGGAGAATCAGAGATGATAAAACATGGAGAATCAGAAATGATACAACATGGAGAATCAGAGACGATACAGCATGGAGAATCAGAGATGATGCAACATGGAGAATCAGAGATGATACAGCATTGAGGATCAGATATGATACAACATGGAGAATCAGAGATGATACAGCATGGAGAATCAGAGATGATACAACACGGAGAATCAGAGATGATACAACATGGAGAATCAAAGGTGATGCAACATGGAGGATCAGAGATGGTGCAACATGGGGAATCAGAGATGATGCAACATGGAGGATCAGAGACAGTGCAGCTTGGAGAATCCGAGACAGTGCAGCTTGGAGAATCACAGGGGAGTGGAGAATCCGAGACTATGCAGCTTGGAGAATCCGAGACAATGCAGCTTGGAGAATCAAAGGGGAGTGGAGAATCCGAGACAATGCAGCTTGGAGAATTCGAGACAATGCAGCTTGGAGAATCAAAGGTGAGTGGAGAATCCGAGACAATGCAGCTTGGAGAATTCGAGACAATGCAGCTTGGAGAATCACAGGGGAGTGGAGAATCCGAGACAATGCAGCTTGGAGAATCACAGGGGAGTGGAGAATCCGAGACAATGCAGCTTGGAGAATTCGAGACAATGCAGCTTGGACTACTTGGAGAATCACAGGGTAGTGGAGAATCCGAGACAATAAAGCTTGGAGAATCAGAGACCATAAAGCTTGGAGAAACAGAGACAATACAACCTGGATAATCACAGGGGAGTGGAGAATCCGAGACAATACAACCTGGAGAATCACAGGGGAGTGGAGAATCAGAGACAATACAACATGGAGAAACAGAGACAATACAATCTGGAGAATCACAGGGGAGTGGAGAAACAGAGACTATACAACATGAAGAATCAGAGGCAATGCAACATGGAGAAGATAATGAACACGCTGATAAGGAAAACACACAGATTGACACAATGCATGAATATCATGGAACAAGAAAGAGAACTTATTTAGGGGAAAGAAACTGGAAGATAGCCATAAATCAAACAAAAAGAATGAGAGGTGAGGCATACACTGGAAAGAAGTATACTGACTCAGGAAAGGCATACACATGGGAAGAAAAGGCTCCTAAAAGCATGGGGACTAGATGTGACTGCAATGCAGTGTTTGCCCAATGCAAGGAAATTTCTGAGGAGGAGAGGAAAGAGATTTTCAATTATATTTGGTCAATTTCTTGGCCAGAGAAAAAAGTTTATGTTGCTAGCATGGTGAGTGTCACTAGTGTCGAGAAAAGGAAAGTAGTCTCGGAGCAGTACAGGAGAAACAATTCAATGACTTACAGACTTAAGTCTGCTGCAAGATATCTAAGGGTCTGCAAGCAGATGTTTCTATCTACGACTGGACTGACAGATTATTTCATCAGAACCTATGCTAGACCTCTTGAGCCCCAAGTCCCTGAAGCTCCTAAACAAAAACAGACCAGCATGCTGAGGGAAAGTGTGAGAAAATTCATTGGCTCCTTACCCAAGATGCCTTCACACTATTGTCGTAGGGAGTCATCAAAAATGTACGTGGAGCCTTTGTTCAGCAGCTACCTACATTTATTCAGTGTGTACGAAGACTTTTGCAAAAGTGAGAAGGTAAAAGCTGCCACAAGGAAAGTGTTCATGGATGAACTAAATGTCAACAATGTATCAATTTTTAGACCCAAGAAAGACATGTGTGACACCTGTTTAAGCTTTGAAACTGGGAACTTGGATGAGGCGACCTACCAAGAACACAGACGAGCAAAGGACCGTGCTCGCTATGAGATGGCCAAAGACATTGAGGATGCTGTCAACAGCAAAGGGAAAACTCGTGTCCTGACCATGGATCTACAATACGTTTTGTTGTGTCCTTCTATCCAAGCGTCTGCACTGTACTACAGAACTAAGTTGTGCGTGCACAACTTCACTGTTTTTGACTGCAACAGCCATGAAACCAGGTGCTATGTGTGGCACGAGGCAGAGGGAGGACTTTCTGCGCAGGAATTTGCTTCTTGTCTTTATGACTTCTTAAGCAGTGACACCAGTAGTAGCTGCGAAAAGTATGTAATTTACTCTGATGGGTGCACCTATCAGAATCGCAATGTGACCATGGGAAAAGCGATGAGCTCGTTTGCCCAAGCGAACAATAAAGAGGTGCAGCAAAAGTTTTTAGTAAAGGGCCATACGCAAATGGAAGTGGACAGTGTCCACAGCTGCATCCAGAGAGCAATTGGTAAACAAGCCATTCACTCCCCTTCAGACTATGTTAAAATAATGAAAGCAGCAAGGAAATCCAAATGCCCATATGATGTGAAATATTTAAATCACTCTTTCTTCAAAGACTTCACCAACATCAGCTCACTGAAGTCCATTCGGCCAGGAAAAAAGGCAGGGGAACCTGTTGTTACTGATATCAGGGCAATAAAGTATACATCAGATGGTGAGATCACTACCAAGCTTCACCTTGATGAAAATTGGCAGCCCCTCCCGATGAAACGTGCTGAGAATACTCTCCTAGTTCAGGATCCAGCCCCTCTTCACTGTTCCAGAAGAGCCATCCCTGCCACTAAATACAAACACCTTCAAGAACTGAAGCCATATATACCAGCTGACCTCCACCTATTTTATGATAACCTGCCCTATGAATAAACTCAGGACTGACATGATCAAAGATTTTTAGTTAGCATCGTGCACTATGTCCCTGTCAACTTAGAAGAAATTAAACAAAACCAAAAAATAATGTAAGAAGAAATTGACATTCTAGATCATGCTGTTTGTGAGAAAACTCAGAAAATAGAACTACAGGTCAACCGATGGAACTTTTGGTGAGCTATCACCAAGCATTTGGTCAAAACATTGTTGTGTCTATTTATGATGTGCTAAGCATGGAAAAACTGTTGTAGAGGACCTTTAAAATGATTAACAGTACTGGCGCCATGAAAATTACCAAAAGCAAAGGAACAAACAAAAACAGCCTTTGATCTGCACCGTTTTGCATTAAATTCTATCAATGTCAAATTAATATGCTTCTGCATCTGCCATATTTAAATAAGAACAAAACACATAATGATGAACAGGTTTTAGTAATTAGCTTAGGTTTTGTTTATATTTGGCATTTCCATCACCTAGTCACCTAGTTAAACATTGGTGTTACATTAAACACATTAAATGTTTATGTTCTCAGTGCAACTCAAAATGCATCCAAGCAAAACCTGGATCATTTGTCGTAATTTTTTCGATATAATGTGTACCATTTTTGTCCCAATATTTGGTGGCAAATTAAAATAAACTGCTGATTTTCTCTTTATTATGGTACATGTTTTCCCTGTTCATATGCCTAGCAGTATTTCATTTTGGTGTTTACCACTGCTTAGCAGTATTCTGCTGTATTCTAAAATAATAGGCCTACATACATTCCATTTGTAATCTGTATGTGTGTGTGTTTGTTGTGTGTGTGTGAGAGAGAGAAAGAGCGGAGGGAGTGTTTTAATTACGGTATCTAAAGTGGTGTTGGTCCTTGTTCAGTTGAATAGTAACTTTTAATTCTATTTTTCATTCATTAACTTTAGATTACTTTGTGTTTATAAACTTTTCCATTTGATTTTTGGGTTATGACTGCCTAATGTGTGTAAACGTTTAAACAAATTAAATTCTTTCTTTCTTTGGTACAAATTCTTCGGCTATTTGTTGATTTTCTAAACTCAGTTTTGTTATATTTTGTCGGTTGAAGATGTGTATATTGCTTCAGATTTGATTTGTTATAAACTCAATGCGTTGGTGTCAACGATGGAGAGAACAGATACACACGTGTGAAGAATAATTATTATTATGACCTTTAAAAAGTTGACAACAGCTCAATACTTCTACAGTGAATGAGCCATAATAAACACTACGCATGGAAACACCCTGCAATCTCCCTCCCTTCCCCCAAAACACACAAACACATGCACGCACACGCACGCCCCCCCCCTCCCCCCACACACACAACACTTAGAAGTTAGATGGGCTAAGGAAAGGAAATTAACAGCTTTACTTTAAAGTACTACTACTACAGATAATGTGAGCCGATCCTTAAAAATCAGGCCATTTTAGCCGGAGCAGAAATTAAAATTACAGAGGGCAATTCTATGTGTAGACACAATAGGCTGACCGTGCAGCCTGATGGCATCGCTCATAAGTTTGTGGTAAACGTGTGACTGATAATTATTGTGATAATTGTGAAGAAGCTTCACGTTGCCGACCCATCCACGATAAGCCACGCCCAATAACTGTTCGATGCCATGCGTGGAGGGGACCAAACCTAGCGGTCACTACCCCCACATGGTTCGCATGCATCGTTCTTGTGCGGTGCCAAGCGCGGGGGGATGCTGGGCGGGCTAAGCGTGTAGGGTCGGCGCCAAATTTGAGACTGCTGTTCGTTCAAGGGCTGTACAACCCCTATTATTGTAAATACAAAAATAAAAATATCTACACCATGCGTATTAGTTAAAGAAAGTTATTATATGTTGACGCTGCTGTTATGGAGAAACGCATTGAAGGAAAAAATAGTTTTTTCTTTCTCCTGTAAAATTTACCTAAAATGCCCCACAAGGTTGGCATCGCGCACCGTCGATATATTGATGATGTTGTACTCTAACCGTGTAACTGGTTTTGGGATTGTTTTCCAGGAGACGAAAAAACATCTTTTTGCGAGTTTTTTTATACAGGACTATATCTTTTTGGTCGTATTAATCAAACAAAACGTGTCTTTCTGTCGTAATAAATATTTTGTTTTTAAAATGCAGGTCTTTAAGCTGGTTAATCCTGTTATGCGGTTATCACACAAAGTATTGTCGGGCACTTACGCAGTTAGAGATACGCACGACTAGAGCACGACAAAATTCCGCCACAGAAATCAGTTCCACCATTAGAACAGCCACATACACGGTTAGAATTGTAACTACTGAAGGCTTCGAAGCTCAGTTTTGCTATTTATAGTGCATGTAGACTTCCCATTTGAATAGGGAACCCCTGGAAAGGCGTGGTGACTATTTTTAGCTAAAAAATGAGTTGGTCAATTTTTTCCAGTTACACGGTTAGAGCACAACACCATCGATATCTCCCTGTGCCCCATTCTGAAATCTCATGCCCAACCATGTGTGTGCCCCGCCTTGAGGAATGCTGATCTAAAGGATTCAACAACATTTAAAAAGCGCCACCTACCCAGACACTTACATTGAATTCTATACACAATTTTGCCTGAAACTGCAGAAATTGTTATTGTTATAATAACAACAACAATCAAATAAAAACGATTAGTTTAAATTTTTTTTTTTGGCTACTTCTGATATAAAGTGACAACATTTATTTACTCACTGATAAAAAGATGAAGGATGTGTCATGGAAATACCACATGGAATGCAGTGTAAAATTGTTGCTTTTAATTAATATTGATTTCCAAAAATTTTGTTGAGGAATACTTAAATCCACACTTGTCAAGAGGCAGCTCTGATGAGTCATTTTTTAATGATTTTGCAGGAGGAGAAGCTAGAAGGAGATAATCAGTACATGTGCAGTGTATGTAACAGTAAACAGAATGCTACCCGAGTGATACGGCTAAACAAGCTGCCTCCAGTCCTCAACCTCCAACTTCTACGATTCGTATTTGATAAGTATGTCAATTGCACCTTCTTTGCCTTTCTGCTTATAAGCTGTTGTAAAATGCATGAATATTTTGTCTCCTCTCTTCTCGTGCTATTTAATATATTAAATCATGTCTTTTTCTCTTTCTCTGTCTCTCTTTTTCTTTCTTTCTGTGTCTTTTCCTCTTTCTTTCTCTCTGTCTCCCTCCCCTCTATCTTTTCTTGCCTCTAAGTTCTTCTTGTCCCCCCCCCCCCCCCCCCCAGTGAAGACATTCTTCTTTGTCTCTAAATATACAGAAAGAGTCCCAGTTGAAAACAGGAAAATGAAAATAATGTGTTTATTTACTCTAAGGATTCAGATTGTATGACAGTGAATAATAATTTCAAGCAATGAGTCTGGACTGATTATTTCTCTTCCTAGAAACAAAGGCCATAAGAAAAAACTGAGCAGTTTTATACAATTTCCTGAAACACTGGACATGTCACCATATTTGGGCAAAGGCGATGGAGAAGAGGCACAGTATGAGCTCACAGCTGTACTTATACACAGAGGGCCCAGTGCATACAGGTGAAAATAAACTTGTTTGATCTCTTGTCTGTTTGTGAATGGTGATGTATGTTTGTTGTTGTTTTGTCCATTGATCACTTTGTGAGTGATTCAGATTCACATTGGTTGATTGTGTCTGTCAACATCTGTAACATCTATCATAAACATTGGGTTTCTGTGACTGACTAAACATCACATTCCTTCTGACCAATGCCATTAGTATTTGCTCCATGCAGATGAGAGTGCCCTATGCTTCAGGAAAAAAATGTCTTTAAAAAAAAAAATGTTATTTCATTTTATTTTATTTTGTTTTTGTTTTCTCAATTTCTTTTAGTTTGAAATTATCATAGAAAATAAACACGCACACACAAACAAAAACAAAAACCCAACATGAAATAATCCATTACAGTTGGAGGTCAGGGCTCCTGACGGAGATACTTGTAATTCACTGAGTTCTTGATAGAAATATGCACACATTGAATTTTTTGAAGAGGCTCCAGTTCTGGCACATGCTTGACATGAAGACAAAAAAAAAGCATTCTTTTTTCCATGTGATCTTCTTTTCATATTACAGCATGATATTTGAAAAGCCAAACTAAGGGTATGCAGTGGTTATAGATCAGTGTGAATGTATTGTTCCCGTAATTCCTTGATCTCTTTCCATTAGATTGTCAGCGGGAAACTCTAAATTTCAATTTACTGAAAACGACATTTGAGATAACTCATCTTTTATTCTTCAACTTATCACAGTGGACACTATATTGCCCATATCAGAAATGAAGAAACCGGTGCCTGGTACAAATATAATGATGAGGAGATTGAGAAGATGAACAACAAGAAGTTGGAACTCGGCAAGGAAGATGATGCAATTGGTAGGTTAACTTGGTGGACGCAATCATGCTAAAAGATGTCTTTGTCTTTTTGGATTACCAACCTCACATTCACTGCAATCTCATCTTTGGGATTTTTTCCCCACTGAGGGTTCTGAGAGGATAAGTACAGGAACCCAAAAAATCATATTGTGGATTGAAAAGTTTAATTTTGGTTAATGTTTTTGTCATGTCTGTGCTTTCTGAAGCTTTTCCATTTTTACAGGTTAGGCTTTGATCTGAGTATGTTTTGATACTGTGCTTATTGTTCTGAAGTTCCAATTTCAAGATTGTCTCATGACATCTTAATGTCTCTTATGTGTCTTGAACAGATCTTGAGAAATTATTAGATTCATAATTAATTACTAAATAATCATGCATTGAATGCATGTGTCAGTATTTTCTAGGTAAGACTTGGTGTGCATAAATATGAATGCAGCCAGCCAATCAGTAATTCACTTTATCTGCTAAGTGGTATATGAACATACATTGGCATCACAGCTGTACTTTTGAACCCACAGCCACAGAAGGCAGCTCTGAGAAAGCTCCTAAGGCCAGCAAGGGAAACCACTCATCACGCAATGCATATATGTTGGTCTATCGCAGAACAAAACCAGCGGGAGAAGGTGAGTATGTACCCTCACTGTCACATTAATTTATTTTGAGCTCTTATGATTTCACAATTGATTGACCATTATTTGTAAAAACTACTCTTTTCAGCCTAGGTGTGTATGATTTGATCTTCACAAGGCTTGATCCTAAGAAGTTTTCGACAAAATTAGTCATTTTAAATGATGGTTCTGATGACAAAAATGATGTTGTAGACTTTACTAAATGAAAAAATTGTGATGATGACAACTTTACTTCCATAAATGCAGTAACATCATGAATGAGCACAATTTTTTTTAAAGTGCCAAAATCCTGTGTATAAAAGAAGTGCACCTGGCTATGTAGGCAATAATTATAAGTTAATGAAAATGCAAGTAATTTCATATTATGGTTGTGATGAAGAAATTTGCAAGCTGCCTCTCACGCATTTTTTTTCTTTCATATATTGGAATTAAATTGATTTGCTGTTTTACAGGGGAGAATCCAGCGGCTTCGACATTGTCAGAAGATCTGCTTCCGGAAGCAGTGAGAGGTTATGTCGACAATGACAACAAGGAATTTGAAAAGTGGATTGATGAGATGCTGCATACTCAGGTCTGTTTTGTTGGCCGGAATGGAAGAAATCCAGACTAAAAAAAATAAATAAGCCAACTTTGGTCTTTGTGGCCTATGTTAAAAGTATTGTAAGATTTCTATTAGATGCATTCATAGTCTGTTCTCCAGCATTCCAGTAAAAATCTAGTGTTTTAGTAACAGGAGCTGACTGGAATTGAATTAAGTGAAATTGATTCAACTTTCATCTCACCTGAGCTTGAATAGAAAGTTTGCAACATAAGTAGAACTTTTGGGTGGTCAGGATGTAAATGATATAACGTTAAAAATTGTCAGTTTTTCACTCAGACTGACTAGCGACCAGATGTCATGTTTTATGTATATGTTTTGATTTGGACTTTAGTATTTTGTCCCAATTTTCCACCATATGATGTTGAGTATTTTCATGAAGTCATTGTAACTCCATTCATTGGACTTTGCAGGACCAAAATATCAGTGATGTGAAGCAAACTCATGAAGAAATGAAGACATTGTATGCATCCTTGCCTGTCAAGTCATTAGGTCTGTAATTTGCCTCATACCAAAAGCTTCCTGAAATGTCTATTAGATGAGTTTCTTTACCTTGCAGAGCTCGCAAAGAAATGATGTGGCAATTTTTTTTACATCTGGAATAGAAAAAAATGTGTTATTAGTTTCGTGTAGAGCATAATACTCACAGGCGAATGCAAAATTTTGCTTTATTTGAAACGTTTGTTTTTAAATGTCAGCATTAGTTTCAAACTTTAGACTGTTTTATTTTGTTTGTTTTGGTAATTTTTTTCTTGTCTTTTATTCAGTTTTGAATCACTATTTTGTGTAAGTATTAAATGGCAGGTCACTTTACATTCGTGTGAAATGGTAGGTTGTTTTACATTCATGTGAAATGGTGTTTGATATCTGCCAGATGAGCCATGGGAATGGCTGTCTACAGAGTGGCTGACAAAATGGTTGGCGGAGCCATCCACAGTTGACAAAGTGAAGAACAAAATTCCCTTATGTCCTCACAAAAAGTTGCAACCTGATGAAGTCCACAAAATGAAGTGTATATCCAGTGAAGGAGTAAGCAGTTTCCTATCTGTTGACTGTTAGCATACTTAATTCCTGATGAGTTTTCGTGGCCTGGATACTGCTTTATGCTATCTACACTGTTTATGAAAATTGAGATAAGGCCGCAAGATGGCATAACAAAGTGTATTCTATCATTCTTACAGGAATTGTTAAGATAACTGACATCCGGTAGTAGATTTTAAAGTGTTAAAAAGTTGTTCTAATACTTTGTATAATAACACTACAAAACTTCACAAACTATTTTCTCAAAATGTGCCGATGGTGAGGTGGAATAAACCAGTACTGGGCCGGCATTTTATCATATTGAATTTTCATTAAATTTGTTACTCTGTCATTGGACTGCTTATAAAAGCATTTCTTTGTTTACGAGTCGTTCAATGATTGGGAAATTACTATGTCACTGTACATATATATAAATATATATATATTTATATATATATATATATATTGAATGAGCATTGAACACTGTTTTACAGAATTATTGAGTAACTTTAAGATACACCCAAATAGCTTTTTCTGTATGGACTGTATGTTTCTATTTTTAAGATATTTACTGGCAGAATCAGGTTACATTATTTTTGGTGATTACTAGAATTTCTGTCACTTTTGGTTCACGTGTTTAATAATTTTATCATTGTATTTGTGTATTTTAAGGCGGAACTGTTGTTTACAAAATATCCAATCAACAAGAGATACAAGGGGTAAGTTCTGTCAGTAAAATATGGTTGTTGAAAGTCCGTTAATTATTAATTACTTCTTGGTTTAGGTTATTTGATGATTGAATGAGCAGCCGTGCTGTGAGTGATTTCCAAATACATGGAATTGTAAACTGAATTTCGGTAGCTTTCTAGTGACCAAAGTTTGAACTTTGCAAACCTCAACAGTGAATGTGTCTTCAGCAATGTTCACACTAATTTTTTGTTGTCAGTGTGCGTGAAAATCATGAGTTGGGCAAATTTTTGTTTGTTTGATGAAAGTATGTTTGCACTGAATGCTTGCAAAGGTAAGATCGTTTCCAGATAATTTTGACACAGCATATCTCTCATGGCTAACAAAACTGTATTAGTGTGTTTTAGCAGCGTAAATGTTAACAGAAACAGAAAGCAAGGAGATATTTTCAATGAGCATAATTAAAATTATTACACTATATTAGGTGACTAACCTTTTGAATACACACTCAATTGATTGCTTTTGTGTTTTGATTGCAGAATTTCTATGTCCACACATATGCACACAGCTTAGGGGGAAGACTGGTCTTAAGTAATGCTGTGCACCTTGATTTATGGCTGAGTTAAAATTAGACCACATTGTAAAAAGTGAATAACAGGCTGAAGAAAAGATAAATTTAAATTTACAATTCAGTGAGTTGATGATGTTTAACCGTAACATTTTTAAATCCTTAGGGAGACATTACTATGTGAAAGATGCATTCGACAGAAGTGCCGAGAAATTCGTTTTCGTAACTGCATGACTGATGATGATAAGCTCTTCAGTAGCACCAAGAATGCAACAGTGCTTGATCTAAGGTACAATTTATATTGCAATTCATGCCTTGATAACTGTTGGTTTTGAGTGGTTCTTCGTGTTGTCTTCCTCTGTCCAATATAATATGTATGAGCCTATACATGTGTGTGTTGAGGTTGTTGCACCAACAGGTCAGGGAATTTTTCTGTTGGTAGCTCCCATGCCTGAGCCGGATGAATTATTATTATTTATTGACCAGTGTTTGTAGATGTCAAACCAAGCAGCATATAGAGTTGATGCTACAGTGGTCCCTGTACATAGATAAGTCTTGACCATGGACTCTCAATGTAACTACATTTTCCCTGCATATTTCAGTACAATCAGATAAGTTATTGTTTATTGATCAGTGTTGATAGATAACAGAGAACCAAGCGGCATTTAATGTTGATGTTGTTCTGGCCTTTTGCATAACAGATAGTTAAGTATTGACCATGGATTCACATAGTAATTGCATTTTCACTTCACCTTTTCAGCCAGGACTGTTATTGGGTCAGTACAAAACATTTGCGCAGCTGGAAAAAATTTGCCTTGGGAGAAATAGCAGTCCAGCCTTTGTCAGCATTGGTATCCCCAACCAAATCAGAAGGGACGCCACCCTCTAGTTGTGCTGCCACACCTTTGTTTTCATTAGCTCCTGGAGAACAGGAAGAATCATCTTCATCATCGTCATCAAATTCGGGGAACAGTTGCAATGCGAATATTAGCAGTGACACTAGGCCTGAAAGTTTTGTGAGTGGTGATTCGAAGAAAGAGGAAAATTTGACATTTGAGGAATCAGGCTCAGTTTCATTGCTGTCTTCTTCTACATCATCGCCTTCATCATCGACATCACCTTCACAAAAGCAAATTATCACCGTCGCACAAAGACTTTCTCCATCGCATGTCCCAAACATAAGCAGCTCTGCACCTTCCAAAACACAGTCACCTACATCAGTGCAATCAGATGCAATCACCAGTACTCAGAATCACAAAGAAAACCCTCAGAAAAGGCTTGCGCCAGACAGGCTTTCTCCTTGCAGTAACACCGAACATCAAAACACTTCCAACGACAGTGGTCAGAATCAAGAAAGCATGGACACATGCGAAAGTCCGGATAGCGGGACAATTGTACTGAAAAAGACAATGGCTGACTTCAGTGGAAATACTTCAGAAGCCAGCGATGACAGATTTTCTCCCGAGCGATTGGCATCGGAGGCAACAGAGATGAACAAATCTGTAGACTCTTCAGCTGGCAGCAAATTGTGCAATGGGCGAAGGGATGTGAATGAGGATAGAAGTGAAGAGAATGTGAGGGAAGGAGGACATGAGGGTGAAGAGAAAGGAGAGGCCCTTGATGAAGATGATGAGGAGAAAGAAGAGAAATTTAATGATGATATTTTATGTGAACACAGTAAGCACTTGCTGATTTGTATATAAATTTAAATCAAAGCTCTTATGTGTCATTTTTCCTATCCATTTTATTTTGATAATCACATAAATTTTACACAAAATAGTCACTGAAATTTAAAATGAGACCTCTGCTGTCATGATCTCTCATAGAGTTAAATTGTGAGGACTGCATTTAATTTCTATTTAGCTCATCACTTTTGCCTGCCAGCTCGGTCAAGAAATATTGACTCTGAAAAGTAAAAGTTGCATTGCAAGGCCATTATGATTTCTCAAGGATGCAATGAGAAGTTGCTATTGTTGTCGTTTGGCTTTCTCTCTACTGTCTGGTGGTTGCTAGGACTTGCAGTGTTCAGCCATATGCATTTCTTTGGCAAGGTTCTCCAGGAATTTTATTTTATTATTCATCTGTTTCAGGGAATCTGAAAACAGATGAAAATGGCCGTCGTCTTGTGTCCAAAGCTGTTTGGGAACGACTTCTGTACTATTTCCCTCATCTCAAACCATTTACCCAGGACTCCTCTGTGTGTGGAGAATGTGTGGTATGTAATACTTTGTGTCAGAAAGTGTTTTCTCTAAGATTACTGATATCTGAGCAAGTACTTTTTTATCACTGTAAATTGTTTTACACCAAAGGAGGAATGCAATTATGAGAAGTGTTTTCAAGAAAGACCAAATGTCGGGTAGAATCTTGCTATCGGATATTTGTGGTGATGAGATATTAACCCTACAGGACCCAGAGTTCCAGCTCTTGGAGTTTTTCCACAGTACTTTGCCTAGTTTCCAATGATTTATACCCAAACCCTCTCTAATTTATCCATAACCTCATATGATTAACAAATACCAAAATGGAATAGTTAATAAATTTGCCTCAGTGTAAAGTATTTTGCACATAGATAATTCACTTCTTACACACGAAATATTTTGAAAGGTTTGCTGGAGGGACATTAATGTTGGTTTTGTGGCTCTGTGAAAAACAGCTTGCAAACTGAATATAATAGATGGAAGGTCACACCAGTTTTATGTAAACTGTTGACAAATTTTCCAGTTGTTACAATTGAGTTGTCACAAAAATAACCGTTCATCAGAGCAAAAGAATAATTTCCAGGACCAAATGACAAGACTTTATTTTGGACATAATAACATCTTCTGTGTTAAGTGGGCAAAATATCATGACGATAATTTAGACTCTGAAGTTGTTTGCTATCTGAATTTATTCTCACAAGCAAAGCTGTGAATTGTGATGCAATAACTGCTTGTGGCTAGATGGACGATTTGAATTCAGTGTCAGGAGAAATATGAAAATTTGCAAGTGAAATGAAAAACTGCAGATTTTGTTAGGATCATGTAGAAATTTGCAGACAACTTTGCAAAACTAGAGGGGGGGCAAGTGCTGTAGGTGCCACTTCAGTGAGAGGTAAGGGATTGAAAAAAGCTATGATTTTGCCTTGCCAGATTACTCAGTTCGGCACATTGATCTAACACATCCAATCATACGAATTATGGCAACATTTTATGCAATTTCCAGGAACACAAACAGTTTGAGCAACAGCTGAAGGAGTCCAGGAAGCTGGCAGGTCAGGGTCAGAAAGACGAGCTACAGAACCTGTACCACATGAAAAACCGGCCTAAGATTGGGGACAACTGGGGTGGACGAGTGGCATTTGTTGTCAGTTCCAGTTTTGTGGAATGCTGGAGGAAATTCATCAAGTATGAAAGTTTTATTCTTTTATTTCATAATTACAAACCAAGTGACTCTCAGCTATGTAGTATAATAATATAAGAGAGGACCATTTTGCCATTAATGAGTGCGGACACATTTTTAATCAAAATTTATCAGGGAGTGTATTGACAAATCAAATGCAATTACTCATTACTGTTCTATAGTTACTATCACTGTGATGTCAAATTACTAATTTTACATGTAAAAATATTCCGTCATTTTCTTGCGCCATGTAAAAGGTAAACATATCACATTTGACTTTCAACTAAACCAGCATTTTTTTCTGTGACAGACACTCGGTGAAGACAGACACTGTCCAAGAAATTGTCAATGCTCCATTGTTGTGTGAACACAACCTATTGCTCTACAAACCTGAGGACATGAACTCACCTGATAATGCAACCAGGTGGGTGTGAACTAATTAAAAAACAACAACACAGAAAAGCTACATATAAGGTGGCATCTATTAAAAAAAAAGAATTGTTTTCATTTGTTTGGTTTATTTATTTTCATTTCAAGTTTATCTTGCTTTTAGAATTTATTGTACTCACAAATTAAATTAATATATATACAATTTAAATTAATTTAATGGTTGGCTTAGGTTTTCCTAAAAATTATTTTGCCAACTTTCAACACGTTGTGTGGCATCAGAGGAAAGCTGTCTCTAGCTATGGTGATATACGTAGACCTTTCTTTGGCAAACAGATTAAGTGTTTCTGTGTTGTGCACTTTTAAACGTCCTAAAATAATTTCAAATTTCCAGGAAATACTAAATCGCAGGGAGGCACCCCCCTAGCTGGATGCCATCATGCTTTGTGGTGGAGTCTCTTAAAGGGACTGGTAAAATTTCTGTCAAAATGTCATCATTTACCAGTTTTTTTTCAGAGTGTCTGTTTTGAGCATTCTTTGTAAGCCCAACAGCTTAATCAGACTGATGAACTTCCCGTGTCATCAGAGCCAAAGGAGAGTGCCAACATTATCAGATAGTTTCTTCAAATTTTATCTGTATAAAATCTAAGAAATTCTGGCCATAAACCATTAGGTCAGGCCTTTTTATTCCTAAATCCAGATTCACCCTGGTATGGGATGAAGAATGGGAGAAACTGACTGGACATTTTGTCTACGATGTGGAAATTCAAGTGATCCAGCTGGTGGAAGATGATGGAAGACTCAGTGTGCTCACCATCCCAGGTTGGTGATTGTGTGGACAACAGCACTTTTCTTTCTTCTTTTTTAAAAAGTTATTTAATTCATTTTTTTTTTAAAGAAGGAGCACATGCAAGTCACTTCCTTATTTTCGTGGTAGTAAAATTGTTTCTTCTGGACAAAGGGCTGATTTGTGGACCCCCAGATTATGAATATTACTTGCTTCTCTTGTGTCAAAGCATAGAGAGATGGCCCGAAGTATTTCCGTGAGCAGAATATGTGTTTGCCTTGGCATGTCTCGACGTTATTATGTGCTGATAATTGTGTATATATATCAATTGGTTGCATTAAGGAGGCCTGTATCAAACAGGGATGACTATAGAATTTTGCATCCTATGTTTTGACTGTCTGATGGAGTTCATTTATGGCTGAACTGGCCTGTATGGGAGTGAAAGTCTTTACCACAATGGTTGGATCTGTGGGTGGTTCTGGATCTTGATTGCATTATAACATACATTAAATGTAGATATGGGACTGTGAAAGGGCCATTACATTCATCCTCCAGCAACACGTTTTGCTTCTTTGCATGACACCAGGAGCATTCTTCTACTGCAACCTCAGACAGTAAGTACTCTTACAGAATTAACTATACATGATGCACCTCTGTTGGATTTTTGGAACTGATATCTTTGGGTATGCTGTAGAATCTTCTTACTGCCTTATAACTACCAAAGTGTGTTTTTCTGTAACAGATTCTGTAACTTGAATCCAGATGTTGTCTTCTTTAGTTTAACATCTCTTGTAACTAGGGGTCTGCAGTACTTGCCTCAGTGAACGAATTCGCCAAGAGGAGGAAGGGAAATTCATTTTCTCCAGGCAAGTCATCTATATACGGAAGATTGTGGACGGTAGCAGTTTGGAGTCAAAAACGGATGAGTCAAAAGAGAATGGCAAAGGTTACAACTATGACCCAGAATTCAATCTGTTGGTAGGTTTAATGTATGGTATACCGTCCTGTTTTACAAAATGTCAAAATTATAAGAAAATCCAGACTCTATTGTAAGGGGTGAAACCTCCCAATTTGTTTTATATGAATGTTAAGTTGTCATCAACCTGGAAGGGAATGCTATTTTTTAGTTGTTTATATATTGCACCTCAATAGCAGAAAATGCTCTAGCTGTCGACTTATTATAAGGGATATGTCAGGCTTTTGTTTTTTCATTGTCTTGAAACCCATGAGTATCTGTAGATTGCAGACAGTACTGTGACAATGAGAACAAGACAAATACTAGCAAGTCAACTACATAAGCAGGACTTACTTTCAGATAAAAACTATTGTGAATTACCATTTTTGTTTTACTGAAGTCCATTTTTGAGTGGAAAACTAACTTTGCAAGGAAGAAGTTTAGAATCCAAAGATATTTTTGGTCCATTAACTCTTTCTGTCCCAATCAAAGCATGGTGCTTTGATCGCCGATCGCCTAGATGCCTGACCAACGCGCCATGCATCAATCATCATTTTTGTAATTTCGCCTCTTGTGTATAAAAAATCCTGGCCACTTCCGTGCCCATAAGCTTTGTTTACAATCTGAAAAAGTAGGCTGTCAGTTTTCAGTGTTTTTCTTGCGACTTTGTGTGCAAAATAAGTGAGAAAACGCGACCTACTACTGTTGTCAGGGTTAGAAACTGTTTGTCAACAAACGATGAATTCAGGAGCAGGCCCTTTGAAGCAGTTCTTGTCGCTGGAGGCTAGGAATCTGATTCAGAGATGGATTGACAGGGACAAGTCTGAATTAGTGGACAATTCTGATGAAGATGTAGAATTCACAGGTCTGCCTGTTCACGATTTTGGTGACAGTGAGTCAGATGAAGTGACCCCACCAGCTGCTAAACGTGCCAAAACCAGTAGTGCTAAGGGGAAAGATAGAGGAAAGGAAAAGAAAACCAAGAGAACTTCCCAAGTCCCTTCTGATGATGAGTCAGACTGGAGATAGAGATGTTGGGCCTCATGGTGACTGTGATGAGTGGAGACAGATCACCGATGAAGGAATGACCAAGAAAAGAAGTGATTTCCATTTTCCCAAAGCGTCCTGCAGGGGTAACAGAAGGCCTGGATCTGTCCACTGCTCTCAGCAGTTTCAGTATACTGTTTGATGATGAAGTGAAAGCTCGACTTATAAAGTACTTCAACGAGTTTGCTGCCTACAAGTGTTCCACTGAACAACTCTGCTTGTAAACATTGTGTATGGACAATGGAGGGATGTGACTCGTCCCGAACTGGACAAGTTTATCGCTGTCACAATCAACATAGCTCTGCAGAGGAACCGTACATCAGGGACTACTGGAGTGTTTCCCCTGAATTGCACACCTGTTGGTTTGGGCAGATGTTTCCCAGGACACGATTTCGGGACATCTGCCACACTATGCTCCATGCTTCAGGGGAAGAGGCAGAGGGAAAGGAGAAGATAGAGCCGTTTTTCAATCTCCACCTGGCCAAATTTCAAACAGCCTTTTATCCGTTTGAAAACATCAGCCTGAATGAGATGGTGATAGGGTTCAAGGGCCGGTGGCAGTACAAGCAGTACAATTCCCAGAAGCCAAGCAAGCACCATATCACGACCTTTGGTTTGTGCAGTGCTGCCACCGGCTACATGGTGAATCTGTTCACTTTGGAAAAAAACACATCATATGATCCTGAAGAAGACCCAGGCAGTGGCCATGCAATAAAGATCATCAGCACTCTTCTCAAGCCTTTGGGAACAGGTCATCACATGTTCACTGACAGATATTACACTACAACAGAACTTGTGGACCACTTGCTGGAGCAATGTCAGTTTTATACAGGCACTTGGAACTTTGGAAGAAAAAAACTTCCCACCCCGGCTTCGTACCCAGCCAGTCAACCACCTAGAAATGAAAAAGTATATGAATAACGATGACACTGTCATCAGTGTTGCTTTCAAAGACAAGAAAGCAAAGAAACAAGTGATTGTTGTTTTTACAAAACTGAAGTGGAAACTGTCAACAAAAAAGATATCATCAAGCCACCTGTAATCAATAGATACAACAATAATGATGAATGACTGGGATCTCCTTGACCAGAGAGTTGGTTACTATGGTGTACATAATAGAACATTGGTCAAGTGGTGGAAGAAGCATTTCTTCTGGGTTTTGGAGATTGTGCAAGTAAACAGCTATATTCTGTATATGCTGGCTGACCAGGGAACTGGGGGCAAAAAACCAGGCCTATGAGAATTCAAGCGTCAGCTACTAACTCAGCTTGAATTGGCAGCATCCATTGATGACCATCAACGGCAACAGCAGCAAGAGCCCAGACCAGTAACAAACCAGAAAGCCCTGGTTTTAGTGAAGTTGACCGACACATGACATCCTATCACATACCACAACAATGACTTTAGATGCGTGCACTGCAACATCCTGGCAAAGAGGAACCACCCTCATCTTCACCCTCAGTGCTTTGCACCATACCATACAAGTGCCTAAAACCTCATTATTTGACAGTGACACTCATTTTCCTTTACTTTATGTCAGTGAGAATTGTGTTGTTCTTTTCGTGTTTTTTGATGTGAATTCAGACTACTTGTGCATATATGTAAACTTCGATGAAAATAAACTATTGCTCAGAACTCAGTGAAACCTGGCATAAACTCTCATGTATGACTATGATTCAAATTTGAGAAATTTGGATGCTTTACAATGATCAGCAGCTGAGCAATGGATGGTGTGTAAAGAAATGAATCATGAATATTTCGCTTTTTCTTTTCCCCACCATCTCTTTCCTGAGGCTAAACATGGCAGCAGACACATCAAATCACACTGAATTGATTGTACATAAAACTTCGACTTTTTCCCGTCAGTGTGATATATCACAACATGAACTTGGTGTATGTTTTACTCTTGTTTTTTGCTATTTGAAAATGTACACCTTAGTAGAGTTACTCTCTGTGTTGTGTCCCTTGGGCATCTGGTGCTAAATGGCCTCGGACAGAAAGAGTTAAATTTGAACTCTCGTCAGAAATTGAAACACACCAATTTCAGGGAGGAGCAGAGAATTACATCTTCTGGCACTAACTGTCTATTTCTCTTTGTATAGCCCCATCAAAAGGTCAACAAGGGACGTAGCTCTGGCCCTCCTCCAGAAAAGCAGGCTAAACTTGATAATATAGGACTTAGGAAGAGCTCAAGACACAGGAAGACCAGAGGAGAGAAAGAAGTGGTGGTGTCCTCTAGCATGACCCTGAAAGACTTGAAAATACAGGTAAAAATATGTGTATGGTTACGGGTAGTCCGTATATTGGCTTGGTTCATTGAACTTTTGATTTAAACCCTGAATGTCAGAGGGGTATATTGCACTTTTTTTTTTGGAACCTGGCCCAATCTACCATGCTACCAGCTTCCTGTGGGTCTGGCAACCTAGGAATATGTGGAATAAGAAATCTAAAATTCATGTGAGACATGAGACAATTAGTCTTCCCCACTGACATAGTGACAGAGATCAAAATTCCTATTGAGCCATTTCCATCATTTTGTTGGTGGTTCAATGACTTGAAGAATGTGTATGTCACATGCTACAAAGGATTTTTTGCAATTACAGAGATTGGGCATCTTCACTAAAAAAAACCACAAGTTTCAAAGTCTCATGTTTATTTACTTACAGTGGAGCCCAAGTAAACCGAACTTTGGTAATTCGAGTTTCTGTTAAATAGAAGTGATTTTGAAATGAGGTTTTTTTTTCCTTCTTTATCTCTATTAAACATTTACTGCTATTTCGAGTTCGAACTGCCCCAATTCTGATAAATAGAGTTGATCGAGGGCTCTCATCCTCACTCAACTCAATGTAAGATAATGTAACTTCTGATTTCCAGCCCTGTGGCCGTGAAAACCAGTTTCCACAAACACGCTGACACAGGCCTGTTCAACAACTCCACGCTTCCCAGCCATCGAGGGGGGAGGGTAGAGTGTAGAGGTCCAAAAATGATGCAATAAGTAGGCTGCAGAGCCTTCCTCTTACGTGTCTGTCCCGACCAAGCGAGAAACATGCTGCGGATGGTGGCAGTAGTACGGGTCGGGGTCCCTGCACGCAGCGTGATTCTGCCCCAATAACCAATGATATCAGCCAACAATACAGTATGCGAGACGGTGCTCGCATTTTTAATTTATGGCCAGTGAATTAATCGATTGCTGATGTAACCACAACAGGTAGATCTACAGCCAAGACACGGTATACCGTAGAACATAAATTAACAGTTAAGCCTTGCGGTGTGCTCAAAGTATAGTAGTTTACTATACTCCTCATTGCGGTGTGACGACCTTGCTCACATAGAGCCATTCTAGTACACGCTTGTATGGTAAGGCCCTGGAGGAACAAAGACATCACTTTCACGAGGTTCTTAGCACTTCAGTCGCTGCACTGTTTACACATTCGATGGGGAGGGGGGGCGAGTACGGTATTGTTACACTGCCTAATAGTAATTTCACGCCACTGATAGCAATGTGGGATAACACAGTAGGCCTAGTCTCGCATTGGAACATCGTACACGGGAGAATGTCTTTATCGATTGATGACGTCACACACAATACATGCGGTCAAGATAAAGACAGTTTGCTGACCAGCAACTACCACTAGTACCAGGTCTAGGCCATTCAATGTTACTTTTTGTTTTAACCCTACGGTATGGTCACTTCTAAAAAAAAAAAATAATCGAAAGATCTCATGACTCATACAGGTTCCTTTGCGTTTTGTGTGTATGTGGGGGGGAGGCGAAGGGATGTAATTACACGTATGGTAATAATAATAATAATGGATGGCATTTATATAGCGCATATCCATTACAAAAATGCTCTATGCGCTTTACAGAAACATGTCAAAAAATACATGGGTAAACTCACACACACAACCCACATTGATACACACATAATAATAATAATAATAGATAGCTTTTACATAGACTAGAAACTCTCATACAAATGACATTTTAACATCCTTTTAAACTGTGAAAATACTTGCGAACTGCGGACATCTAAAGGAATCTCATTCCACACCCTGGGCCCAACATGGCTGAAAGCCCTTTCACCAAAACTTTTTAGGTTCACTACGGGTACTTTTAGTCTAAGGTTGTCAGAAGATGATCTTAATGCTCTTGCAGGGCGATGCAGTTCTATAAGTTCTGAAATATACTCTGGCGACATGTTGTTGACACATTTATAACAAAATAAAGCCAATTTATATTTTATTCGCTGCTCAATAGGTAGCCAGTGGAGCTCCTTAAATATTGGTGTTATGTGATCTATCCTTTTTCTTCTTGTTATTAGTCTTGCAGCATTATTTTGGATTAACTGAAGCTTATTGATTTTACTTTTTGGAAGACCACTTAGCAGTATGTTACAATAGTCCAGCCTAGAGAGAAACAGCGATGTTACAAGCTGTTTTGTTACTTCAGTAGTTAGGCAGTGCCGTATACTGCTGATTTTCCGTAACTGGAAATTAAGATTCTTACACAGCTGACTAATAAATGGTGACATTGACATCTCTGCATCTAAGATTGTGCCCAGATCTTTTACTTTACTTGTCATTTTAATAAGATGGCCATTTACATTGAGATCTGGTGGATTGATTTTTTGTTTTGGATTCGTTATGAGCATATGAGCATGGTATGGGGCAGACTGTAAAATAATGGTTATTTCTCTGCCCAGAGGTAAACCGAACTTTCGTAAATCGAAGTATAATCCATTTCCCGGCGACTTCGAATTATGCGGGCTCCACTGTATATATGTACACAAATTTTGGTCAGATAGAGCAACTTATATAGGAGCTAAAACAAAGAAACTCGGCACAGAAAATTTCCTGATTGTTTTGTTGGAATCCTCTTCATCCATTATGATGAAGTTATGTATACTGCATTTTCTTTTATGTTGATGAGATCTTTTTCTCTTCCAATGTTAGTTTTGATATAACGTTAATGAGAAATTGCTAGGAATATGGAAGTGTTGAAAATGATGGCAATCCTAACCTTATGTGCACCACTACTAACTCATCAGAAGCATGATTAATTGCATATAAAAGTAAAAAAAAAAAACAACCTGCAGTTAAGTTAGTTCTGTGTAAGTCATTTTGATTTACTGTGTTTTGGCAGAGTGGAGAATTGAGATGTGCTTCAGAGAAAAACATTTTTGTTTATTCCTGAAGAATGATAGGGGAAATATCACAAAAACCACAGAAAAACTGTGGGGTCGCAGCAGGGCTATAAGCAAAGTAAAAATTGGACAAAAAGAAAAAGTTGTATGTAGTGAGGCCCAAGGCGAAAACCGAAAATTTTGTGTATTTTCTGTCTTCTCTTTAGTTTGCTTTGTATCGTTTGCGTTTTATTTCTCACGCAGGGCTTCGCTACATACAACTTTTTCTTTTTGACCAATTTTGACTTTGTCAAATTTGTTGTAGTTCATGAAATTTTTCGGGGACTTTGCAATCAGCATGATACAAAATATTATTATAATTTTTGTCTTTATTTTCAGTTGTTTACTTTATGCAATGTGCCCCCATTTGACCAGAATCTCTCACTGGATGGGAGGAGTTTGAAAAATGATGAGGCAACCTTGCAAGAACTTAGAGTATACCCACAGTGTGTCATATTTCTGAAGGTGAGTGTTCACTTCTAAGGTGATAACTATCAGACATATTCATATTAAAAGATGAAGTTAATGGTATAGCATGTCTACGTTAAACCACCAGGCCATGCTTAATATATAAAAGGCACAAGTTTAACATCCAGTCTAATAGTGTCTTAAAGAAGATTCCTGAGGCATCCCCCCAAAAAATAAAAAACATGCAGGGAAACTGCTAAGTAGTTTAAAAAATGAAGAAATATTACTAAATTAGGTTACAGCAACAAAGCAGTTGGTTTATTGCTGGTGACATCCATAAATTTATGTACTAACATCTGTGTGTATGTAAGGGTTGATATATAAATATATTGTGAGAATTATAACTCAAAGCTCTATTTTCTATCTGTGTAATGTGTTGTTGCTTTCCCTTTCCAGGCTGATGAACCAACAGGAGAGGCTGCAAATTCAGTGGATGACTATTTAAATGGTGAGCTGAAAAATTTTCTTCTCATAATATCTGACACTCTGCATTATGAATGTACAAATTTCACGAAAAGCGTTTGAAATTTCGCATCCAGCACTGTGCATAAATGAATGTGAAACTCTACAGAAGGAGAAATTCAGGCATCAGATTGAGAGTATTTGTATGACGCAACCCTAGGTCTTGTTTGTCCTACCTCCATTTTCTGAAAAACTGGAGATCTTTTAGTGTGTTGAAGACGTCTAAAGCTGCAAACTTTGACACTTGTTTGAAATGCTTTTTGGCACATACCAAGCTGTTTCACAACTCCGATTTATTCTAACTCTTATTATAATGTGATATGATTTGTTCACTTTTCACACAACATTCACCTTTCCTGTTTGGCTTAAGTAATGACATAGAATGTGTTTTTCAAATTTGTCTGAGATTTGGGCATTACTGATGTTCATCTGTTTTAGAAACGCCATTAACAAGTATCTCTGCAATGACTGGCTGATAAGAAGGCAATTTTGTTTAAGCTGTTGATTGGGGATCGTTGGCTTTTACAAAGCCAAGTAGAGAAATATTAATACTGAGTTATGTTCACTGATCATCTATAGCTTACTGTGAAAAATGCTACTATCTCCTAACAACAGCTTTCTGTTTAACCCCTTGAACCCTGGCCACTTTGCCAAAAAACAAAACCCTATCCCTCGCTTTGTTGGCCAAAAACGCCCATATCAAATTGGTGCAAGTAGCACAATAAACGTAGAAGTTGGGACAGACATAATTGATAGGGATGTTATGTAAATACTCTTGTTACTTTCAAAACCAATATTGCTGTGTTTGATGCCACTTGGACCTGCAGGTGGATCTACCTTTGTTTGCCCCTGAACAAGAAAGAGTTTCACCAGCATGTTTCATTATTGATTTTTCAACGAAAAACAACGACCATGCACATCTATGGGTGCAGCCATTTGCAATTACCATAATTATTTCTAAGTGTCCGACACCGGAAGCCACTCATTGAGCCTATTTTTAACCATTTAGGACTACGAAGTTTAGGGTAGGGGTGTCAGACTGGTGTACAGGTTGGCAGGGTATTCGTAGCAGTGGAGTCCAACCGGTGTACCGGTTGGTAGGGTTCAAGGGATTAAGATATACCGCAGCCCTGTTTAGTTATGCCATTGTCCTCTGTTTCTCCCCAGTCCCGACCAGACCAGAGGAAGGCTTCAAGGGCACAAATCTATTGGGTAGATGAGTCTCCCTTGCCAGAGACACATTAACAGGGAGCATCGCTTGACACACATGTACTACACAGGAGGAGAGACAAGTTGTGTACATAGCTCTTCAATATGGAGAGGAAGAAAAAGGGCAGCTGTGTATGTTATTTATTCAGTGGGACAGAATTTGTTTGACAGTTGAACTCAGGAGGATGAGCAACACTTAGTTTGCTTTGTCACAAAGCAGAAGTCTGTTTCCAAGAGAATTGGAAAGCAATAATAGATTAAATCTGATTCTGTGGTATAGAATTGCCTGGTGTGATCACTTGTTCAATAGTTCTATTTTATTTTCATCTTTGTCAGTTTACTGTGAAATACGTTAACTGGAAACTTTTTAGCGTCTGGAAATGTTTTTGCACTTATGAATAAATACTGATGCATATTGACCTCTGTACCAGGTAAAATTAATTGTGGATCACTCCATGTAAAATCAAATTATTTCTGTCACCACGTTTTTTTGTGTGTTTTTTTTAGCCTTCTAGTAAAACTATCAAATCATTATTTTCTCGTTTGAATGTTGATTTAATATACTGTCACTGAAGGTGTGGAGGTTTGTACATTGAAAATTATTAGCAAAACAGTCCCATACATAATCCTGGAATGGGTCATGTGTCAGTTGTACCTTCATGAAATGCAGACTTTAGTTGTCAATCAAACAGTATAGACTATTCATACTCTTGTATTATATTTTCTGCATGTGATCTCAAAAACTCATAATGTTTTTCTCATGCCATGTACAGCAAGCTGCAGATTTATAGCATATAAATATTTTCCAATTCATTGATGTGTGTGACACCATTTTAGAACGGATTAGTTGATGTGATTTGTTCATACATGTGATTCCAAAAGGTCAGAACTGAATTTTAGTCTAAGTTTTGGTAATTTGGGAAAGTGCATCTTTGCAAGAGATGAACTAAAGTCTGGCAATGTTGGACAGCAAAATTTGTTGTAATTATAACACTAAATCTCATTCCCCATAGAAATTCATTTGAATACTCTAAAGAACTAACAAATTTACTGAAACTTAGTTGATTATTGATCAGAAAGGCTTTTACTGTAGCATAACCTTGTTACAGTAACAGTTCATCAAGCAGTTTATAACTTAATTATTTCATGTAAGGTTACTGTGTGATCAAAGGCAAAATTGGGCAAAAAGAAAAGGTTGTATGTTGCAAAGCCCCGCGTGAGAAATAAAACCCAAACAATACAAAGCAAACTAAAGAGAAGACAGAAAATACACAAATTTTCGGCTTTCACCTTTGTCAAGTGAAAAAAACGAACAATAAAAGACTTCAACAGGAACAAAGTGAAACAGTTTACTTAGCTGCGAGTTCTTGCTTCGTTAGCAGCACCAAAGCACGTCCGTCCGCCAAAAGCGTGACCTATGAAACATTTCGTTTAAAAAAAAAATTGTATATGCACCAAGGGCAGGCCAGTCGCTTGTGAATACCGTTAAGTCCTGAATTTGTAGTGAGTGATCAGTACTTTCATTGTGAAGTACACCCAGCTGTTTTCATCACCAGATTATGGTGAAAAACAACCCATAAAACATTTTGTCAATTTGATTGGAAAAAAGATTTTGTCAGAAACTTGAATAGGAAGACTTTGAATGAAGTGATGCTGTGAATGAAATTGTCCATCCTTTACCTGATCGCAAAGAGGACTTGAAATGTGAACAGAGGGAAGTTTCTATGTAATAGTTATCATAGTTCTGTGGATATTCTTATTCATGTCAAATTATATATCACATTTTTAGTATCAAGCCAGGGAACAGTGTCGGAGAAATGTTGAACTGAGAAAGATAATGTTAGGGCACTGGTTTGCAAGGAAGTCTTTCTATGTTTACTGAAAGATTTAACATATCGCAGATGCCTTGATGTTAAAGATTTACTGAATGTTATCGTTATGTAATGTGCAGTAAAGGTCTGTAGAACATCGTCGAGTTTGTTCTCTGTGGATCCAAGGGATGATAATTGTAAGCTTGGATATTGCCCTAATGGCAAGAGCTATCCCTTGTAAGCTTGGATGCTGCCCCAAAACAGTGGACTTCACTTGAATTGTACTCGCATGAGTTGACCCTCTCTTAAGTTGATCTTTTTTGGGGGGCTACTGACTCGGTTTATCATATTTTGTATTAAAGTAAAACGGTTGTGTTGGCTTCAGCTTAAACGTTGCAAGGCAAGTGTTGACCTTGATTTCTTGCCCTGTCTCTTAATCCAATTCTTTAACGTGAAACAGATGAGTTGATCTTGATTATTCGACCGATGAAATTGAGTCAGCATCTCAACTATCCAACACCGATACCCCCCATTGGTGAGGCGCTGTCAGTTACAGCACGCTGATAGGCTAGGCTAGTCTGGTCCTCTTCATACTAGAGCTACGTAGCCCCATGGCCTCTTTGTTTCACACATAGACATGCAGGTAGTGAGTCCATGTGGGCACATACTACTATACACACGCAGGGGAATGCTTATAGGCTGGACCAGAGTAGGCCTGTGGTCAAACCAGTGGCATGCGGGTGTTCTGACTGGCAGTTATTTTAAACTGAATTTTTTCATTGGATACCTCAAATTTCACATCTTATCTTCTAGTCTATGGTTTTCTGGCCAAGATTAGAAACTGTACTACACTGACCATTGCACAGTCAAGTTTGAATGCGTTTCTCCAACACAATCCTCCCCCCCCCCCCCTCCAACTTTAAATGTAAATATTGTAAAGCAAATAGTGGTTGTGTCCTCTGACATCGGGTCAGCAATGGATGGGTTGAACAATGGGTGTATTGATCTTTTTTTTTAATCCCCCAGCGACATCTACTCAAGCATAGTTGACTGTAACAAGGTTCTAACATCATACAAGGGTTAGTGCTCTATGGGTCTAAGTAATGGTCATTGTAAGCTTGGGTGTTGCCCCAATAGCAAGGTTCTGTATAACATCATAGGAGAATCTGTTCTCTGTGGGTCCAAAGTGATGGTAATTGTGAGCTCGGGTGTTGCCCCAATAGCAAGGTTCTGTATAACATCATAGGAGAATCTGTTCTCTGTGGGTCCAAAGTGATGGTAATAGTGAGCTCGGGTGTTGCCCCAATAGCAAGGTTCTGTATAACATCATAGGAGAATCTGTTCTCTGTGGGTCCAAAGTGATGGTAATTGTGAGCTCGGGTGTTGCCCCAATAGCAAGGTTCTGTATAACATCATAGGAGAATCTATTCTCTGTGGGTCCAAAGTGATGGTAATTGTGAGCTCGGGTGTTGCCCCAATAGCAAGGTTCTGTATAACATCATAGGAGAATCTGTTCTCTGTGGGTCCAAAGTGATGGTAATTGTGAGCTCGGGTGTTGCCCCAATAGCAAGGTTCTGTATAACATCATAGGAGAATCTGTTCTCTGTGGGTCCAAAGTGATGGTAATAGTGAGCTCGGGTGTTGCCCCAATAGCAAGGTTCTGTATAACATCATAGGAGAATCTGTTCTCTGTGGGTCCAAAGTGATGGTAATTGTGAGCTCGGGTGTTGCCCCAATAGCAAGGTTCTGTATAACATCATAGGAGAATCTATTCTCTGTGGGTCCAAAGTGATGGTAATTGTGAGCTCGGGTGTTGCCCCAATAGCAAGGTTCTGTATAACATCATAGGAGAATCTGTTCTCTGTGGGTCCAAAGTGATTTTAATTGTGAGCTCGGGTGTTGCCCCAATAGCAAGGTTCTGTATAACATCATAGGAGAATCTGTTATCTGTGGGTCCAAAGTGATGGTAATTGTGAGCTCGGGTGTTGCCCCAATAGCAAGGTTCTGTATAACATCATAGGAGAATCTGTTCTCTGTGGGTCCAAAGTGATGGTAATAGTGAGCTCGGGTGTTGCCCCAATAGCAAGGTTCTGTATAACATCATAGGAGAATCTATTCTCTGTGGGTCCAAAGTGATGGTAATTGTGAGCTCGGGTGTTGCCCCAATAGCAAGGTTCTGTATAACATCATAGGAGAATCTGTTCTCTGTGGGTCCAAAGTGATGGTAATAGTGAGCTCGGGTGTTGCCCCAATAGCAAGGTTCTGTATAACATCATAGGAGAATCTATTCTCTGTGGGTCCAAAGTGATGGTAATTGTGAGCTCGGGTGTTGCCCCAATAGCAAGGTTCTGTATAACATCATAGGAGAATCTATTCTCTGTGGGTCCAAAGTGATGGTAATAGTGAGCTCGGGTGTTGCCCCAATAGCAAGGTTCTGTATAACATCATAGGAGAATCTATTCTCTGTGGGTCCAAAGTGATGGTAATTGTGAGCTCGGGTGTTGCCCCAATAGCAAGGTTCTGTATAACATCATAGGAGAATCTATTCTCTGTGGGTCCAAAGTGATGGTAATTGTGAGCTCGGGTGTTGCCCCAATAGCAAGGTTCTGTATAACATCATAGGAGAATCTATTCTCTGTGGGTCCAAAGTGATGGTAATTGTGAGCTCGGGTGTTGCCCCAATAGCAAGGTTCTGTATAACATCATAGGAGAATCTGTTCTCTGTGGGTCCAAAGTGATGGTAATTGTGAGCTCGGGTGTTGCCCCAATAGCAAGGTTCTGTATAACATCATAGGAGAATCTGTTCTCTGTGGGTCCAAAGTGATGGTAATTGTGAGCTCGGGTGTTGCCCCAATAGCAAGGTTCTGTATAACATCATAGGAGAATCTGTTCTCTGTGGGTCCAAAGTGATGGTAATTGTGAGCTTGGGTGCTGCTCCAGTGGTAAGGTAGAATGCGCATATCCGCCATCTTGTCAGTCCAGACTCGCGCATCACCATGGCAATCGTGGCATTGATTTTGATTCGTTAGCTGATTTACACTGCTAGCACGGAAGGCGTCGCGAACCAATCGGAGGCGAGCTAAAAAATATAGTTCGCTACAGTAAACAATGGCACCTGTGTATGCACATGGGAGACGTTCGGTCAATTCTTTCACTTCCTTTCCCTTGTTTACACACGGATGGTAGGGAATCTGACCAGCTTGGATCCATCCTTTCCACCCCTGTCATAACAGACAACTGCAATGCAACTAGCAGGCATTTTTACTGCTTAGCCATATCTCGAAGTTACACTAATCAGCTGATCCAACGGCCATCTTGGGTGTCGGAAGAGCAAAACAAAAACACTCTGTGATGTCACGTGGGTTCTACCTATAACATCATTGGGGTGTTCGTTCTCTGTGGGTCCAAAGTGATGGTAATTCAATGCTTCATTCTATCTCCACTGTTTACGAAAATTAAGTTATTATCATTAGATAGCATAATAAAGTGCATCTGTAAATCCAATGAAATTTGTGAAAGTATTCTCTTTACAAGTTGATTCTAATGTTTTAGGAAGGTGTAACAAACTCAGTAAAGTTGAAGTTCAGAACATAGTGAGTGATGTTAATTGAAGCACACAGATGTGGAGATGGAATAAGGTAGTGCTAGAATGATGAATATTGTAATCCAAGGGAAGAAGATAGGTTTCTTATCAGGAGATTTGATCCACAAACTTCAAGCCTGTATACAACTAATTTCTTCATTAAACATTGTGAAATGATCAGAAAACTTGAGACTGAACAAATTAGATGGGTAAACTTCAACTCAGTGAGCAACATACACAGTTATGAGATTAAAAGCACATGAGTAGCACTCTCCTGTTCACCCCATTTCCTTACTCACCAACTGCACTGTATCCGTTTAAATATTGTTGATCAGCAGCTCTGTTCTAGGAGCCTGCGATATGACACTTTAGTTATCCTTAACTTTGAAACATTAGCCTAGATGGAATGATTTATGTGTTTAACATGTATAGGTAAAATGCGCATATCCTCCATATTTAGTGTCTGGACCCACGCATCACCATGGCAGTTGTGGCATTGATTCTGATTCGTTGGCTGATTTGCACTGTGAGTACGGAAGGGGCCGCAAACCAACCGGCGGCGAGCTAAAAGTAGGTGGCTACAGTAAACAATGGCACGTGTGTCCATGTTCAGTGGGAGATGTTCGGTCAATTCTTTCACTTCCTTTCCCTTGTTTACATGAATTGTAGGGAATCTGACCCGCTTGGATCCATCCCTGTCATAACAATCAACTATAATGCAACCAGCAGGCATTTTAACCGGTTAGACATATCTCGAAGTTACACTAATCAGCTGATCCACCAGCCATCTTTAGTGTCGGAAGAACAAAACAAAAATACTCTGTGACATCATGCGCATTCTACCTATTCTCTTGATTCATACCGTTATCGTCAATTGGTTATTGTATGTCAGTAACTGTTACTTCTTCTTCCTCATTTTCTTCATATGGGTAATCATTTCAGCCTTATTTCTTTCTGGTCCATGTATATGTTTGCAACAGCTCAACCATGCGTATTTTACATAAGTATTTATTATGTGTATTATATGTATATAGTATATATATAAATGTGTG
This sequence comes from Onchidella celtica, assembly GCA_963931925.1. NCBI lineage: Eukaryota > Metazoa > Mollusca > Gastropoda > Systellommatophora > Onchidiidae > Onchidella > Onchidella celtica. The sequence goes on along the minus strand of OZ007578.1, from coordinate 897,330 downwards.
GATAAATTTTCAATCATGTTATTTTATGCCCAGCATGAACCAATACCTTTCAGTCTTTTAGCCATGAAGTCATTTCCATGGATGTATTTTTACACATTATGTAAGCAGAACAAGGTTCCCAAGCTGGTCTTAGCGTCTCCATCGAGTCATAAACATACCAGAGTTTTTACATCTGTGGCCAAAATGTATACTAAAAGTCGAAAGAAGAAATTTAAACTTGGGGAACAGTAAAATGTCTCATCCAAATCGATGAATGAAAAGCACGGGCGAAAGTTGTTTGGAAAAATCTGGCATGGCGGTGATTTTAACTGCAATCCTCATGCCCCATTGGTAATTTGTTTCATCTATTTCAAAGAATACTAGTCCATGTTTATGTTGGGTGTAGTGTTTGCAGGATTTTGTTTAAGTGGACAATTGCATCAGGACAAGTAATTTGATTTCACTTTCACCCAAAATGAAAAGGGCTTGGTGTATCTAAGGGGATAGAAAATCAATAAGAAAAAATACTTTGGGACCTCCTTCATTGACACCTTGTAAAATAAATTTGGTCTCTTTGAATTTCAGATTTCTGTTTGAATCAATCCTGTGTGGAAAAAGGTGAAACTAACCAACAAATTCAAATTGATTAATTTGTGGAACTTTCTTCTTTTGAGTTTGCCATATTTTCCTGGCTCAGAGCACATGATATATAATGTCGTTGATTTCCTGTCATGTAGTAATTCCCACATAGTTGTAGCTTATATTTGCTGACATTTACTTTATGTGTTTTCCATTCCTTTTGCCCTTCATTGATCTATCAATCTACCTTTAAGCCGGAAAACAAAAGGTACCAAAAAAAAAAAAAGCATGTAAATGAAATATGCAAATGACAAGGATGTCAGTAAATTACATTTTTTTAATGTGTGTTTTCTTTTGGTCCCAATGAGAAAGTAAAAGGTCAGTAGCAAAGGACCACAGATATCTGTTAGTGGGATTTGAGAGGTGTTTTTTTTCCCCCCCTATCAACAGTAATTTGACTTAATTTGTATGTGAAGAAAAACATTGAAGTACATTTTTGATTGCAAGGGAATTCTTGCAATGATTTAAGAGATAAAAAAATGGTTTTATCATCCATGGAATGTTATTGTTGCAAATTTGTTTGATTGGAAAATAATCATGAACTAACCTAGAAAGAATTACATTACTGGGGTACAATGTATGTGTTGTGTTTCTCCGTGACAGATAATTCACAGTTGTGTCACGTCAAGTCCTTCCAGTTGGCTAAAATATTGAAAACTTCTGTGTTCAGTTATGCCAAAATGCTCACAGCTGTGACATCCAGGGAATGTTGTGATCAAAAATAGTTTTTTTTTAGTATTTTCACGTTCCTGCAAGTTGCCATGTTTTTTTTTTCTTTTTTAGTTGTATAATTTTCAGTTTCTTGCTTACAGAAAGCTAACGATTTTAGGTCAGCGTAATCTTCAGTTCATAGAGTGAGAGTATGTAGTAAAAATGGTGGATCCATGGATTGATACACAATCAGATGTGGGTCATGAGTTGTGATAGACTGAGAACCTTTGCCGAAGATCAGTCTTCCTGAATGTGCATTTATGACCAAGACTTCAGTTAGAATAGGCTGAAAATCCTCATCTTATGAAATGTTATAATCAGTTTAGAGGGTCTTCAGTTGCAAATGGTTAACCCATGCTGTGATGTGTTCTGAGATCAACTGTTTCTATCAGTTACAATCTCTCTTTTTTTCAGATCACAAGCTAAATCCAGCATGAATTTATTAATGCAAATGCAGTCACAAATAGTTTTGCATGTGCTATGCTTTTGGCATTTGACAATACCCATATATTGTCACTGCTCTACAAAAATGGCATAGATGTCAGATTGATGTCAAAAGGCAACTGACAGTTCATTGCATTCCTGAGCACGAGGACTGTCAGATGATATTGTAGAAAAAGAAATGTGTCAATAGGAAAACGTAATATTTCAATAGAATCATAATGGCACAAGTCACCAAATGACAAAAAGAGAGACAGTTTTATCATATCTTAAAAGTGTCAAAAATGACTTATGCCATTAGTGTAGAGCAGTGATGATCAATATGTAGATTCTCTGCCTGATTGTATGGGAGATGCAAAAACATCATGTCCACAATAATAGCAGTGCTGCCAACCATCACGATATCTGCTGTCAGATTGGCCCAGATCATTCTAGTAGAAATTTGCAACAGAGATATAGGTGGAGTTTCCTTACAGTGTGAACTCATAATTTTTATTTACTTATTTATTTTTGAATGTTTTCACAAGTATGTCGCTTTTTTTGCGCTAGGAGTATGTATTTTAAAGCCTTTTGTGGCTCCAGAGCTAGAGAGCTCTTCCCAGAAATACTCCTAACAACAACCTTAACTAATTATGATTAATTATTCTTTCAGATTTTCTTTTTGTTTTCCTCCTATTTTTTGTTGAAAGGGTAGGGGTCAGGGTTAGGGATTCAAATTGGATTTAGGGTTACGGATAAGGACGGGGTTAGGGACAGTACGTATACGTCTGCGCCCCTAGCGCAAAATGCTTTGGGTGCGTACGTACTTACAATAACAGCCTACATTTTTACTGAATTTCCTAATTTTTCAGTTACGGAGTTACTATCAGATAACAATGAAATAGAATATATTTCCCAATGGGCATGATGGCAGATTCTAAACAATGCTTGTAATTAAAATCAAAAACCAAAATAGATTCATGTACCTGAAATTTCCAAAATGAAATTAGTGAAAAGAAATGGCTTAGGAAGTAGGACTGAAATGTCTCCGGCATCTGTGAGTGTTATATTGTTGTCATTTCAGGGATGGTAGAAGGAACTAGTCCAGTTTCTTGCAAGGTGTGGCCTCATGTTTGAAATACGATTTCGTGTAACTTGTTCTTCACCATGTTGGTGGCATGACTATTGAGCTCTTTTATCTCTCTTCTGTCTTACAGTGAGATTGATCTCCCTTCCACCTCACAGTGAGAAAGGGTGCTTTTTGCCCTCATGTACTTCCTAGAGATGGGGAGAGTATGTATTGAGAGGCTGTTGCTGTACATATTTTACTGTTAAATTTCCAGTAGAATAGGCTTTATAATAATAAATATAATATTAACATAATATTAAAGCGAACAGACCTCTAACTTCACATCTGAATAGGCAGGCAAATGTATGTTTTGGAGAGAGGATTATTAATTGTTTGCCCAATCAGGGTATCTGTGATTATGTTGCAAAAACGCTTTTTTGATAAAAAAGATAATGTTGAAACTATTTTCCCATCTTGGTGAAAGTCACGTTTTAGAGAATTCATAGTCACCATCAAACATGAATGATCTCACCACAGTGCTAGGGTGGACAGCTCCTTGTTACTGGTGAAGGGACCAGACATGAGACAGATACATATTAATCAGTTTTCATTTTAGTATTAGTATTCATTGAGTAATCATGGTTTAACGGGTCCTACAGTTCCGACATGATAGATCCCTGTATCTGTGGTCACAGAAAGGCACTGTTCTTTCCCAGTTGTAGATCCCAGTGTCTTTGGTCACAGATAGGTATTATTTTTTCCCAGTTATAGATCCCAGTATCTGTTGTCACAGAAAGGTATTATTCTTTCCCAGCTATACATCCCAGTAACCTTGGGCACAGAAAAGTAGTTCTTTCCCAGCTCTAGATCCTAGTACATGTATCTGTGGTCACAGAAAAGTACTGTTCTTTCCCAGCTCTAGATCCCAGTATCTGTGGTCACAGAAAAGTACTGTTCTTTCCCAGCTCTAGATCCCAGTATCTGTGGTCACAGAAAAGTACTGTTCTTTCCCAGCTCTAGATCCCAGTATTTGTGGTCACAGAAAAGTACTGTTCTTTCCCAGCTCTAGATCCCAGTATCTGTGGTCACAGAAGAGTGCTGTTCTTTCCCAGCTATAGATCCCAGTATTTGTGGTCACAGAAAAGTAGGCCTACTGGGTTGTTTTTTTCCAGTTATAGTTTAGAAAGAGATAAATGAGCCCAGTGGTTTATGTCTGAGCATGTAGAGCAAATTGTACATAGTTAATTTATTTATTACATTACATGTTCATGACACACTATGAGAATGTGTGTACATGACAAGTATGTCAAAATCAGTGTTAACCAACATTGTGGTTTGTTTGCATTATATATATAATATACATGTACTGTGTAATCAAATCTATATATTCTTTTGAATTTTTTTAATTTTTTTTTGCTGGGATGCATTTTGTGTGTTTGCCAATCTTATCAGGCCATGGGGGAGTGGCAGGAGTTGGGTATCCGTTGTTCATTTAATTCATTTAATGTGCAAGACAATGGCTTTTTCTTTGTAAAATTTATCATAAATGTCAATTTTAAAAAACAAGTGGACAGAAATTGAGAAAGCTTTCTTTGATGTTAAATGAAAAGCATTGTATGATAATCATATTTAGGAAAATTTCACATTTTTTGCATGTGAGAGATACAAGTAAAAAGTCATCCCTGCTTTGATTTCACTGGGCCAGTTAGTTTTGGTTTTTAACCATTTTGTAAAGTTTATTCAGCTTTACGGTTGTAGCTTCAGTATTCTGTGGATCTTTAACAGAACGCATTGAATATATAACTGATGTTTTCAGTTCATTCAGTAGATGTAGTTTTTTCATTTGTTTCATCCCATCCACCCATTGAATAAAACTTGCAACAATTCTGTCAAAATATGTCACAGTATGTCAGCAGGGTCCAGTAATCCAGCAAGATCTCCAGAATTGTACAGAGAGTCACAAAAAAAGTTTTGTATTCACTGTGCAGCATTATTTTTTTCTATCAGTATAAAATATGTTTGAAAGTGCATGTTCTCAAAGTGGGAAGTTATTAATTAGATGGAATTTTAAGAGAACTGGCAAAGATAAATTGTGTTGCCAGAAAAAATCAATACATGTATTGTGTTGTTCTTTCCCCGATCTGGAGACATCGAGATAAATAAATACATGTAGATAATTAATGTTGGAATGGGGAGAAAATGGCATCAAAACCTTACATCATCGTTACCATAATTATAGTATAGATAATTAAAGCCCAGCAATAGATAGATAAATATTTAAATTCTTTAATGGTGTTAATAATGTATTAAGCATTGATAATGCATGTAGATTGTCATGGTATTAAAATTCAGGATTAAAGTTACAGTATTCTGTTTTAAATTATCAATGAGGTGCTGAAAGTCGGAGTGTAGTAAGTAGTGATTTGACTTGCTCATTCGTGGTCCTTCAGAATGTTAGTATCAAATACCTGTATGTCCTGCAGCATCCAAATGTTGAAAATCAAAGTGTTAAAAAAAGGACAGATGAAAATCACATTCACCCAATTTATTGCTGGAATTTGGTCATCAGGAATTTAATTTACATGTATGTCAATTAAAATTTTATAATTATGAATCCAGAACGTATGAATTCTGTTATGGTGCCCTTTAAAACTACATTTGTCGCCAAAGAGTTAATTGATAGTAATCATAGCATGTGAACTAGTTTTTATGAATTCAGAGCATGTGAACTGCGATTCTTTTTTACCGTGGTCACCATGGGGATAACAGATAGAAAGTAACCATAGCATGTGAATTAAGATTTTATAGTTATGAATTCAGGACATGATTTGTTATACATGAAAATCAGTCTTCGAAATTGCATTTTAAATGAGTGATTGAGGAAAGCTGGGGCACGTCAGACTAGAAACTGTGACACTAAAGACTATCGCTGTCAATTGCCAGCATGTTTAGATAATTATTGCTATGCGATATCTCTATGTGCTATTTATAACTTGATGTTATTTTGCTTGTCTGCATATGTATCCCAAAAGTGTTATGAAGTGATAAAACTCTCAAGGATTTCGGTGTTTCCCTAACCCTTGACTACAAAAGATACCTAAAAATAATATTGATTATGAATTAATGACTGTATTTATGTCCTTCATTTATTTAGTTTTGTATAGATATCTAATATCACCGGCTATAATTATGTTTCAAATTTACTAACATTGATTAAAAACTGTAGTGATTCTTGTAGAATCCAATAAATGTGTCACTGTTTGCTCCCCAGTTTTTGACAGTTTTGTTTTTGCTGTGTTTTTGTGAAGGAAATGTGAAGATCGGGCTTGTCTGTGGTAAGTTTGCTGCACAGATAGAATAACAAAAATACAGGCTGTCTCAAAAATATCCTATCCTATCAACTCATTGGCCATGCAGCCTTTAAGTCCAGCCAGCCTCCTGCATATGTAACTTTTATCATCATCATCATTGCCTTTCTCACCCTGGATCAGGGTATAGGCCACCAACAAACACTTTCCATCCCTCTCTATCATGGGCCAGCCTCTTTACATTATTCCAAGTCTTTCCGCTTCGTTGCACATCATTTTCTCTGGCTCTTCTCCACGTTCCGCGCGGCCTTCCTCTTGATCTCTTGCCCTGGGGATTCCAATCCAATACCTTCTTCGCGATGCTGTTTCCTGGCCTCCTGAGAGTGTGGCCGATCCATCTCCATCGCCTCCTACCAATTTCCTCTCTGACTGGGCTCTGTCTTGTTCTTTTCCAAACAATTTCATTGCTGACCTTGTCTGTCCATCTGATCTTAAGTAGCTTCCTCAAACATCTGTTGATGAAAACTTGGATTCTCTTTATGCAGGCCTGGGACGCATTCCAAGTCTCACATCCATACAACAGGACTGACTTCACGTTCGAGTTGAATATCCTCAGCTTTGTTTTTAGAGATATATCCTTGGTTCTCCAAATCTTGCTTAAGGACGTGAAAGCTGCCTGTGCCTTTCCAATTCGTGCTTTGACTTCTGCCTCTGTTCCTCCCTTATTGTCAATGATACTACCAAGATAGCAGAAGGACTCTACATCTTCCAGTGGTTGATCTCCTACTTTGACTTGTTCGCTTGGGGGTGCAACAATTTTTAGGACCTTCGACTTCGCAGGGTGTATCCTCAATCCAATAGATTCTGAAATTTTGTTTAGAGCTGTAGTCTTTGCTTGCATCTGGTCGTGTGTGTGCGACAATAGTGCCAAGTCATCTGCAAAATCTAGATCGTCCAGCTGTGTCCATGGGGTCCATTGTATGCCATTTCTTCCTCCATTGGTGGTTTCTTTCATAAGCCAATCAATCACCAGAATAAACAGAAATGGGGACAGCAAACAACCCTGCCTAACACCAGTTTTGATATCAAAGCTGTCAGTAAGCTCACCATCGTGTACGACTCTGCAACTTGTCCCCTCATACATGCTCTTGATAAGATTCACCATCTTCTCTGGGATTCCGTAATGTCTCAATATTCTCCACAGCGTTTCTCTATCGATGCTATCAAAGGCCTTCTCGTAGTCAAGGAAGTTCACTATCAGTTGGGAGTTCCACTCTAGCGACTGCTCTACTATAATTCTCAGTGTGGCGATCTGGTCGGTGGTTGATCGATTACTCCTGAAACCAGCTTGCTCCTCACGAAGTTTTTGGTCTGTTGCATTCTGTATTCGCTTGAGAATAATCCGATTGAAAACCTTTCCTGGGATGGAGAGAAGTGTGATTCCTCTGTAGTTACTACAATTGCTGAGGTCCCCTTTTTTTGGAAGCTTCACGAGGTGTCCTTCCTTCCAGTCCTTTGGAAACTTGCCTCCGATCCAAATCCTCGAGAATAGTGAGTGCAGATCCTCTGCAGCCCCAGCAGCATCTGCCTTCAGCGCCTCTGGTGGGATCTGGTCTGGTCCAGCTGCCTTGCCTCGATTTAACTGCTTTATGGCATCATTAATCTCTGCTTTAGTCGGAGGGTCGCAACTGATCGGTAAATCATTTCTTGCGGGTAGAATGTCGGGTGGGTTGCTTGGTGGAGGTCTGTTCAAGAGGCTACTAAAATGTTCTATCCATCTTTTTGCCTGAGCTTCCTTTCCAAAAATAGCCTTCCTGTTGCAATCCTTGACAGGAACTTCCGGTTTTCCATATTTTCCAGCAAGAGTCTTTGTAGTCTGGTAGAGGATCCTCGTGTGTCCTCCTGTTGCTGCCTTCTCTGCTTTCTCTGCTAACATTCCTATGAACTCCTCTTTGTCTTTTTTAATTGATTTTTTGACCTCTTTAGCTGATGCTCGGTACTCTTCCTGGTTACCAACTCTTGAGCTTCTTGTACGACTTGCATTTACCTGTTCTTTTAGGTCTCTTCTTATCCTTATCAAGTCCAGTGATTTTTGACTGATCCATTCCTTGTGTTCCACTTTCTTTTCCCCAAGAACATCCTGACATGTCGATGTAAATACTCCTTTTACCTTAGCCCAGTGAGTCTCCAAATCTACTGTCTCTTCGAGGTCAACAAGGGGTTTGAATCTATTCCTCAGTGTCAGCTGGAACTCTTCCTTCTTGTCTCCATCCAGAAGGCTCACTTGAAACTTTCTCCTCTTTGTTCCTGCTCTGGTACCTTGTTTCTTGAGGCGGAGTTTGAGTCTTGCCAGCAGCATGTGATGGTCAGATCCAACATCAGCTCCTCTCTGTACTATGACATCCTCCAGTGAGCGTCTGAATCGTCGGGTGATGCAAAAGTGGTCAATCTGGTTTTCAGTTACTCCATCCGGTGAAATCCAAGTGGCCTTATGGATCCTCTTGTGTGGGAATACTGAACCTCCAATCACATAGCTGTTAAATGCGCAGAAACTTGCAAACCGCTCTCCATTCTCATTCATTTGTCCCAAACCATTGCACCCCATAATGTCCTCATACCCTGTATTGTCCTGTCCTATCTTGGCATTGGCGTCTCCCATTATAATGTTCACATCTTTTCTTGGCAATGTGTCAACTATTTCCTGGAGCTGGTTGTAGAAATCGTCCTTGTCCTCATCGGTTGCTTCATTTGTTGGGGCGTATATCTGCACAATGTTCATGTTGATGTTCTTGTTCTTTGTAGTAAATGATGCCAATATAATTCTCCTTCCGTAGGGTTCCCATCCCCTCAGTGACCTCTGGGCGTGCTTGCTCAAGATGATCGCTACTCCTTCTGTATGCTTTTTGTCCTCCCTTCCAGAATACAAAATCTTTTCCCCAGAATTAAGTTGTTTCAGTCCGGACTGTATCCAGCGGGTCTCGCTAACTCCAAGTATGTGCAGTCTGTATCGCCTCATCTCCATTGTAACCTGGGCACTCTTTCCTGCTTCATACATGGAGCGGACATTCCACGACGCAATCCGGAGTGACTTGTTTGATGAAGGAGCAGTCGGGCCAGTGGAGTCCTTTCGGCTTTGTCCATTGTCCTTCATTGAATCTACAGGTGCAGATGCTCCCCCTTCTCCCAAGATAAAAGACTGATTTAAAGTATTTGCTTGTGTTTCTGTAACTGGTTTATTTTTACAGGGTGGGTAGTTGGCCCACCGCCAACTGGCTCTTCTCGGGAGACCAGGACCTTTGCACCTTTAGTCGCCTCTTACAACACGCAGTATCACGTCAGATGTATTCTTTGCTGTCCCTCTTCTGTAACTTTTATACCATTTCAAAAAAAAATTCCATGTACTGTCCAGATTTACATTCGCCTAACATAATTATTCTACACCAAATGAAAGTCATTCTTCCATCTTTTCATAATCATATACTCAACTCAAACTCACTGTTTGAAGGGGGTTTCCATAAGTTGCCCTCCCTCTCTGCCAATTAAAAGAATCCTTGCCTCAATCACTTTCAGTTTCATCTTTGTCAATTAAAACTTCAGTTTCCTCATTGGAATCTCCACATAAAACCAACACCTCCTCCGTAAACATAAAGTCATTAATGTTCAAGATTCGACTCTCCGACATTTTGACAGCTCTCTCCACTCAAATCATCATGTGAGAATCACATGAAAAACAGCTATAAATTCATCTAAATTTTCTCTGGCATGGTCAAAAGTAAATACACGTACAATGTAACAATATAAAAATGGTTGAAGATTATGCTGACCCCAAGTTCGTTCCCTTTCCTGCTGTATGAAGGGGTATCAAACTGGGAAACCTCGTAGCCATCATGATGCCTGCACGTAGGCTCCACTAACTGTGTCCATTGCCATCAAGATGATGATGCATAGAGTTAAATTGTTGTTTGCAAATGTTGCATTGTGTTGTCATCAGTGTGTGGCCACACCAGCCATCAGTTAGAACACCATGCTAACTCAGATCTGTGCTCTTTAATTTGAATTGTAAATCTTGCATTCTTAATTTTAAAATTTGTACTTCATTTCAGGAAAAGGATTAAGATTCCTTGGGCACACAAATTATCATTTTACTTTCTCTATAATGAGGACAGATGTAATTTAAACTTATAACATAAATGTATTAAAATATTTCATATTCCGTGAATTTCGGTTGGCAGGGACTTATTTTAACAAATAATATTAATTGTAACACACAGCATTTGTTTCATTTTGTTTATTGCATCAGCTTTTGAGCATGCATAGAGATTGTAATAAAAAAAAAAAATCAACAAAAAAAACAACACATAAAATACACATGACTAAAATAATTAATGCATCAGTTTTAGAAGTTCAATCTCCAAACTGAAAAATATGCTACAAAGTTTGACATCCAGGTAGTAGTGCACTGGTTTTATAAGGACAAGATCATTTTGGTTCAACACCCAAAGAAGCTGTGGCTTATTCACAAATACAGTCTTCACTCTATTTGTATCAGCTGACATATGATTTTGACAATTTTCACAGGAATATTTTTAATAAAGATCATAATTACCAACCAAACATGTCTTTTACATCTAACTTCTGTCCTGTGAGTTTAGAATAAAATCTAAAATCTCATCTCAGGTATTCCTTGCTATTGTATATAACAAACCCATAAATAATAATTTCCCAGAAACAACCTCCATATGGAACCAAAAAAATCAAGCATAAAAACTCGGTGAAATTAAAAAATGAAAAAGGTTATGATTTATTTACTGACAAAATATCTAGATATTAATGTGCAAATCCTATCATTCAAATGACTATCATAACTTTCTGTTGAAAAAAGAAACTTCTTTCACATTGCTTTCTTCCTCAGTAGGCCTACCGCAGCTGGTAAGCGCAATCTCCATGCTATAAAGCTGTTTATCATCAAAACTGTCACGAAAAGCTGCAGTTTAACTGTAAACTCTTTATAAATCCAAAGCAACTGCATATTTCACTAGATTTTCCTTTCTAGACAAGGATATAAAGGAAAACAATGAAAATTCACATTGAAGCTCTGCCAACTTGTTAAAAGTATACACATTTTTTTTTCCCCAATCTGTCAAAGACTGACAATGCTGATGTCAAACTAAACAATTAAAAACAATAATAAATTTGGCAAGAATATTACTGATGAGATTACAGAGACGTATTAAGTTCCCTTTATTATTACAGCTGAATCTGTTCACCTTCATAGACATGTTATCCACTAAAGCATATTATGACAAAGGGGAATAGACAACATTTTAAATATATTGTTATGAAAGACATTTTGTTATAAGTAGCTAAGATTAATCTGTGCAGGAAATTCCAGCAATCTCACAGAAATGTTTATGAAAGTTCCTAATCTGGCTCTTGACACCATACGACCAAACAAAACCAACTCTAGATCTATGTGTAGAAAGAAATAAGTCATTAATTTTTTTGTTTCAACAATACATTTGTCTGGACTAGATGTCTACAAGACTAAGCCAGTACTTTTCTAGGAAGGATCAGCCTAACATTGCAGGAAATCAGATTTCATGCCTAAGAGGCTGTTTGCATTGCAAGTCATTTCATTGCCCTGGCACTGCCTTTTTCCATATATCCAAATTTGCACATTTCCAGAACATTTCCAGAACATTTCCTGAACATTTTTGTAGTTAAGCTTTACAGAGTGTTGATAACAACCTTTTAACACCTTAAAATCTGGTTCCAGAGGTGAGATCCTTCCAAGTTTTTCATAGGAATGAAAGAATAGAATACTTTGTTATGTCATGGCCATATTTCATTTTCTTGTAAAAAGTGGAGATAGAATAAAGCCGTGCTAAAGCTGATGATTTCACAACTCCTTCCTATCTTATCTTAAATCTGTCCACACAGACATGTAGCACATCCAAACAATCCATTCGATGCAAATGTTTCAACTGTAGTGTTCACGACAGAACCTCGAGTTGAATCAACAATTTCTTACTTGTCCAGTCAATTTGAAGCCTCTGGTTCTTCTGCAATTCTGAAAGACTTAAAACCTTCACTATAATTTGACAATATGTCAAATTTCACATTACTTACTCACTACAAATCATGCACTCTGTGTATCACTCCAAACTGCATTATCTGTGAAATGGAAGTTTGTTTTTTCTCTGTTTTCCACCTGCGGGATTCAGTTGCCATAAAATGATCTTTTCTCTCTCACCAATTCATTTTCTATTCCCAATCTGTCTGAAGAAATTCCACTGCAAGATACAATTAAATCTGTCACCCATATGAAAAGTTATTTCTCTTGAAACAAAAAGTCAAGTTTAAATTTCATTTTCTGGGAAAAAACCCCACTCAAACTTCACAGAAATCCAGCTTGGAACAAAAACACATCTAATGTTTGGTACAGTGTAATCAGTAGTGCTAGACAAAACTATTTACAGATATACATCTGACAAAAAAAAAATGTAAATACATGTATTTACAAAATAATACAAATGGTACAAGGCTAAATATTCGGCAGTCCTACAGATCAGTACAATAACTAACTAACTCATACCTGATTTCTAACTCACAACTCAAAAACTCACTTGATTTGTTATACATGAAATTCAAAGGATACATTTTTAAAATGTACTTTTAGTATCTACTTCTCATATTTGTTTAAGATAATAGTTTCAAACATATATTGGCACTCACAGCTAGTATACTTATAATTCCATAGAGAATGCATTTTCATCATCTTTCAGAGAAAATGCATGTTAGTGATGTACTTGCACTGGATTATAGAGAAAATGGTTCAGTTTTATCTTGATGAATAAATCATGTCAACATGATGAAGAAACCACACTGCCACCACACTCTTTCTACCGATAATTTTCAATGCTTAAGAATTCAACACCATTCATAATAGACCGGCAGATGTAGTATGTTGAGAGATGTTGCTTAAATATATGTTATAAGATTTCATTCTGAAAAACTCTCCACTGTTTATATTTCTTATTAGATGTCACCTTACAATTAAAAATGCTTGCATAAAGTGACATTCGAGCACAAGATATAAATTAGACTCTTTGGATTTGAGACAATCTGACAATAACAAAGGTGATATTGTCTCTGCAGCAAAACAGAACAGGAATGAAGTGGGTTTCATCTGAAGCCTGCAAGTGTAGTGATATAATGTTTTGCCTAATTCATCCTGTTTGTAACACTAAGCAGATCATACCGATAATATTAGTAAATAATTTTTGGAGGACAATTCTGTGATTTCTGGTTCCAAAATTGAAGAGGCATATTTTAACTTTCATGTTTTTCAGAAAACATGGTTTATGAAGTAGCAGCATTTCTGATTGCCCAGGATGCTTTGAGTTTGAGTTTGGGTTTCTCATGGCATGTATGTGTCCTACTCAGCCCACTGATGAAAATCTTATTGTTAACAGTAGGCTAATAAAAGCAAAGAACCATACATTTAAAAGAACACTGGATGTTACCAGCATTTTGCAATGTTCTGAGCCAGCAAAACCAAAGAACTTTGTACTCAGGGTCTAAAACATATTGGAGAAAAAATGTCAAAAGTGAGTGTCATTTTTTTGCCATGAAAAATGCTCATAGCAAGAGTGTTGTGGCAGCCAACATAATGATCAAAGGCACATTGGTGATTCACAAAACACCAATTCTTTAGATGATAAAAATTGACTCTAAAATCAATAACTTTCCTATTCTTCTTTTGTTACGCAGTGAAATATGATTTATTTAGCGTAGTGATTTATAGTATTTGTTATGCTTTCTAGTTAGATTATTAAGTTTTTATGCACAAAAAAATATTTCTCCTCTCTGACGAGCAGCAAAACAGCAAGGCAAAGATATTAGATGTACAACAGATATATGTGACCAAAAACAAACAATTTTATTTTGAACATTAATAACACCATTTTTTTGACAGATATACCCGTACTTGAAGTTTTTCCTTTGTCCTCATGACTGATTGTTTACTGACCAGGAATATGAGTGGCTATTTACAAGAATAAGATATTTTCAGTCAGATTGTGAATCTGTTTTCAAAATTAATACATTTCAATTTATACAGGGTAATAAAGAATATATTATTATCATTATGAAGGACAAAGAGTGTGAACAGCTGTACAGAAACCATATTTACTTAGATTAAAGTAACTGAGAGGGTAAATGGTATTTTAAGTCAATATTCAGTTTATTTTTAAAAAAAAAAAAAGAATGAAATCATGGTCCTTATTCCCTTGTCCTTCTAGGCACACAAAGTATCTTTATATTAACTTCACTATTTATCTTTATATTAACTTCACTATTTATCTTTATATTAACTTCACTATTTATCTTTATATTAACTTCACTATTTATCTTTTTCTCAGTTAAAGCATCAAAAGGCTGGCGAGACATTAAAACATTAAGTTATTGATCATCATTTTTCATAGGCTGATATCAGTAGCACCTCTGAACTAAAAAAGTGGGATTGTAGCCTCTGAATGGATGAAATATATATTGTGTTTTACATCACTGCAATAGTACCATCAGAAATTGGTGAATACAAATGTGATAAATGGGCATGACTAGGAAAATATCACAAAGATTCCCACTGTGGAGTTGACTAAGTTATTAGTTAAATGTCTTGGCAGAAAGAGTGTAATACTCTCTGTAAATATGATACAAACATAAAACAATGAAGCAATTTTATGAATATGACAAAAATACATAATGATGATTTGCTGTCCTTCCTGCATGAACATAGACAGAGGACATCACAAAGTGAGATTAAGTAGTGAAAGCATTGTATTGAAGTGAAATGTGACTAGGAAACGTCAAAGTATTTGTGACAAATAACTTACAGTGACATGACTCTTCACTTCATCACAGTGCACAATGTCAACATATTAAACTGTGATGTAAGTTTAAGCATCCATACTCTATACTTTTTAATGCAGGTGATTCTGTACATGTGAGAATTTGAGTAGGATGTGTGAGTATTTTTCCATCAGTGATGCTGACTTCATTTTGCAGTTGTTGTTGTTTTTCAGAGTATCTTAAGACCCAGGACATATGTACTAACATACATCATATAAACATATTTTTTTCTTTGAAAACATGTTTTTCCAGCTATGAAATTTTCAACTGTGTTAAATTCAAATTTAGTGTTCAAACATTGCCTTATCTAAGAAATCTTTAAATTTGTCATTTTGGCTGTGGTGCTGATGGTATGTCGGACAGTATCTCATGTCGTAATAGAAATGAGAATGCTTAGAGGCTGAAAAACCATGACAATTAACAACTTCAGCAGAACATCTCTTAGGCAAAGTGATTTTTTTTTTCCAAAACCATTTCACTATTTAAGTCCAACCCCTTAGCCTTCTAATAAGTTTCAAAGATATATTTTGATAAAGAGATTGAAAAAAAACAACTATATGAATCAAAAGGTGAACCAACTATAGTTTCTTTGTCAAGATTTTCATTGCTGTTGTTGACACATTTACATTCAAGTGAAGTAGTTTTGAGAAAGGAGATTTACAATGTATAACAAATGCTAGCTTCCATGCAGAGGCAGCCAAGATCTAATAAAGGACTAAGGATTGCAGATAAACTGTCGGCACCTAACAGAAACTTAGTTTCAATAGGTCTACTCAGTGAGGAGTGGCAATGTAAGCAACAATTTGAACAGAAATTTTAAGTTGTAGGAGCCTACCGTTTCAGACCTAATCTCAACTTGCAGCACACTTGTGCTTCACCCCAAGACTGAAGTTGCTCAAAGGCCAAGAATTAATCACAGGATCTTAATCTGTAGCAAATCTGGTATCTCGTGCATTCTTTTGTTGCTCAGTTATTATAGTCTATCATTTAAGCTACTCTGGGACCCAGGTCCCCTGAAGTCTCTGAAATCTCAGTGATCAAACAAAGAGAAACTCAGTTTTATTCAGGCTGCAGTCAACAGCATATTAACTAACTTATCATATATGAAATGACTCTCTAATGATACGCTGATAGTGAACAAACACTCAACGACCTTTTGGATTTTCTGCTTCTTTTCTTTTTCTTTCCTGAAAGTGATTTATCTCTCGCGATCATGATCAAGCATGTTTATCCATGACCTTCTTCAGTCTTAGCTTTCTGCCTAAAAATGAAAAGGAACAAAATTTCAAACATCTCTTATCAGGAAGTTGAGTTAATAAATTGTATTAAACCTGACAGTTTTATGAGAGACAAGAAGGATTAAATAACTCCTGGGCTTGATATTAATGTCCCCTACGCCTGACACTTCTTTCTGAAAATCTAGTGAGAAACCAGAGTACATTTATGAATCTCATATTCAAGAAACTCTATGTATTATATTTATCAACAAACTCCTATGAGAATCTTCATGGCTATTACAGATATAAATCTGTTCTTTACATGTCAAACTTTAAGAAAAGAACATGTGGAACAATAATTCTTGGCTTTATGATTTTTCCAGGAAATGATCATCAAAGGTAAAAAGTGATATAAAACAGCAGCCCTTTCCTACTCCTGTCTTGTGATGGTTGCAAATACTCACAGAAACACAGTAACTTGTAAATGTTTAGTAGTTACAATATTGTAAAATATAAACTCAAGTTTAATAAAGTATATTGTAGGCACGCAGAGTGCAATATGACTATACCGTGATTTTAGGCACAGAGGATTTTGTTCGTAACACTGACCTAGACTTGGAAGGTGCTTCACTTTTGTTTCTTTTGACCTTTTTCAAAACATGTTCACATCTCCCCACTAAAAGTGATTACTATCATACCTGCTGAAGGTAAAAGTTTTTTTCATTTTACTTTGCAGGATCAGGGAGATTTTCACAATCCTTGACAAATCCTTTACAGCAAACCATAGGCTGGCAAATATAAGCTTCATTTCCCAATGTTTTATGTGAAGAACAAGTGGCTCATTCACAATAAATAAAAAAACACAAAAAAACTTACACAAAACAATACTGACTGGAAGTTTTTCTATCAAATTAATTTAAACATTATTGCACTCATCATTTCATAAATGTTTGACTATTACACCAAAATTTAACTTATTATAATCAGTGTTTGGCTGAAATTGGACAAAAATAGTAAATGTACTAGAGCACAGCTATTTCATATTTCTGCATCTCAGTCTCACAACTTCTAAATCCAACTTTAGACTTTTGGTTTCTCTGTTTTCCATCACTGTCTTATCCTAACACCATTTTGTTGCATGAAAAGCAGAAGGCTGAATGGTACAGAGAATCTGAATTATGTCAAATCTCTGCATAAAGCAACAGACGTTACATCACTCTACCAACTCTTCAAGACGATTTTCTTTTCTTGATTTGGAAGCAAGAGTGGAAACTGGAAAATTTTCACAGGGCTGAAAATGGACCAAATCCACTTGACAGGCCTGAACCTAACTGTAAACTTGATATTCCCTATTTCTATGAATACATGATGATACATGAATAGACACAGGCTCAGGGCGGACGAAAATCTCAATATATGGCTGAGGTCATCCCTAAGGAGGACAATTCCCACTTATGAGAAGGTCTTTATTAATCAGGATTTTCAATGTCAATTAAAGCCAGGTTGGGTCTTAACTATGGCTTCTTCTGTCGCGTATCAATGCTGTGACTGGTGCAGGGGGTGGCACGGGTGTTGCAGGTGGTAGTGCTGCTTCCAACATTATTGCTATTACTGCTGTTACTGCTGGCGCCGCCGTTGTTGGTGGTGCTGGGAGTGTTGATGATGAGTGACACCAATATCCGCAGAATCAAGGGGAACATTAAAAAGGGCAACAGCAGCCAGATGAATGGATTGCCTGCACAAATAGATAAAGATGAGACATATTAGACACTACATGTATTCACATACAACCTTATATCCTACAATGAAACTACATCTTGATATTTTTTTCTGTTTCATGATAATCTTTAACATTAATTTAAAAATAATAATAAACATACATATGCACAGAAAAACAGTTTGTCCTTGGGGTATCTTAACTCTTTAACCACGCAACAACGCTCACAGCGTTAGTCGATATTTCCTGTAACCTCGTAAGAACGCTGACAGCGCCGATCGCTATTTCGCACTATTTCTTCCACTAACTATTCCAAGCCATGATTTTACTCTTTCACATGAAACACATTCATAATTCCTACATCATTTATTTCTGCATGCAATATCTTTCAATTTGGTATATGACTTGCTTATGTTACTACACATATTGGGCTTGAAATAGCAGTTTTACTAAGTCCTACTGGTGCAAAAAAAAAAAAATAGCCCCCCAAAAAACTCTGTGAAAACATGAAAAAAATTCTGTGGTTAAAGAGTTAAAAGTTCATTTTGAACATCGCAGACTACCATTTCATTGTTCTACACTGAATGTTTTTGATCCCTCTAATTTTACATGTGATGCCTCACACATGCATAAATCATTTACAAATTTCTGACACCCAGTAATTGAGGAGTATAGTAAGTTCTTTGATGACTGAAATATTTATCTGTCTGTCTCCCTGTGTAAATTTTGTTTGTCTGTTTGCAATATTTTGGAACTGGAACTTACCCAAATTTATATTTGGCCATGCTTCATTCAGCCAATGTGATCTGTGAACTAGCTCATTCCGTTTCGTTTCCTTATCACATGATTTTGACAGACGGGCAATCTGCTGGCTGGAGTAAACCCCCTTGTATTTAAATTTGTCTCCCTGTTGTGGTACAATGTGAACAGGGATTATATCCCCTGAATCCTCCTCATCCCTGGAGTCTCTGTCATGAGTATCTGAAAATGTACTGTCAGAAATTGCGTTGGGAGATTGCACTTTAATTTGTATTTGCTGTTGCTCTTTCTTTCTTTTCTTTTCTGCTTTTAACTTTTCCAGAGTTTCTCTTGCTTCTTTCAATCTTTTCTCTGTCTCTGTGTTATCGTCCTTTGCAGGAAAGATTTCAGCAAATTTCCTTCGTTCAGCTTCTTGCATGGCACTGATTCTGATTTCTCTCATTCGTCTCTCCATACTCTCTAATCTATTATTTTGTTCATTCTGCAGTTTTGAAAGTGCAGGGTGATTGTCTAAGTAGCGATAGTTGCTCCGTTTTGAGAATTTACTCCGTAAAGACCGACGACAAGGGCTACCAGATTCTTTTGAATCTGTTTTCGTGGTGTCCGAGGAGTTGGCGGTTTCCTTCGTATCTGGGCATGGATCAGACAAAGATCCAGAAAAGCTGGATCTGTTGAAGTCTTTTGGCAGACTAAGATCTGGAAAAGGTAATAGTACATTTTCCGAAGCACCAACAGCCTCCTGCTGTTGAATGTGTTTACGAAGTGTTCTCAATTGTTGTGCCATGAGTTTTTGTCGTTCCCAGCGTGCATTTCTGGATTCCTCATCTTCCAAAATACTGATGACTTTTTTATGAGTTTCTGTGTTGGTGGCTGAAGGCGCGGATGAAGTTTTGGTTGATGTCGCTGTCGTTGTCATAGTTTCAGCTGAAGACGCAACACTTACTATAGTTGCTGTGTCCCCATTCTGTCTTGCTTGCTCTTGGGGTATTGCACTTCTTGGTGATAATCTACCTCCTCGTTGAGTTTCACAGTCTTTGAGTATATCCAAAAGCTCAGCAAATTCTGAACTCTTTGACTGAACCAGTCTTGAGGTCCTTCCTCCAAAGTTCCTGTTTAGTGACATGGTACTTCTCTCCATGTCTGGTCTCTGGAAAGACCCTGTAAGATAGTATGTTGAGTCTGAGCAACTGGGGCAGGATTCGAATCCATCCTCTCTACTGCTCAACTCCGCAGAACGTCCTATAAGACAGCTGTGGTGATGAGAACTTTCTAAAGAGTTGTAGAAAGTTCTGCCCCTACTCAGCTGTTGACAAAGAGGGCATGAGGTGGTGGACACGCTGAGGGTACGAATGACGTCTGCGCTGGCACTTCGAGGCATATCAAAGTCGGAGATTTGCATCTTCTTTTTTCTTTTTCGTTCTTTTCTCCTTTTCTTGCTTTGTGCTGCACCCATTCTCTGGAACAAAAAATGAAATATGCATTAATACCTATGATAAATTGGATCCATAAAATAAAATAATCTCCACATGCAAAAGGCAAATCAAATGTTAAGTCATTTGAAAAGTGTAATCATGACATAGTCACTTCCTGAAAGCTCTTCAAAATGTTCTCTACATTTATGATTGCCAAATACCACGGCATTTTTCAAAGACATTACTCTCATGTTTAAACGGGAATTTTTATTACTCAGAAAATTGCACAATAAAATGAAACAATAAGTAAGAGTATTTTGTCCACAAAATAAGTTGTAACATGACAATAAAAATGAAACATGACATGGGCATAAGTTATGTGTACTAAATGAAGCAAAAGGAGGAGAGAGACAGACAGACAGACAGACCAAATTTCAATGGAACATGGCTTTACATTGCTGCCTGGTGCAGCTAACATGCATTATTTATATTATCATCATTGTATTACAAAATAATTGGCACCCCACAACCACCCCACTTCTCCCCCCCCCCCCCCCCCCCATCAACGCCCCCAATTCCTACGTTGTCTCTAAATCACAATTGCCTTAAACTATATGTTTATATTGTAAAATAAAATAATCAGCAAGTTTCATAAGCCACCTCCCAACACTATCCAGTCTCATTTTGTGTCTATTCTACAACTGCTGTAAACTACATATAAAATAATTATATATTGTAGCACACTGTAATATAAAATAACTGGCAAATTCCATAACCACTTCACACCACCACCCATTCCTATTTTGTATCTGTTCTACAAACGCCATAAACTACGTGTAATTTGCTGTAATATCAAATAAGTGGCAGGTTTCATAACCACATCACAACCCATCCATTCTCATTCTGTCTATTCTGCAGCTGCCACAGACTGCACGTACACGTTACAAAATGACAAGTCCACATGTAAGATTATTATCTGCTTCAGCATATTTTCTTCACGCTAATTAAAATCTGAGCTTGAGAAAAGCACCGCAAACGCAAGTTAAAAGAAAAATAATTCGCATACCAGCCGAGATTCCACCCTGACCTCAGGGCGACCGCAAAGAATGTTAACTGGGGTTACAGAAAAAATCTGGGGCTTTCACCGCTTTTATAGTCACGCCTTAGTTAGTGGGGTTTTTTCCCCTCGATATTTTAAAACCTGTATCACAACTGCAAAAAGGTTGACAAATTATCGTTAAAATGGCTTAAATTTACACCATAAACACATTTCTAGCTGCATCTGGAAAAATTGGTGGAAACACCTACTATGGTGTCCATCTTGCTCAATTTATTTTGTCTGTTTTGCTACTGGAAACAGTTTGACTTTGAATTCGTTTAAAAACTAACACTAAAATATGTTGTCTTCATATTCTGGACAGGTCAGTAGCCTATGTCTCATCTGCGTCTAATCTGTTCGATTTATTGTCTGCTTTACGGAATTAAAAAAGAAATAAACAAAAACTGACACAATATCCATCATTATTTTTGTTGTTTGACGTCATTAAATATAAAACCATAATCATGCTTGGCAGAGTTCTATCCTCATTGAAAAGGTACCCACAAAATTGGCGCAAAGGGCCTCACGGAGCCTATGGAACCGTCCAGAAACATGTCCTTTCTTCCTCGGCATCCAGAAAATTTCACACCCCCGCAACTATCCAGGGGCAGATTTGTTAAAAAGTAAGTTAATTTTAAAAACCAAATAAAAACAGATAAAACTACAATATCTTGTTAACCATCTTGTCTTTGTCCAAAAACACCCAAGCATCCTAATTCAAAGTCAACTTTAGTCAAACCCAATTTTGGTGGTGTCTGAGGCGTGCGGGGGAGGGGGAGGTCTCAGGGACATTTATTTATCTCACATTAGAAAGCGTCCCAGATACATATATACATTCGGTACATAGTGAAGTGAATCAAATACATGGTCTCTGGCGAGGAGAGGGTTAAACAGGTAACTTGTTAATGAAACCAAGAACCACAATTATATTAGTCTTCGATGGTAATCAATACTGAACCATAGATGTACTACAATGTTGCTGCACTACATCTATGTTCTGAAAATTAACTATTGCGTGAATGCCATAAAATTATTAATAATTTTTTTGTTAAAAGGGTAAAAAAAAAAATAGTTTCATGCATGTGTAAGCAAGAGTGCAGCTCATGAACGTACATATTATTATTTTTTAAAAACCCTAGAAATTCAACTTATGCAAAGACCAGAAATGAGTTCTCTCCATCTTTTTTGTTCTCCCCCCCCCCCCCCCCCCCCGCCTACAAAAACAACTCGGCTGCAGAAACACGAGAACTTTCGAGGTTCACGAGAGGCATCTCCTCCCCTCCTCTTTCTGTTTTTTTCGTAATAACTAAGCATTCTCTCTCTCTCTCTCTCTCTCTCTCCCTTCCCACCACCCCTTTTGGGTCTTGCTATCCCCCCCCCCCTCCCCCCATCTATAAGAGGAAAGAAACCTTCCGCAGGAACACGATAACTTAATAGGAGTTTGCTTGAAAGGTCGAGGGGTATCCTTTCCCTCTCTTTTTTCTTTTATTCTCTGTCTCCTGGATTCTCTGTCTCTCTCTCTCCTCCCAACTCTCTCTTTCTCTTCTCTCACCCTCTCACTTGCTCTCTCCCCACTATCTGTCTGCCTCTCCCTCTCTCTCTGAAATATAACAACAGCAACACTCAACACCAGTATCCACCATCGGAAAAAAGAAAAAAAAAAGGCTCACAGATGTAAAAACAAAACAAAACAAAAGGAGAACTCTTCATTACTCATGCTGTGACATTCTGAGAATTTGAGGGCGGTAACTCTACACTGACAATTATGTAATATACTCCACTGCCGCACGGTGTTTCTCAAACCTTTTCTTTATTCCCAAGACCAACCTGAGGGCCCGATCATAAACTACGTACGCTCGGACCGGGGGGGGGGGGCGCTGCCCCCCTCTTCCCATTGCATGAAAAGCGTACTTGAGGAGAATGGAGGTTCTGTGAAGAATGCCTGTGTTTTGTGCAATCATCATGTTTCTAAATGAAAGAGTCAAACCTGTCCGTATAGAATGCCTTTTACAGAATAGAACACCAAGTATCATGCACATTCACCATTCTGATGGTCCTTAAAGAGGGCGGGGGGGGGGGAGGGGGGTGCCAAGCGTATGAAAGGCGTACCTAGGGCGGGGAGGGAAATCGCCAAACTCGAATATATAAGGACTTTATGAGTGGCCCATAACAGCGCTGGCAAATCAACCAGACCCACCCCGTCCGTCAGCGTGATAATGCAAATATTGCCTTATTGTTACGAGCAATAGGGATCAACATTTCTTTATAACCTATGCATTATGAAATATGCTAAATAAATCTCTAGCAACTTAAAACGCACAATAGTGTCCGGCCTCAAAAGTCTGGATCCTTAGACATTTTTCCTTATAAGAAAATGAAAATGTTTCCTTATATTCCAAATTTAAGACGGCCTCGAAACCATCAAGAAGATCGCAAACTTCTTGTGTTCAGCGTATACACAAATTAATAAAGTGTCGCGAAGTCCAAGGTCATCATTTTGAGTATTAAATATAAGTTCAATAGTAAATGTTACTATAATAAACTTTTATTATACACTATCATTTTTGCCTATAGATCCAGAATTTTGGGACACCCTGTAAGCTTATTTGTATTTTAAAGAACAATAATGATAACAATAATGATAACAATAATGATAACAATAATGATAACAATAATGATAACAATAAATGTATAACATCAGAAAATGATAAAAGGGGCATGCCCGCCACCTACTGCCGACAACTTTGACACCCACATTTTGAGAACCACTTAGTTATTACATCAATTTGGTGGATATTTAGGCGCCAGATTGACACGAGAGAGAGAGAGAGAGAGAGAGAGAGAGAGAAGGAGAGAGAGAGAGAGAGAGAGAGAGATGAGTAGTGAGAGACTGGAAATTTGGCTTGCAGATGCCGTGAAATGGGCTTGACGTGGCACAGTCCTCTGAACGTTGATATACCAGGTTTTCAATTAAGCCCCAGTTTGCCAAATGTAATATTGTTAACTTGTTTTCACTGTAAGCGACATTGAGGTTGTGGGGCAACAGGCGTCTTCACAGTTATTGGGGCCTTTGGTTTGTATGGCCATATAAGCAACACATTCACCAGAGAGAGAGAGAGAGAGAGAGAGAGAGGGAGAGAGAGAGAGAGAGAGAGAGAGAGAGAAAGAGAGAGAGAAAGAGAGAGAGACCAACTGGCGGCCAGTTCTGAAGAAATTAAAACTTATTGTGGACATTTCGCCAACGGAAGGGTTATTTGGACAACTGATCCAACGTTCCTACTTCTGGCCCATTTCCTGAAACCTTCCGACTATTCACTGTGCACTCAAGGCCTCATGTGGCCACATGACCCACATAGTCCCCCCCCCCCCCCCCGAACAATAAACGGAAGTATCAGTACGCGTGTACCAGAACAAAAAAAGATTTATGTAACATACAACGATGCATTCCAGATCTTATACAAATTAGCTGCGTGTGCGCGTGTGCCTGCTCTGGTTCGTGAGTGTGAATACGTGAAGGGGTCATCAATAAAGCTCGGGTGGAGGAGGGGGGGGGGGAGGAGAGCGCCCACAGCATATGAAATCAGTAGGCCTACATGGGTGAAGGAGTGGGGGGGGGGGCGTGTCTAAGGAATGGAGGGGGTGGAGAGTGCGGCCGTACTTTTTCAGTTATGGTATTGAATTTAAAGTTTTTGGTTTTGTTTAAATATGTTTTCTTTTTAACTAAATAAGCCGAAGGATTAGCCCATATGAAAATCCCAGTGCATCCAGTGAAACAGTGTAACGGTCTATGCAAAATGCCACTTGAAAGTTCAGAACATCCGGGACCTTATCTCGGATATTTATCATTGTAATGAGCTATCGATGAACTGATTAGCTCGCCTCAGGGACGGGTGGGGGGGGGGGTGGGGGACAAAAGCCAGACTTATGAAACGCTTATGGGGTGAGAGAGGAGGGTAACAAAATCGCCCAAAAATAGAGCGAATGCACGAGCACTATGGATAGTTCCAAAATTTCTGTCATGATATCGTGAGTACTTGATGCCAGTGTGTCTAGATGTGCAGATAGTATTCGTATCACCGAGACCGTGAGAAAGCATGCGTTTTTTTTTTTGGTGTTTTTTGTTAGTTTCCCTCTGAAACATTCACGGGCGGGCACAGAACAAAAAGACGCATGACTGCATGTAAAAGTAAAACTAGGTCACGCGCTTTCGTTATGTAACGGAACAAAATCCATGACACATGCACAAACCGCACTCATCCTGATTGATAGCACTCCGCCCGCCTGTGTTTTGCAGCAATAATAAATGCATGGTTCAGAGGTGTGAAAAAGACACCCTGAGCCAACAGACTTGGTAATCGATTACTGTTTTTGAAGTGATCGATTAGCTATTTACTTTGGTAATCCAGAATGGCTGGGGTTCTGGGGTCATTCTTTTGACCAGCGGGGTTGCTGGAAAACTTTGGAAATACAGCTGTATCTTCAGATTATTATTTTCTTTCAACAAAATAATATTATAGGCCTGTGAGCTCTTCTGACATTTTTAGAACAAAGCAGGTAAAAGTTCTATACATCTCAGATAATTTAATAAAAAACAACAACTTGGATATACCTCGCCATACTCTCTCTTTCACTCTCTCCCATCTCTCCTTTCACTCCCTTTCATTTTCTTTCTCTCACTCTTTCTCTCTGTTTTATTCTCTCTCTCTCTCTTTGATTCTTTCTCTCCTCTCAAATCTTAGAGGGCAGAAAGTTGAGGTCAGAAGAGGAAGGTGAAGTGTCTATGCATGACTGCATGAGAAATATGTTGATCTACACAGCAGTAGTAGCTTTTCCCTTCATATCTTCCATTACCTTTTGGCAGACAAAACGCGGATTGGTTTGGAAGGTGGTGGTGGAAACAGGTGGGGGTGGGGGGAAGGAGGGGCTCGTCCCCTCTGCCTACTCAAGTTGTTTACCACCTGTTTCCTCGTTAACTTAAAACGTTTAAACGGGTGCACAATGGATAAGGTAAAACTTGCGAATAGCAGGAGAAATCCCGAGGGTTGGTGAAACTGTAGTGCATCTGTGCAATGTTTCCGGTACAGTCCAGAGATCTAAGGTATCTCTAGTACAGCCCTATAGCCAGCCTAGACTGCATCACGCCCCGTCGTGTCACCACCACTACTGCTACAGTCCGACACTTGCTTTGAAACAAGAGCTCACAGGCCGACAGCATGACAAAGCATGTCAACATCAAAGCAACACATTGGTGTAAATGAATGAGTAATGAGTGAATCCCGGGCGTCACGTAATGTAGCAAAACACAGACAGGGGGTGAGAGAAAGTGACAAAACGAGAAAGAAAAAGAGAGCGAGGTGGACACAGTGTGTAAGAGACGAACAAAGTAATGCGAGAGAGTGTGGTCAAGGAAAGAGAATGAGGAGGGGGGGGGGGGGACGAGATGGGGAGAGGGGGATGACAGAAAGAATGACAGAGAGAAAGAGAGAGTGTGTGTGTGTGCGAGAGAAGCAGAAACAGAAAGACAGTGAGAGAAAAAGACAGAATGAGAGAAAAATGTACCAGCATTAAAGAGAAACGAAAACCAAAGAAAAACGAAAAGAACAGTCTCTCCAGCTTCATTTCCACATGTTTTCTCCATGACTCACAACCAAAACACCAGGAGGAGTTGATTAATACGACGTGAAAGGTGAGCTGACTAGAACAGATACGTCCCCAGTGGAAAAGGGAGGGGGGGGGGGTGGGGCTTTGGGGGAGGGGTGGAGCCAAACAAAATGTTTGCTGTGGATTCATAGTTGAAATTTTCTTGTTTCCTTTAACCCTAAGAGGGGGGGGGGGGAGGGGGTGTGAAGAGAGAAAGTGAGAGAGAGGCAGACAGAGAAAGAGAGACGAAGAAGGGGGGAGAAAAGACAGAGACGGAGAGGCAGACAGAAAGTAAATAGAGAGACAGACAGAGGCAACCAAAAAGAAAAGACAGAGATGGAGAAGCAGACAGAAAGTAAATAGAGAGACAGACGGAGGCAACCAAAAAGAAAAGACAGAGACGGAGAGGCAGACAGAAAGTAAATAGAGAGACAGACGGAGGCAACCAAAAAGAAAAGACAGAGACGGAGAGGCAGACAGAAAGTAAATAGAGAGACAGACAGAGGCAACCAAAAAGAAAAGACAGAGACGGAGAGGCAGACAGAAAGTAAATAGAGAGACAGACAGAGGCAACCAAAAAGAAAAGACAGAGACGGAGAGGCAGACAGAAAGTAAATAGAGAGACAGACAGAGGCAACCAAAAAGAAAAGACAGAGACGGAGAGGCAGACAGAAAGTAAATAGAGAGACAGACAGAGGCAACCAAAAAGAAAAGACAGAGACGGAGAGGCAGACAGAAAGTAAATAGAGAGACAGACGGAGGCAACCAAAAAGAAAAGACAGAGACGGAGAGGCAGACAGAAAGTAAATAGAGAGACAGACGGAGGCAACCAAAAAGAAAAGAAGACAGAACGAGAAAAAGAGGGCGAAAGAGAAAAAGAGAGAAACAAAGGGAGGGGGGGGGGGGGAGAGAGACAGAAAGGAAAGAGAGATCGAGAGAGCCGGAGCAGAGGAAAAAATTATCTGTTTTAATGTAAGAGAGACATGAACATTCGCCGAGGGCATAACATGATTTCACTTCACAGTTTTTGTTTCTCCCCTTCCCTTCCTGGTTCATCTTTCTGCTGGTTCCCAGATTTTTCACCTCACACCAATCTAGGTCTGTGAGTTTTAAATGTTTGACTGCCCCGAAGGCAGACGACCACCAACATTGAAGTTTGTGGTTACTGCCGAGCTTAAATAATGTCATGATACATTGCTCTTAAAATTTCACATGCCACTTTTAAAAAAATCTTACTTTATTTAATACAGAGCTAAGCATCGAAATGTGAAAGATTTTATACAAAAATGATGTCAAAAATTGTCCAAAAAAAAAAAAAACCAAAAAAAGTTTTACGTAGCTAAATATTTTTGACTTTGCTTCAAGCTTTGCTGCGACCCCACAGTTTTTCTGTGCTTTTTATAATACAAAAATGATGTGCGCTTCAACTTTCAAACCATAGGAAAGGAGGAGGAATGTAGAAAGACAACTTTTGTTTCATTTAGTAAAATTCTTACCTGTTGGAGAACCACTCACTGCTACCCGCCCGTATCTTATCCAATCAGAATCTCCGACATAATTATTGTGAACTTGCCGCTGATTGGTCAGTTCTATTTAGTATAAACCAATGAAGGATTCAAATCCACATGCAGCCAATTGTTTCACGACGCACATGGTCAGTCGTTGGGAATGACAGAGATCGATCACCTGTGGGAAGAAAAATGGAAATAATTTAACATTTTGTAACAAGTTCACTCAAAATACCAGCTGGTATTAGGACTGACAACCGACGTTTGGTTGTTGATTTTAATGCGACCAACAAGAAGGTTCCGTTTACGAAGTTTCCAGTCGTAAAGGTCCCAAGAAATCTCCCCATCCAAACCTCTATCCGAGCAACATTACAAACAATTCCATCCCAAACTTGACGACACCAAAATCAGAATCACAGAGTGCCACTGACATCGGAACACAACCACCTTGCAGGCCTTGAATAACCCATCTCAACGGGAGAGCAACGAGGGCGTAAAAGAACCCGTTTTCTTCTACCAAGAAGAAGGAGCCGCAATAGACTACAATAGAAATCATGGACAGTTATTAATCAGGTCTAATGACTAGACACAGATTCCCTTTGCCAAGAATTCCGAATCTTGAAAAACTGATTCAAAACAAGACGGTCAAATCAGTGCAAAATAAATAAATTGTCGCCCTGTAATATTCGTCGGGCTCCGTATGAGATGTGTGCGCACCAGTTGCATGCAATATTTATCACGTATAATTTATTTGGCGATGTAGCAGACCGTGTTGTAAATAATGTAGAACATGGGATACCAGCACTAATGTTTCAAAACTGGAACAGTAGGGTAACATACGGTTTAAAAAGGAGCAGAACAAGACCTCTACGTCAATCTCAGGAACGTGTCGGAAACGTACGTGTGACCACGCCCTTAGGGTCACAGGTTGAACTGGGAAACAAACATGAAAAGTGAGACAGAGAGTATGAGTCAGAAAGGATTGTCGACAATACCCTTTATCAGGACACTGGCGCGTCATTTGACAGCCCAGACATGTGGGGGAAAACGTGCAGGGAAAAGAGAGTAAAACTGGAAGGTTTTTCAGTGAAAGGGAGACCTGCTTTTTTTCCAATCCACTTTGTCACCAAGTTTATTCAAATATACGGACACAGTATTAAATTTATAATGGGGCGTACATTATGCAAGCTTGTTTTTGTTATGACAACCCATGTGTGCAATTAGTATTTTTTTAAAGTTGCATTAATTAAACCTCTCCCCAAAGTAAAAATCTTGCCTCTGATTCTTTTAGTTGCGACCCCTCAACTTTATCACTATCGATTATCAGGTTTATTTATTAGTGAAAACAAGAACTGCAACAGAACTCTTGTGAGAGTTAGCGTGCAGGAGATCTTCCGGGGAAGCAAAATCTCATCAACCCAGTGTTGCGGCCCCTGACTTCATTAATGACAATAGGGGTGCAACTATACCCAATTTGATTACAACTGTATTTCTGTGAGAAAGCAAAACTTTACTCTAAATCGAATTTCTCTCTAACAAGATGTGTACACCATATCGCCACTTTAATTCTTATTTGTTCCAACACCACTTTTTTGCACAACTGACAGTTTCGACGTTAAACATTTGCAGCTTCAGTATTATGATACAGAGTTAAAAGAAATAGGAACTGTCAAACGGCTTGATAAGTGTCACAATGCATTACAGTGTGCATTTGTTATAGCTCTTCTACAAACTAGAAAATCTCCAGTTTTTCAGAAAATGTAGATAGAACAAACAAGAGCTCCGGTCACGATATTTTGTTTTAAGTTAACGCAGTAAATCGGGAGCATTTCAAGGAAAAGAATTTCCACTTTCGAGGACATCATTTGCATAATTATACCAAAGCGTGTTAAAATGTCTTCAGATTTACAGACAAATATTTGAACCATCCTCTCTCGCGCCCAAGAGAAATAACAGGGAAATCCCGGAACGAGGGAATTCATACGCATTGCCGTCAGTTTTCAATGTTCAAAGTGATTTATAATGGGTAGATTTGGAAGTCCATGAGTCATTCTGGTGCTGTTGCGGGTTG
Source organism: Onchidella celtica (assembly GCA_963931925.1). Classification (NCBI taxonomy): domain Eukaryota; kingdom Metazoa; phylum Mollusca; class Gastropoda; order Systellommatophora; family Onchidiidae; genus Onchidella; species Onchidella celtica. Next base: position 866,868 of record OZ007578.1, on the reverse strand, counting down.
GTAGAATATGTTTGGTGGAATACCCCATTTCAATAACAAATATTTAAAATAGACATTAAAGTACAAACTGCTGCCACTTTGCTCTCTCTCTCTCTCTCTCCCTATTTCTTTCTTCTTCATCTTCTCTCTTTCTCTCTCCCTTTTTCTTTCTCTCTCCCCCCCCCCCCACCCCAACTCTCTTCTGATTTTCCGTTTTTTATTCTTTCTCCGAGTTTTCTTTCTTTCTTTCTATCCTTCTTTCTCTCCCTCCCTCTCTTGCCCCCCCCCCCTCCCCCACCCCCCAACTCTCTTCTGATTTTCCGTTTTTTATTCTTTCTCCGAGTTTTCTTTCTTTCTTTCTATCCTTCTTTCTCTCCCTCCCTCTCTTGCCCCCCCCTCCCCCTCCCTTCCTCTGTGCGTCTCTGAGTAATCACCCGAAAGGTTGAGGAGGAAGAGCAGGGTCATTTTTCAGCTCCCTGGAAATGTCAAAAACAGGTGGTCTACGGACCCGCTCCAGCTAACAGACCAAGAGATAAACAGACAATACTAAGTAGGACATGGGGGCGGGGCGAGGCGTGCAGGCCAGGCCAGGCCAGCATTAAGACTGGCAAACCTTAACTTTGGACGTCCGTCAACATTTGTTTGTCGTCAGGATTCTCCAAACCAAACATCAACATAGTCCAAACCAAACATCAACATAGTCCAAACCAAACATCAACATAGTCCAAACCAAACATCAACATAGTCCAAACCAAATATAAGCATAGTCCAAACCAAATATCAGCATAGTCCAAACCAAATATCAGCATAGTCCAAACCAAATATAAGCATAGTCCAAACCAAATATCAGCATAGTCCAAACCAAATTAATATCAGCATAGTCCAAACCAAATTAATATCAGCATAGTCCAAACCAAAATTAATATCAGCATAGTCCAAACCAAATATCAGCATAGTCCAAACCAAATATCAGCATACTCCAAACCAAACATCAACATATTCTAAACCAAAACTCCAAACCAAACATCAACATTGCATGGCAGAAATCAATTTGACAACTTCATTTTTTGGCGTCACGATTTTTGGGGGGGGGGGGGGGGGGTCTTTTAACTCATTGCCTGCGGTAACTGTTGTGGTTGGGGGGGGGGGGGGAAAGTCTCAGCACTATCCAGTTTGAAATTTACACGTAGTTCAAAGGTATTTTTTCTTTCACTCAGTATAAACTACATAAGATATACATTAGACATTGAAGTAAAGAAAAATCAATGAATCAGAATGGGATTCAGTATTTCGAGAAGTTGGCTCAGCTATTAGTGTTGGAAAAATCGGTGTCCACTCGAGCTGAATATTCGGCTTTCCGTAGCAAAGCCAAAGCACACGAGCCGAATATTCGGCTCGTATGGAATGAGTTAAGCTGGTGGCCCCGTGAGTCAAAATCTGTCCTGTCTCTGTTTTCATGTTGAGATGTGACCTATATGTACGAAGTTACGAAGGGCCGCGTGCACTGGCCAGGCCCCCCAAAAAATCTGTCTCATCTGTACGGGCATTTCAAATTTGTCTTGAGTCAGCTGGCAGAAAGAGAGACCCCGCGCACTAAGCCAAAACGGTCGCAAAAGCAAGACTTGAGTGAGCGTTGTGAGCCATAGGGATAAAAGATGGGTGCACCAGAATCCCTGGTCCTAAGTTTACGCGATAACGTTGCAAATTTATTACGAGGTCTTCCAATCGTCTCCATGATTCATTTTGACTTACAGCAGTTAATAACCCTACATTTAAGTATCCTGGATTCATGGTCTTCTTTTTAAAGTATTTTTAGTCACAATAGCGGGCGGAGCATTGCGTGGCGGCCGACATCTCAACTCAAGTACACCTGTCCTCATGAAACTAGTACAAAATATAATATATTGTTACCTCAGCTCCAAAGCTACAGCCACTATTTTTTCACATTCTAATTTATCAACAAATGGATGTTCGTGATAAAAATATTATATTATATTTTGATAATTAAAAAAGCATTTATCTGACCACTTTAAAACAACCTGGCATACATGTATTTGAGAGGTTTTTGGAAAAGTCGATGTAGTGTAGTCCAGTGGTTCTCAACCTTTTTCGGGCAACTCCCCCCCCCCCCTTAGGTTCCAAATTTTATGTCATCGCCCGCCTTCTCTTCCTCCCCCCACCCCATCCCCCACCCCAAACACACACAAAATCCTCACCCAAACCCAACAAATACATTTTACAAGAATGAAGACAACACACAAAATCTTTCAAAGTTTTATAAATGACAGTAGGGCTGGCGTGTTGATTATGCATGATAAATCATTCTTTATCAAATGCACTAAAAAGAAATAACCCTTTTCTGTCCATGAAAACCCATCTAGGCGTGCCGTTAAACAAGTCAGTGGCTGCCCTGTATTTGCCCCCCCCCCTTCCCCCGCCCGAATAATCCTAAATCCATGCCCCGTCTCCCCCCCCCCACCCCAAAATCGCTTTCGCTCCCCCCCGCCTTCCTTCCTGTAAATCAAAATCACCCCCCGGGTGGCGATAACGCCAACGCTGAGAACCACTGGTCTCGTCAGTAGAGAGTTAACGCCAACGCTGAGAACCACTGGTCTGGTCAGTAGAGAGTTAACGCCAACGCTGAGAACCACTGGTCTCGTCAGTAGAGAGTTAACGCCAACGCTGAGAACCACTGGTCTCGTCAGTGGAGAGTTAACGCCAACGCTGAGAACCACTGGTCTCGTCAGTGGAGAGTTAACGCCAACGCTGAGAACCACTGGTCTGGTCAGTAGAGAGTTAACGCCAACGCTGAGAACCACTGGTCTCGTCAGTAGAGAGTTAACGCCAACGCTGAGAACCACTGGTCTGGTCAGTAGAGAGTTAACGCCAACGCTGAGAACCACTGGTCTCGTCAGTAGAGAGTTAACGCCAACGCTGAGAACCACTGGTCTGGTCAGTAGAGAGTTAACACCAACGCTGAGAACCACTGGTCTCGTCAGTAGAAAGTTAACGCCAACTCTGAGAACCACTGGTCTCGTCAGTGGAGAGTTAAAAGAAAACAAAGATTTTTCCCTTTCAGCTTGTCTCACTTCAGCCCTGGCTCAACCGAAATCCATTCAACATTTTTCTCTCTGTAACAAAATTGTGATGACCTTCTCGCTCACACAGAACTCACCGGCACGCACCCACCCGCCCATGTTTTTCCCCTCACTCACACTCTGCCAGAAACGTGCACAAACCAATGTACCCAAGACCTCAATTTGTAACCTTCCCGCTGAGCAGGAACGAAATCGTCGTCCGTGAGCTATGTGGCATTTTGCTCACCTTTGTTTGCATACCAGTTGGATGAGTGTATGTCGTGGGAGCACGAGTGCGTGCGTCCGAACACCACTGAGTGCGCCGAAAATGGTCAGATCGAAAAACAATAATAGTTTCGGTGAACGATAAGCTTTTTAAAAGCCCAAATAACGAATAAAGGAATGAATGAAAATGAATGAATGAATGAACGATAAATGAATGAATGAATCACAACGAGTGACATCTAAGAGAAGACATACTACTCCAACTTTCCCTCTATTTTACTAATCTCGTTTCAAATCTCTTACACAGGTGTCTGTAGTGTAAGATTATTTTCCAACCCTGTTTGAATTTGAAGTGGACTTACGCCAATACTAAGCGGAGAACAATGATGATCTTATCATTAGAGAAATGATAACATTAGCCTACTGGAAAATCTCATCTCTATAATGTCAACATTAAAGTCTAAGCCCGTGTTCATCTTAGAACAATCATGATCTTATCATCAGTCAAATAGAATACTTTTAGAACATCTTGATAAGATATAATTTCATTATCATATAAGACTGCGTCGATCTTGTATTGAGTCTACGATAGTCTTAGTTACAACGTCAGTTATTTATCTCTCAATCTCACGCAGGTAAAAGTATTTGAAGTAAGCTTAAGGCTGGCAGCGCACTGAATCAAGTCAGGTATGCCTCAATTTTTCTCTGACGTTACGAGTTTTGAGTTTAGGTCTTTATTTTAGGAGGTTCGCTGTCCTTGGCATTCACACCTCACTGTTTCTTGTTTTATTTCCTTGTTGTGGTAGGGATTGAAGCGACCTTGTACGGCCTGCTCTTCACGATTTCCAACTGCCAAGGTGTCTTTAACGTGCGAAACGTGCACACGGGCCCTCCGAATCTTTCGTCCTTATCCCAGAAGACTAGGTGCTCGATCCCACCTACCAACTACCATAGGATCAAGGACAGGAAAATATGAGAAAAAATCCCAAAATTCCAACATGCCTGCACCGAAGGGATTCGAACCCGGTGTCTTCGGCATGAGAGGCAGGCACCTTGCCTCTAGACCACCGTGCCCGCCAAGTTTTGAGTTCTGAGTTTGAGTTTGGGTTTTAATGGCACTTCTGCACGATAACAGCCACTGTGAGCCCGTCACAGTTTGTTTCGTTATCTTACTCTGAGCTAGCGTCTCAGATTTGAAACTTTTTAAATCTTTCACCGACATTCATCAGTATTCGATAGTTTTAGCCAAACAAAGAGAAGCAGCAACCATGGAAACGCTTTCACGGCTCACAATTCCTATGGTGAGTAACGAGTGGCGGTGACTAATGGCATGCGTCATCTGGCTTGGCCCGCAGTCCTCTGCAGGTGCCAATTCCACGTGAGTTTTTAACCCTTCGGTGCGTAAAACGGAAGTGCGCGCGTCAAAAATCTACAAAACAAAAGATTCGGTCAGGAAATAACAAAATTTTGAGAGCGAGAGAGAGAGAGAGAGACAGAGACAGAGAGACAGGCAGAGACAGAGACAGACAGATAGACACAAAGAGAGAGAGAGAGACAGAGAGACAGAGAGACAAACAGAAAGAAAGAAAGAGAGAGACAGGCAGAGAAAGAAAGACACACACACAGATAACGTACCGATTATTCGTAAAAGGTGTTAGAGGAGGTCACGAACTACCATGAGCACATATATACAAGAATATTTCTGTAAAGTAACACGAAAACAAATAAACAAACAAATACAAAACTATAAGACGTATAACACAGAAAGTGCCAGTTCTGTGGCCAAGATGTTTGAGTGTTTGACCAGGGCACGAGAGGTTCACGTCCGAATCCCGCCAGGGACGAAGTTCAGTTTGGCTGATTTCTCACGGGGGTTTTAAGATAAGATAAGATAAGATAAGATAAATTTTATTCGTCCTTGTACAAGGAAATTTGTTTTGATCATTGAATACATAACAATACAGTTACAGAAGCAGAAAGTATGATACATAGCGCGCACACACACATATATACACACACACTGATAAATTAACTAAATTAACAAAATTAACAGTGCACACAATATGCTTCCCTAACTAAAACACATTGACCTGACACGCAGGACATAATTCAACTGTGCACAGATTACGATCAAGATGACGACATTATTGTAACATCCTAGTTGATGATGGAATAAACGATTTAAAGTAGCGCTCAGTTTTAGTTTTCTTTGACAACAGCCTTAAACTTCTTACAGATCTTATATATTCCTTGTTCAGGGGATGTTGGGGGTCATTTATAATAATATTAGCTTTTTTAATACAAGCACCAGTGTACAGCTCATCAAAATATGGCAGATCACAGATACAAATTTTGGATGCTTTTTTAATTAAATTATTGATCTTATTTTTATCTTTTTGTAAGATGTTTCCTCCCCAACAGACAACTCCATACATCAAAACGCTCTGAATAGCCATGGTGTAAAATATTTTCAGAATGCTTTTGCTAACTTTTAAAAAGCGGAGCTTTCTGAGGAAATACATGCGCTGGTTGGCTTTCTTGTATACATATGTTACATGCGCATGCCAGTTAAGCAATGAATCAATAGTAATGCCAAGATATTTGGCCTCTGTGACAATTTCAACCTCTTCATTGTTGATAGTAAGAGGGCAAACAGGATCGTTGTTATTTTTCCTAAAGTCAAAAACAAGCTCTTTTGTTTTCTTAACATTCAGTAGAAGATAGTTGTTATTACACCAACAATGAAAGGATTGTACAATGTTAGAATATTCGTGGCCAGAGTTAGGTAAAAGGCCTAAAATAGCAGAGTCGTCGGCAAATTTAAGAAGGTAAACGTTGTTGTGTGGCCGGGGAAGGGGGGGGGGGAGAGGGGGCATGTCTCCTGTTTGAAACAGCTTCACTCACCTGACAGGGGGTGTAAAACAGCATCCTCCCCCCCACCCCTTCCTCCGCCTTTCCAGCCACCACTAAACGAAAAGAGGTATAATCTCTCAATGAGGTATCTCCCAAGTACGAGAGCAAAAATCCCAAAGGAAATGTCATGGGAATGAAATTTCGCTTTGGTGAACAGCGCGTGCATGAACTCGTGCCAAAGCAAGCGTAAACTATCCGAGGACAGTGCCGAGTTCTGGGAAAGCGGTCAAATAACCCAGATTCTGCTATTACCGTAATCAACTTATGTGCCAGCTCGAACTTAAGAGATGGCTTTGTAAAACAGATATTCCAAATGTATTGCGCTATGTTGTGTAACTGCCACTGGTCACTGAATTGAAGTTAAGTGATTAGGATTGAAGTAATAAAACGCAGAAGTGAATATTTGGCAATGCTACCAGTAATTTGTTTTGAAAATGGATCTGGGGGGGGGGGGGGGGGGGGGACTTGAAAAAAACGGTGGAGGAATGGGGGAGGGGGGCAGAGTAAGACACAGGTAGACCGAGGTGCATCGGTAATTGGAGACGTCGTTAGATACCGACAAAAACACATACACACTTGCGCAGATGGATGGATAGACAGACAGACAGACAGACAGATAGATAGACAGACAGATATGTCACGAGTGGAGTGAGTGCAATTAAGGGGATTGCTACAGAGCGGGTGTAGAGTAAGAAGGGCTCACGGCAGACAGGTAGGGAAAGACGTGAAAGGAAGAGAGTAAAATTAACGCACGAAGACAAGTAAGGAAAGCGTGCATGTTATGAGTGGTGGGGGTCTGAATGAGGCGAAAGCGCTGTATTACTATCACTGCAAGTTAGAAGGTCCTACTGAACGGACGCTAGTAAGAGCCCAGCGGGCGGACATAAGGGGAGCAGTCGAGAGACCAGTGAGAGAGTTTTTTTCCAGTGATGACTGGTAGGTAGAACGTTGATTGATAATTATGATTGATGTATTATATTATATTCGTCTATTACCATGATGTAAATAAGTATATGTGAGGAATGTGGAAGTCCTTGATATTGGATATAGCAATGTGCGCCATGAGCGATAGATGAAAGTGAGTTCATGGATTTGTAGCGCGAGTGAGTAGTGTGTACTCCGATGGAGGTGTGTTACCGTAAGATGTGTGGTGAGTGAAATGTGAACTATTGTGTGTACGCTTCATGGGTTGTAAGGAGAGGTGGAGTGAATAGAAATGGTATGGCATTATACCAATGTAATGTTATTCTTGTAGGTGCCGAGGTCGGGCCAAAGAGCGCCGCCTACGGTGATAGGCCAGCATAGGGCCGGAGGCCACACCCAGGCCAGAAGTGAGGCTGTCAGTGCAGAACAGTAGAGGCACATAAAGTCGTGGCAGTCAGGCCACGGACAGGGACGTAGATATGAGCGTGAATGTGATAATGTACTATTGCCATGTTGATGGGCTAGGAACTAATAATGTACTATTGCCATGTTGAGGGGCTATTGAAATGATAATGTGTTATTGCCCTGCTGAGGTGCTAGGGGAGTGCTAAAGTGTATGACAATAGGAAGGTGATATTGAGAGACTGCGGTGCCAGTGAATTATTAATGTGCTATTAAGACCCTGAGGGGAGGGGCTGAGGCCGAAGTGCCTTTAGGAGTAACTACCGGGTTGTGGATCCGAGGGAGAGTGTGTGTGAGAATAAGGCCGTTGTACGGCAGTTAATCCCAATAATATAATGTATGTAATTGCGCTATTATCTGTATAATTATGTTTAATAAATGTGTGAGTCTGATGGATTGTTCTGTTAAGTGTTAAACTTGTTTGTTCGTGATTGTTGTCCTGTCATAAACTATTACATCTCCCAGTCTGGGATTTGTGACAAGATAGACAGATAGATCGATAGACAGATAGATAGATACTTAGATAGATAGATAGATAGATAGATAGATAGATAGATAGATAGATAGATAGATAGATAGATAGATAGATAGATAGATAGATAGATAGATAAACAGGCAGGTAAAGAGAAGATAAACGACGGGCGGAAAAGACTCCAGGAGTGAGTTGGTGGGTGGATGAGTGAATGGCAGACCCGACAGGCACGATAAACAGATTAAGAAAGAGGAATTCAAGATTGCGTAATCTTGTAGTTTGTGTAAACTTCATTAAAACAAAAACAAGACAAACCAAAAAAGTAGGGCAAACTGAGAGGCGGCCGGTGAAGTGCACAGATACCGATGACGCGATCATACGTACCAAAACCTCTCGCACGTCATTGTTGCTTATAGTGTAATCAAACGCACGTGAATAGTAGCTTAATGAAGCGAACATTCTCCCACTTTTTCTTCATCTCGCGCAAAGAAGCTGTTGACTGCATGCGCGCGCACTTTCCGCGAGCTAAACGGCTGAACGTGAATGCCAAGTGGGAGTGGAGAAGTGCAATCATTCGAAGAGGCGGAAAAAAGTGCCGGGGTGGTGAAGGGGGTATATTGTTGCTCCTACCTGTTCCCATGCTCTATTAATAGCCCCGGACTAAAGAATGTGGAGGTGGCAGCTGTTATTTTTACCCTCATCGTACCTGTCATCTTCGAGTACCATCATTGTCGTAACGAATTTCTGAGCATTTTGTTTACATGTTGCTAAGATACCAGACGAAATACGGCTTTCACACAGGTGTCATAACATTCATATCGTCGGCGTAATTTTCTAACAGTCTAAATGCTTTTTACAAAATTTTACAGGAGAGCAAACAAAACTGTATTTAATTTATTTCCTTCACTGGACCGAATTGGGTCATTTTTTAACACATTAATCATAAAATCATATCTTCAAAACGATGACAAATATTTTTTGCTATTCTTTGTTAGCACATGTAATACATGTTGTCGATTCATTCTGGAACAAGAAAGATTGGTCCACAAAAACTGAAGTTCGACGGTTCGACAACCACAGCGATGATATAATGTAACGAAGTATATTGTGAGCCAAAAGTTATTTTATCATGATACTATTTTATTAACACAGTGCACAAATCATATTTCAACGAAACGAAGTGCGCTTCAATTCAAGCAAATCATAAAACCAAGTTAAAGCTTACTCTAAAAATGAAGGCTGTAGTCAGGGGACCGCAGTATGCGAAACATGGGACATCGTGACGGTTCAGTTCGCCAAATTCCGTCTGTCGACTTGCGAGCGTATCATTCATGTCAACAATGCAACAATTCGCAACACGCCCCTTCGTAATTGAACGAAAAAGACTAGTATCACAGACCTCTGTAAGTAAATGTTCACACGCGCGCAAGTTGTGGACATATAGTGAAAGGAGGAATGGTCCCTCTCGGTATTCTGTGTCTCGGGTAGTGTTTAACAAAGTAAGTTATACCAGAGAGTATAGATGTATAGAGAGATCTCATTTCCGCCAAATCGCGAAACTAGGTCGCTGCGGTAAACAAGATACTGAAGAATTTAAAGACACTGTCTTCATTAAAGACAGTGTGCCTATCTGTTTACTGTGGTTTGTTCATATTTTTGGGGCTGATTGAAACTATTTACAGCCGTTTGTAAGCTCTTAAGCCCCGTGGAAATGCACAAATGGGTATTGTTTATCGCAGCGACCTACTTTCCACTCCATGCTAACAATGATTTCACGGAGCCTCCCCAGTGCAAATCGACCAATAGTGAAACCTCTCTATACATCTATACTCCCTGGTTATACCCTGAGCAGTGAACACAACCCAGTATTTTCTCTGTTCGGCTTTGTAAGTAGAGTATGGTCCCCTAATTAATGAATTTATGGTAAAGCAATATTTTGAATAAGGCCAGGGAAATCCATTTCATTCGCAGCACTGCTATGATGTGCGAATGTCCAGACTGACATGACTTTCTGGGAAACCTCCATCAGTACATACCCCTTGCACTTTTAGTAACGGAAGCTAAAACAGAGAGGCAAAATGGCGCATGCAGTCTTAACCATATCAGTAACTTGCTAATTTATACCTCGCTACTTGCTAATTTATACCTCGCCCCTTATTTTCTTCAATTGTCTGCGTAACCTTCCGATCCTAGACAGGGGCCATTGACAATCGGGCGTATCTTTTCTGGGCCGTATCAATAAAGTACTGAATACGTGTCACTCCGCCTTTTGGGGCGGAGGAGGGGGGGGGGTGTTCTGCACTTTCTGCTTTCTTAAGTAACATTCCTGTCCCAACCAGGAGCCATTCTAATCGTCTTCAGCCAACTACGCCACCTGTATCCACCTGTTCATATCCCACCCCTCCCTCCCCCCCCCCCCCCAGCCTCTTCGCCCGTCTCCCGTTCCTCCCTCACAACCATCTGATTTAGTCTCTCTTCCTCTAATACAAACACACATATATACACACACTCTCTCTCTCTCCCTCTGCCTCTCTCTCTCTTTCTCCCCCCCCCCTCTCTCTCTCAACTGTCTTATTTATGTCGTAGGTTTAAAAATTAATATAAAATCAGAAATCTGGTATCTGCATCCGTCGATTTTGAGAAGACAGAGTACCAAATCCTTTGTAACAACTGGGCGCCTTCTCGAATAATCATTACTCACTCCTCACTTTCTACAAATTGAAGCATTTTGATCCAATTTCCCCATTCATTCACTCATTCTCTCTGTGTTTAGAAATCGCAGAAGAGCAGTACTACGGGGGTAAGTGAAACAAACGAATTGTTTACATTATTATGTTGAAAATACCCTTCTGGCATATTTTTTGTATTTGTATTTTGTATACTTCTTTAATCCCATTTGGTAAATTTGCCTTGCTGTCATTGCAGCGCAGTTACAACTGGAGCAGACACGTCGTCGCCACAGTGCAGCGCCGTTCGGCGGTTTTTATTTAATATGAATGAAAATCTGGGGTGGAGTGGGTGGGGTGGGGGGAATAAAATAAATTTACAAGATGTATTGATATTTTAATTTAATAATTGTTGATGTTGATTATTATCACAATATCTGATGCCCGAAAATGACAGAAATAGTCTTTGATAAATCTGCGACGTTATCCTACAATCGCCGTACGATACATTATTTTCAGTCATCGCACTATGATAAGATAAGATAAAGATAAGAATCACTTTATCATTGTGGGAGTAAGACGTTCATCTTCAAGAACACGTACATGATACACATATCTTACACATCGTTACATGAACATGTCATAACTAAATTACACTAACAGGCAAAACATGACGTAACATGGCGCATGCAGTCTTACAAAAAACTGGCACAGATCTATCCAACATGCCTTGCTGAGGCAAAATGCATGTGGTAAAGACATATCTTTCTCTGCTTCCTTTGACTAGGCCTATACTAGATCTTTTTTGTTTAAAAAAATATTGCGAAGAGTGCAGTATGTCTGGTGTCAACCGAAACAGGCCAGTGCACTTAGGCTGGTGACACACAGGTCCGTTTTGCGTCCGTATTGACTCAGTGCTCGGGCCCTCACTTTCCGTCAGCTGACTCAAGACAGTCTTGACGCGCCCGAACTAGCTAGCGAGACAGGCTTATTTCAGTCTCGCCAGTACGCGAAGTCCCGTTTAACCCCAAAGTTCCACATCTCACACTAAAAGCGAGACGATACAGACTTGACCCAAAGTGTCACCAGCCTGAATGTTCTGCGAGAACCATAACAGAACTTCAACTTTCCAAGATATTTTCACTACAGGGATATGCAAGGATATTATGGCGCATGGGTTAAAAAGACCTGTCTGGATTTTTCAGTAAGGTAAGTGTAACAGGGCGACAGACAGGCAAGGTATAGCTAGCGTGGGAAGATAGCTAACGGCGGGGAGACAGAGTTATTGTAGGCCAGAGGGGGAAAGTAGCCGATGCAACTGAAGCGCTTTGACACCCGAAAAGGGTAGTGTTTACTTGACCGCCGTACTTGTCGATCAGATCACCTGGGAATTGCTTGGGGGGTAGAGCTGTTTCAATAGTATTTGACGTGGAGTCGACGGGGGTGGCTATTAGGATAACTAATGTACACTCGGTGAGCGTCTTGGGACGCTACTTGACTGGGTATAAATCCCCGAACGCTCCTTCCAACTTCAGACCGCTGAGAGCACTCACCAGCTTCGTGCCGAAGAGGAGACCACAACTGCAACTGTAACTTTGTACTAGTCTTGTGAGTGGGGAAGGTCAGGGAACCCGCAAACATCCTTTGTCAGAGCGTGGTATCTTTGGTATCTTGTCGGCATTTGGGCTGTTGCTGAGTGAGGAGGAAGAACAACACCTTCTTGGCTTCTCAACTTCTTGTACTTTGATTAACGACATCGTGGCTTCTTGGCTTCCCGACCTATTGGTACCTGCCGATACCTGTTGATCTAACTGCGCAGTCAAGCCAGGGTAGAGAGGAAGAACCAGTGCCCAGATAGCGCCATACACCCCTAAAGGAGAGGTTTCCTTATGCTGAATGTTCCCATGTGTTTTATAAAATGTGCTAGAGATTGAATATTACGAAGCCATTTAATTAGCATGTACTGATTTGCATCAACTTCATTCCATCGAAATTCACATGAAATTGTATGACCTATGTTCCTATTATTATTGAATGAATTAATAATTATTGTATATATGTAAGCAATACAGATATCGTTTGTTATAACTTATAGAAGAGAGATAGTCGATTATTTAGTGTGTTTGTGCCGTGCCCATCACGGCTGGTGTCAGAAGAAAGTTAGTGAGAGAAAGTGGAAACATCACAGTAAGGTTTTGTATTATTAGTAATATTATTTCAAGCCCACGGGAACATTTCAAACTACGAATGGATTTTGAAAGGTGAGATGGACTAGGAGACGAAGAGAGAAATGGGTAAACAAAACACCTGAAATTTTCCATGCTCTGGAATCTGCGCTGCTCAGCCTACTGAAATCACCGTTCACAACACTTACCCCAAAACGCTGTATAAATACCCTGACCTTGGCATCAGAAAAAGAATGAGGTGGGAGAGGAAATGACGACAGAAAGTGCTGGGAAAGGATGGCAACTTGGGGAGGGGAGGGGGAAGGAGGGGAGAGAGAAGGTAGACATGCAGGCTGATGGTGAGTTGGCGTGGAAATCCCCAGCGCGTTCGCAAGCATTTCGTACTCTCACTCCGTGCGCATTCTTTAGCTATTAATAACACATGTGTCGAACATGTTTATGTTCTGAGCGTTGAGTAAGACATGAGTTCATCAAATTCTTCCAGGATTTTCTCCAGCTCACCTGACCGTCCATTCATAACCTACCCGGTCAGACGCTCACCATTTATTCATCCAAACATCTAGGCGAAGCGGTCATTAATGTAGTTATAACCATCCATTTATCCATTCACTCGGGTAGCACCCGCCCATTCATTCATCCAACAACTCATTAATCTATTCCGCCGTCCACCCACCATCCAATCATCCTTCTATCTATCCACCTACTCACCAGCCATTAATCGTCCAACCATCCGTGAGTATCTATTTCAACATTTATTCAACATTCAGTTATTCATTGACATCTGTCCACCCACCCTCCCACGCGTCCTCGCGTTCACCCGTCCATCTATCCAACCACCCATTCCTCCCTCCAGTCATCCATTCACCCATCCACCCACCCATCCATTCACCCATCCATCCACCCATCCATTCACCCATCCATTCACCCGTCCATCCACCCATCCATTCACCCATCCATCCACCCGTCCGCCCATCCATCCAGCTAACCGGTCATAGGATACCATGAATTCACTGCCCTAAATACCGCCACTATGATGAGTTATAAACAGTTAAAGCAACTAAGAAGTTCATCCATTTTGCCAGGAAGAAGTATTAAAAATTCTCAAAAAGCAGCGATAAGGATGGTTACATTCGTCATAGCATGAGTCTTACAAACTTAACATCTAAATTACGCTCCTTCACACATTCATCACTGGAGTTTGAAATCGATTCTGCCAAGTGCCATCGTCATCTTCCAAAACGCCTATAGTCAAAAGATTTAGTTTCTCGTAGCATTTGGCTGTTGGCCCTAAAGGGTCCATTCACAGTTATAACATTACAATGCTCCCATTCGCCCCTCACAGTTGAATGACCACGAATCCGGGTGAATTTCCCCATACGAGCATTCCACTAATTAGTCATACTGTAGGACCAACTGACTAAACATATAATAATAGTTCGTCCATCAGGTATGATGATGACCTTAACAACACCAGAGGAATAAAGAACAGAAATTGTTGAGAATTTCAACACATGGCCAATAAAGAGAACTAAAGGACACAGAGGACAGAATGGAAAGACTTCTTTCATGACTTATGGCTTCTCATGTGACTGATAAGTCCTATTTTTGCCCTGCAGACCCTTCCGCATAAATGACAAGAGTGCTCCGTTGGTTCAGTACCACTGGGCCTTTTCTTGCGCCGTTCTCTTTTTTTGATAGCCTGCTGGACTCTGTCAGCTTCCCATGCTTTGCTGCCTCTGGTAAGGGCCGCCCTCCAATTTGCACGATCAAGCGAGAGCTTTTCCCACTCACTCACATCAATGGCAAAGGCCTTCAGTGATTGCTTGAGAGTGTCTTTGTAACGTCTCTTTGGGGCCCCAACATTCCTCGTTCCATTGGAGAGCTCAGAGAAGAAGATTTGCTTAGGGAGTCTGGAGTCGGGCATTCTGACAACATGTCCTGCCCAACGTAGCTGAATTTTTTTCAGGTGGCAGAAGATGCTCAATTCCTTGGCACGATTGAGGACCTCAGTGTCTGGAATTTTATCCTGCCATTTGATCCTTAGGATCTTTCTAAGGCAGGCCAGATGAAAGTGATTTAGCTTTCTGGCATGCGATTGGTACACTGTCCAGGTTTCAGCCCCATAGAGTGGGGTGGGAAGGACCACAGCATTGTACACTTTCAGCTTAGTGTCTGTGCGAATGCCGGCAACATCCCATACTCTCTTTCGAAGCCTGCCAAATGCAGAGCTGGCTTTGCTGATTCTTGAGAGAATTTCAGTATCAACACGAGCCGCGGAAGACAGTGTACTGCCAAGATAGGTGAAGTTCTCCGACACCTTCAGAAGACTGTCATGGACTTTGATATTTGGGGTCACAGGATACTTGTTGTCTGGAGTAGGCTGATGGAGCACTTCCGTCTTCTTTGTGCTTATTGTGAGGCCAAAGTTGTCACAGGCACTAGAGAACTTATCAACACAGTTTTGCATGCTATCCTCATCGTGTGCCAGAAGTGCACAATCATCAGCAAATAGTAGGTCACAGACTTGAGTACTTTTGGTTTTAGTTTTTGCCTGAAGTCTCCTGAGGTTGAATAGACTGCCATCAGTTCGGTACTTGATGCTTACCCCTTGAGGAGGAGAGCTAAAGGCTTCTTGCAGCATTGCAGAGAACATGATGCTGAACAGAGTTGGGGCTAAGACACAACCCTGTTTTACCCCATTTGTGACAGCAAAGGGCTCTGAAACACTGCCGTTGCTTTTGACTGCAGCTTGCATGCCATCATGAAACTGGCGCACTATTGTGATGAATTCGGGTGGACACCCAAACTTCGTCAAGATTTTCCAGAGGCCTTCACGACACACTGTGTCAAATGCTTTTGTGAGGTCAACAAATGTGATATACAGCGCTTTATTTTGTTCCATGCATTTTTCCTGAATCTGTCTGGCAGCAAAAATCATATCCGCCGTTCCCCTCTCTTTACGAAAGCCACATTGGCTCTCGGGAAGCAAGTCATTTGACGAGAGGTGATCAAGAAGGCGATTCAGAAGCATTCTTGCCAATATTTTGCCAGCAATTGAAAGTAGAGAGATTCCCCGATGGTTGTCACAGACTTGGCTGTCCCCTTTGTTTTTGTACAGATGGATGATTGAAGCATCTTTGAAGTCCTGTGGCAGCTTCCCTGCTTTCAACATATGATTGAACAACTCGGTCAACCTTTCAATAAGCTTTTCTCCACCGAAGGCATACACCTCAGCAGGAATTGAATCCACGCCTGGTGATTTGTTAAAGGACATCTGATTTGTGGCAGTTCGGGTCTCATTTGCTGTGAATGGCTTGGCAAGAGCTGCATTAATAGGAGTCTGAGGGAGGCGGTCAATGGACTCAGTATTTATATTTGATGGCCGATTTAGCACACCTCCGAAATGTTCTGCCCAACGCTGAATTATGGCATTCAATTCAACAATGCGTGTTGAACCATCTGACGCAAGAAGTGGCGTAGTGCCAGAGCGGGATGGTCCAAACACAGCTCGGAGGCTCTCAAAGAACTTTCTAGTGTTGTTTGTGTCGGCATATTTCTGAGTTTCTCTTACTCGCTCTTCAAGCCAGTCATTTTTCATTTTCCTCAGCTTCTTCTGGAGTACACCCTTACATGCACGCAGTGCATCAGCTTTTGCTGTGGAAGAGGGGTCACTGCAGTGAGCTTGGATGAGACTATTTTTTTCTTTGATGAGCACTTTGATTTCATTATCATTATCATTGAACCAGTCCTGGTGCTTGCGGACAGGAAAACCAACTGTGCTGCTGGCGCAAGAGTGTACAGTCGTATTTAGGTCAGTCCAGCTCTGTTCAATGTTCTCAGGGTCAAAAGTCACGCAATCCAATTTTGAGGAGAGTTCTGATGAGAGCTCGCTCTGTTTCTCAGCTGAGCAGAGTTTTGAAACATTTAGGCGTTTAGGTGGCGCTTTCCCTTGAGGGCGTCTATTGCGCCTCAATGTTTGTCTGAGCTTGCAAACAATGAGTCCGTGGTCAGTTCCACACTCGGCACCACACATCGCCTTTGTTACAAGGACATCCTTTCTGTCAGTCTTCCTCACAATGACATAGTCTATGAGATGCCAATGCTTTGAGCGGGGATGCATCCATGACGTTCTGTTTCTCACGGGGAGACTAAAATTTGTGTTGGTAATGAACAGGCCAAATTCAGCGCACAAAGTAAGTAAGCGCAACCCATTGTTATTGCATGAACCAACTCCATGAGGGCCCAAAACATTTGGCCACGCTGAGATTTCGGAGCCAACCCTAGCATTGAAGTCCCCCAAGAGAATCAGCTTATCAGCTGCCGGGACAGAGCATATGACAGATTCTAGATCAGAATAGAACTTATCTTTGGCTTCATCTGGGTTTGTCATGGTGGGCGCATATGCGCTAATGAGGGTGGCTGACTGGCTTTTCCCAACTGGGATCCTGAGTGTCATTAGCCTGTCATTTATTTCAATTGGCATGGACTGCAAGTTTCTGACAAGGTCATTTTTAATTGCAAACCCAACACCATGCTGTCTCGGTTCGACTGCACCTTTGCCTTTCCAGAAGAAGGTGTATCCACCACTGAGCTCTTTGAGTTGGCCACTATCAGGGAGTCTGGTCTCACTGAGTGCCACTATGTCCAGGTTGTACCTGCTGAGCTCAATGGCAATAAGTGCAGTGCGTCTTTCCGGGTTGTTTGAGTTGTCCTGTAGTGTGCGTATATTCCAGGCTCCTAGCCTGAGTAAGCTGAATTTCTTTTTGTTTCGACCGCAAAAAGGGATCCCCACTGGTCGCGGTATACCAGTCAGGGTGATGTGAAGTGGGCTTTCTTTAGGGCACCTTTTCTAGCCCCTTCCTCAGTTGAGGTGAGCAGTGCTATCCTTAAATAAGGCTGCTCAGCTACTGTGGGTGCTGCCTCCCCACGCCTCCACTTCAATCGACGATGAAGCGACCATAGCCCACAGCCACCAACGTGTAGGTCTGTGCTAACAGCTTCCAGTCTATCCAAACCTGCTGCCACCGCACTCGCCCATCGCCGTTGGAATTTTGAGAGGAAAGAAGACGAGACAAAGATGAAAGAAGACGAGGTGAGTGTTAAGACTGGCGCAAAGAATTTGTTTTTAGTGAGAAAGAGCTGCGCAAACATCAGACTCACTCTCTCGCCTGGACACAACTTATCCAAGTGGCAAGACAGGGTCAAGACGACTGGAAATGTATCCAGGTGCAGGAGGATGCCAGAGGGACAGTCATATTGCCTGACCGGCTGCCTGTAGGCTACTCCACAGCCTCGCAGTCCCAACTGACTAGGGTGAAAGACCCAAACCAAAGAACACCAATACTGGTGGATGCTCTGTGTCACGATATCCAGGCCAGAGTGACGGTATATTGCCATCTGCCCTATCAATCAACCACTGGCCTGCTGCCGCCAGCTTCGAAGCTGCGTCCGGGAAGTTTGCTCAATTCTTCGTCTGTGATTTAGGCAAAAAAGCCTATGACCACACCGCTACCGGGGGCCAATGTGAAGGACTCAAGTACTGAGGGTCACATTGTGCCCTAGCATGTGGCCGTTGGGTTAGATGAAACCTCCTCCGCCCTGGCCGTTTGCACCGACAGGTGCACGCCCACTGATACCAGGCTAAACATATAAGAAGTCACAAACTCGGCCCATTCCCCTATCAATTCGGATCTACACATGCGAAACGAACAATATCACCCGCGGCCGTAAGAATGACTCTTATAATTCAGAAGCGTGTCATATAATTCAAAAGGTTGTGGTAGGCAATGGAAAACTTAAAGCCGAACAGGTAGGACTGTCAGAAGTTGTTTATAAAATCCTATCCACGCCCATGACAATAGCTTTTTCTTTTTTAAAATACATTCTAAATAAGCTGTCGATCTAGAGCTATCCCCAGCTACGCCACTGCTTAAAATACCACACTGCGAAAATGAATGCAAATCTCACTATCACAAATAATAACATGCCCCAATTACATTATTATTTTTCACGTTTTTTTCCTGATCAATATGATCTGATACAGAGGTTGCCCTGTATGTTTTGTCCATTAGAAAATCTTTTTTTAGGTTTGGTAAATCAGGCTCCGATCTGGGTCACTTAGATAGGACAATGTTAACCCTAAAGAAATATATACGTAAGGAGACGCTTTTGTTTATTTAACACGTATTTGTTTTGTTGTACATGTCACTTTTGTTTTTACAATAACAGCTGTAAAAATGATTTGATAAATGAATTAATTTCCAGAGAGGTATTGCAGGTCAATATAGTGTAGAAATGTTGCGAGTTGAAAAGAATACAGTCTTGGATTCTGATCAACGACAACATCATTACACTGAAAGTGCACTCAGTACTTTTGCGAGGATAAAGTTTCTGTCTTCTTGATGCCAGTTAAGGTCAACATAACGCCATACACAGTGGCAGGGCATTTCGACCTCCAGTACGAACACCGCCCTCGTTTTTGCTTTGTTTTTTAAAATTATTTTGAAGAGCTTACAAGGATGGCCATTTTATAATGCATTTCCTGTATTTATAACAAGTTATTAAAGCGCTTGAAGAAACGCGCACACTTGTATACTTTTTAATATCTTTCCTGGATCCTGCGACGATAAAAAAGATTCCTTTATTTCAAAATACACAGATGGGAATTGGAGAATCTTCATGGAGCTGAAAATGAACTGAAACCGCTCGACGGGTCTGAATCTAGCTGTAACTCTGTGAACATGTCGTATTTTTATGAACAAGACATGATGATACGTAATGAATTCGGGGGTGGGGGTGGGGTGGGGGCTAGGGGTATAGAGATCTGGGGCACTTCAGGTTCGGTAGGCCCTTTATTGCCCCAAAAATATATATAGTAATATACGGCACATCACCAAAAATTTACACTTGGCATCGAAGTTCTTTTACACTAATAGCGTGCACTGATAAATCATACAATCATAGAAAGGTTAACTACTTAATTATAGGCCTATATCTGAAGTAAATACATGTCAGCCACTCCAAGTTGAGGTTAGCTAAGACGACTTACAAAGAACTAGCTATGCTGCTTTTGTTGTTTAGTTTCCACGGATAACAATGGTTGACTCTACAATATACATAACAAAAAGTTAAACTCATTTTTATATTTTCGAGCAGTAGGGGGGGGGGGGAATTGCCCCCTTGCGCCCCCCCCCACCACAGATCCGACCCTGAATGCATGTGTGTACACCGGCGGAGGGCAGAGGAAAACCAGGTGAGGACTGAAGTTAGCCCTGGGAGGAGAGTTCCCACCCATGAAAAAAGAAAATAAAGATAACAACCACGTGCTTGATGCATTGTACTGTAACACCATCATTATTTTACCACCATCAGATTTGTCCTTTTGGACGTAGGCTAGGTCTTAGGCTGACCATCCATGACATGAGTAGGCTTACTCTGCAGTGGGTCAGATGAATATTGTAAAATTTTAATGACGTAAAACACACGTCCAAGGTTTGGTTTTAACAGTTGGGAGTCACAAAGGAATCTGCTTTAGTTTTAGACCAGATTTACAAGTTAAGTTGGGGTGGGCTGTGGTAAAAATAAATAAATAATAAATAAATAAGTCATTGACTCATAGTTTAATAATAATACAAAGTTGTTAAAAGGACAGACCACGTAAACAAAAAACAGTGGGTACAAAAACATGCTGGACTTTGGGTCATGATAACAAACGGTCGAATGACGTAACTGGTGTTTTTATGAAGTATGTAATTTGTAAACCCCAAGCCGTTCTATTGGTTACATGTATTTAGTTCAATGCCAGCACAGGATTGGCTGTGTGTTTTTTTTTGGGGGGGGGGGGGGGGATAAAACTGTCTTCTGTTGTTTTTTTTCAATATAATTTGCAGACTGCCTGAATCAAAGACCAAGAAAAAATCCGTTGGCCGTAAACTGGTCTGGGTATAGGCCTACAGAACTTGACAACAATTTTGTTTGGGTCACTAGGGGGTAAATCTAGGACTAGGAGGGCAAAAGCCAGAAAACTTCCTCTGACATTTATTTTTAATCTGCAGATCGAGTGAACCAAAGACCAAGAATTACTTGTGTGTTCAACAAAAATCTGCCGGAACCAAGTTTACTACATGTAGTTGTCTGGGTAATTGGCCATACAGAAATCTACATGGAAGTAAAATACAGACGGTGTAGCCCATGCATGACTTTCATAGAAAAATTACCCGTTTACAGCCCTTGGACATTTTCAACTTGAAACAGAAACCACAAACTACAAACATCATTAAAGCAATGTAATATAATGTAATGTAAACCTGTAGAATTTAACCTTACGTTTGAAATTATCGGGTTTTGTATTGAATGCAACGTGGGCGAAAAAGAGTGCTTTGATTGGTGAACATTGTTGAAAGAAAAATTATGCTAACAGAACCACAAACTAGTTAACTACACACAAACACCATATCAATGTATCTAATATGCTTGAATGTAAGCCTGTAAAATAATCTTAGGTCTGAAATTATAGGGGTTCTGTATTGAATCCGACATGGGTGAAAAAGAATGCCTTGATATATGTGAACAAAAATCTAAAATTAAAAGTTACTGAATGTTAATTTGCATGTTAACTACATGTATGCGTAAATTCCGGATTATGTGAAACTGGGGCATGCTGGTCCAGTCCCGACTTACAGCTGAGCACAGCGTAAGAAATGCATTCAGAGGCCCAAGTATGTCTGATTACTCACCGTTTTAAGTCAAACTTGGCACAGCTGTTGCGAGCTATTCTTTCTGTCTGTCTCTTTCTTGGTGGATATCCACTGTGATGTTTCTGAATATAAATCCCTCAAATCGAAAATTTTTCCGTAACTCCTTCGATCAAGGCATGACCGATTTCAAGGCTGATCCGATGTTCATTCTCCGCCACTTTTTTTTCTTTTTATGAATGAGTACAGAAGTTGATGAATCACTGCATTGCCTGATCCAAACAAACCTGGAAAACACTGTGTTCAGTGTAAGCCTTATAACACCGGACGCCTTTTCAACAGCAAATTCGAAAGTATGAAAACAAACCGACGATTTGTTATGATGTAGATCTAGTTTTGCCTTGAATTCACCGAAAACATAACGAACTGGGAACAGACGTAACGTGCCCTCTTCCACTGCCTGGAGTTTGTGATTCAGGATCCAGGCGAAGAAACATAACGTACACACAGGTCCATACACACACGCACATTGGCTTCACGCGGCTACGCGCGATGACTCATTCATGGCAGGCCTACTTTTTCGTTCGTCCGCTCGTCCGCGCAGATTACAGTTTACAGACGAGACGCCCTTAGCGACATTTCCAGGTTTACTAGCGAAGGGTTACAGTAATAATACACAATGTAATATCATTGTAGTAGTGTGTTACTGTAGTGAGGGGGCTTGCAGTTGGCCATTACACGGTCCTATTGAGGCAGAGGGAAAACTACCGAAAGAGAACAAGGAAGAGTGTGAGAGGGAGACAGACAGATGCTGAGGAGATAGGATGGAAGATTTTGTGAGGATTTCTGTTTTAACGAGCACTAACTTTAGGTTGGCATTTTTTAAAATCGCCTAGAGAAGGCGGTAAATATATCTGTCTGTGTTAGAGTTTTGTCTTTGAGAAGTCCATGTGGTTGGTATCTTGCTGTAGCAGTAGAGAAATAGCGAACATTGAAATTCGTCACACACGTACAACTTGTATTGTCAGTGCAGCTTTTTTTTTTTCCTTTCAAGTTTTTATGTGTCCCTCTGTTTGAAAGGACTTACTTTCTTCTGCTTTGTCACTTTGCAAAGATGACCTTGTTTGAAGAGGAATTGGGGGGGGGGGGGTGTAATAATAATAATAATAATGATGATGATGACAAAGCAAATTAATATACAAACAATAACAAAACAACACCTATTTTGCTGCTTACTGCCTTCACTATCCTTATTTTTATCACCAACATGCTGAACTAAGTTTCATGTCTGTACAGTTTCATTCTTCGTCATTAAAACAAAAGTAGCTAAGTTCTGCAATAAACAAGTACGCGTATTAAGTATTAAATCGAACCTTTACAGTATTGTCATATGCTCTGATATTATCATAATTGCTTGTGGTGTTTCACAACATTACGCAATAACATTAGTGTAACATTTTCAGTGATAGCTAAACAGTTTTCTGTATGATTTATGCTGTTTTATCATCTTATACTGTCTGTGGTGTCTGCTTCACTGTGACCGTCCTAGACAGTCGTTATCCATCTATCCATCCACAAACTGATCCATCCGTCCAACAACCCATCCATCCGTCCACCCACTCCATCCATCAATTTACCCATTCATCCACAGCTTATCTCTCACGGCTAATAAAGCTGTTTTGGCATGTTTTAATACATTTACAAGCATGAGTGCATTCTACAAAGTGACGTATAATTTTAGTTACAATTTTATTCTATACATTTTTTTAAAAAAGCATAATTACTAATTCCTAGATTATTTTTTTTTCGGTAACTAACCTTTAGAGCACTCATGACTTTCCTTTGAGCGCGGGTTGCAAAACGTATGTGCGCTCGCACACGCGCACAGCCAAGAGGGAACACTGCCCACACACACCCACCCCCTTTCATTGTCCCCTCCCCCCTCCCAACCCCCATCCCGACTCACGACACTAGAACAATTAAAAGAATACTGAACGAGGCTGCCTTCTCCCATGCCTTCTGCCGTTCTCAAGTGTGTAAAATTTTGGAAGGTCTACAGTGCTTAACGAATCAAACGCTGGTCGGGAAAAACTATTTTTGAAAACGGAACAGCGCACCCTGATGGTAAGAAACAATCAAAGAAGTGGACAAGTATTCATCACTTCATCCTGGTCATATTTATAAACAGCTAGTAAAGGATATTTCTTCTGATCGATCCTACTTTAAGAGCACAATAACTAATGTCGTATACTTCCCACTACTGTCAGTGCCTGCGTGGGAGTACCAACTGACTCACAGTGAGTGACAGTACAAATCATATTCCATTTCCACGTAAACACTACAATGCGTCCTGAGACATAAACCCGTCATTATTTTGATGGAGACATAACTGAATTTCTCATTTTAAATTTAAATGTTTCCACCATGGGCGCGTGAGTCGGGGAGGGGGGATTGCCCCCCCCCCCTCTTCCCCTTCCCCCCAACCCCCAAATTGGGGCAAAACAAGGGGAAAACTCGGGCACAGCAAGAAGAAGAAAAAAGCAGACAGAGAAAGCAAAAAGATTGACAAATTAACAAAAATGGTAAATCAGCCAAAAAGTTTTTAAAAAAAAAAAAGAATATTCCTGATATGAAATTTGTACTTTTGGTTTTATCTGTGTAAAATTTCGGGCAAATCAATCCCCCCCCCCCCCACCCCCTTAACCAAAGAGCTCCCTTACGCCCATGGCTTCCGCTATGATAATGAGCTAATAAATTATGGCACTTGCTTCAAAGAAAATATATGCAACTTCGATAATAATATTATTTAAATACAGTGATGTTGCTTATATGCAATGCCAGCCTATAATAAAATAATGTACGATCAAGGGCGTCATCGATCTAACGTAGCTTATTCATCATAATATGTAACACTATGTTTCCGTTTTAGTACATGTATAATGCGCTAAGAGTGTACCATTTTGAAGGGAATGAATCATCATTACGTCCCCTTAAAATGACAAGGTTCTATCTCCTCCTTTTGGCTGAACCGAGTTACACACTACACGGTACCTTTACAGGCCTTTTCCATTGTGTGTCAAAGTATCAAGCAGATTCGATGTGTAATTTGTAAGTGATACTTAAAAGAAAAGAAAAAAGTCGTATAGATCTCTAAAAGCTATTTCTCAAAAGTTGACGGTTGAGGGAGTTAGAACCTTGTTACTCCAAGATGACGATTTGTATAAGATAAATGCTTGGCTCAAAATGAGGGATCTTGAGGAAATGGGAGAGAAATTTAAAAAACAAACTCTTTTACATTCACATGGCAAGCAATTCCCATTGCAGATTATGATGGATACAGCTAAATTACGTTATCTATCACGGACGCAGAACGTGTTTTATTTTTCTTGAAAACCCATTTTGTCTTAGACAAGTGACATAGGCAAATAAAATTTCAAATTGCGTGACCTGCGTATTTGCCTTACTGCTGTTGTTATAGGTACCTACGCACCCCAAGCGTTTTGCGTTAGGGGTGCGTACATATACTGCCCCTAACCCCGTCCTTATCTTCAGTCCTAAATCTTATCAAATCCCCAACCCTGCTCCCCGCCCTTTCAACTAAAAAAACAGGAGGAAAATGGAAAATCTGAAAGATTAATTAAACATAATTAATTAAGGCTGTTGTTAGGAGCATTTCGAGAGAAGCTCTCCAGCTCTAGAGTCACAAAAGGCTTTAAAACAGGTACCCCTAGCGCAAAAAACTTGGGGGACATACGTACTTCTATCAGCATTCTTATCTTATACAACTAATGAAATATGTGTCATTGTGATATAAACGCCGGTCAACCTCAATGTGAAGTTTCCCTTCCAGCGGGTTGAATACGCCCCTGACAGAAATGCTACAGTTACACTCTTTGTCAGCAATTAATATAATGCCTTTTCACTTATTCTTGAGCCAGTGTTCAATGCCAATCAGGTTTAGTCGAAGGTTCCCTTTCTCTCATATGGATACGCCTTTGACAGAAATGCAACACTCCTTCCAGCTAGAGCCCTCCATACACTCTAGTTGTGAGCGTTCAGTGCCCGCGTTCTGCTCACGCACGCCCTGTGACGTCAAATACCATCCTTTGATATACGTGAAGTGCGCACGTACTTTGATCTAAAACTGAACACAACAAAAATGTTGTTTACCGCTCAGGATTGGGTTGAACATGGCGGCCAAACACATATAGCATAACTTATAGAACGAGGTTCACCCACGTACGAGGGAGAGCAATCCGTTGTGGTTTATGTAACACATTTCCCTGTACGTGATCTTACTGGTTCTTGTGTTTGAGTGTATTTAAGGTGACTCGAGAGTAATGTTCTTGTTGCAAATGTTGATGTCAGCTGTGTCGATTATAAAAGGGAATCTATCTATCTATCTATCTATCTATCTATCTATCTATCTATCTATCTATCTATCTATCTATCTATCTATCTATCTATCTATCTATCTATCTATCTATCTATCTATCTATCTATCTATCTATCTATCTATCTATCTATCTATCTATCTATCTATCTATCTATCTATCTATCTATCTATCTATCTATCTATCTATCTATCTATCTATCTATCTATCTATCTATCTATCTATCTATCTATCTATCTATCTATCTATCTATCTATCTATCTATCTATCTATCTATCTATCTATCTATCTATCTATCTATCTATCTATCTATCTATCTATCTATCTATCTATCTATCTATCTATCTATCTATCTATCTATCTATCTATCTATCTATCTATCTATCTATCTATCTATCTATCTATCTATCTATCTATCTATCTATCTATCTTAGATAGTATCTACCTATATCGCCTCGCTTAATATAATACCACTTGAGAGAGCATGATTTGCTGTACATGCACTGAATAACATGATTCATTTTACCAAGTCAATTATTTTATATACCATCTGTATCACTGACCTACATGATAACAGTCTGACACTGATCTGTGGTTACATGTACACGTAGGCTACTCCGGTCAGCTGCCACAAAACCTTTCATCTATTCACCCTAGGTGAACAAAGGACATTAATATGATATTCACGCCTTGGGACTGACCGACAGACAGACCACGTGATTACGCCGCTGTAATTACAGCACCTGTAATTCTACGCCAGCTTTCTCTTCTATAATGTCCATTATAATACATGTATCTTTGAGTTCGGTAAAAGGTGTGAACTCGTTCCCCAAACAGCCACACCGAGTTAGGGCCCATTGCTTTTGGCGATGTTTACACCCCCACCCCCTTTCTCCCTTGTACGCTTTTCATAGGCTTGGCTTCAACCTCCCCCCCCTCACCCCCACACACACACGAGCGTACTGCCATTCAAAAGTTGAATGTCCAAGTTAAGGCCCTATTTTGAAGCTTTAATTAGCATTTTGCACCCATTATTTGTCCGTTTCATATGATATAATCATAGCTTGTATTCGCATTTTGCACAATCCTACGACCTATTTTATTGAAAATATTATTTTCCATCAAGTAGTAAAAAAAAAAAAAAACTACAGTTGTATTTCCATGTGCGCGAAATGGTGTTTCCGCACACATGGAAACATTCTCTCTATTTCATCATTCGAAGGGCTTTTGACGTTTCCTTGCAATGTATGAAAAGGCAGCCTGAGTGTGTGCCGGTCATGCTCGATGACACAAACGAAAATCCCAATACATGTAAATTGTAATGTAGGCCTTTTATGCACGGTACTTCTATCCCTTCATATATTCAGCTGGGTCTAGTTACACATGTATATGAATACATTAGTCGCATAGAATGTATTCTTAGGTCTTATTATTCCTAATAAAAAATAAATAATGATAAAAAGAACACGTTTCCACTAGGGGACACGGTGGTCTAGAGGCAAGATGCTCGCCTCTCAAGCCGAAGGTGCCGGGTTCGAATCCTGGTCGGTGCAGGCATGTTGGAATTTTTGGGATTTTTCTCATATTTTCCTGTCCCTGAACCCGTGGTAGGTAGGATCGAGCACCTAGTCCTCTCGGATAAAGACGAAAAACTCGGATGGCCCGTATGCACGTTGTACATGTTAGAGATACCTTGGCAGTTGGAAATCGAGAATAGCAGATGCAAGACACAAGAAGATACAGTACAGGGTGTCTAAAAATTATTTTTGCAACTTGGAACACAGAAGACTTGTAAAGATAAAAAACCCTGTCTAATTCGTCTCTCCGTATTCTGTCTGATTTGCAAACTTAAAATATTCTTAAGTTTAGTCTTCAAGTTATTTTCTCTAAATTTTCCTAAGTGGGTGTGAGATGGGGGGAGGGGGAGGAAGGGGGGATTGTCCAGGGGCAGCTTTCGAGCAGGAAGGGGGGGGGGTGTTGTCCGGATACCAAAACAAACAATGATAGATTATAACCAACAGACCGGCGCTGCACTAACGTGTCTGCTCCAGTTGTAACTGGGCTGCTATGACACTAAGGCAAATTTCCCAAATGGAATTAAGAAGTATACAAAATATATTAAAATACAAAAATATTAGACCTTTGCTTCTGTTCCTGCTACTGTTGTTTTTTTTTTTGGACTGATGACACACTGCGTCAAGGCCGTTTTGTCTTGGTTTAAGTGTGAGATGTGAGCTTGGGAGTTTGTTACAGGGCCTCGAGCACTGGCCAGACTGGGATGAATCTGCCACACTAGTTCACCGCGTCCAAGACATCCTTGACTCAGTGCGGTGTCAGCCTTATTCGAGTTGTTACGTACGGTAATTTGAAAATTGGATTAACTAAAGCTATGACTGCAAAGGATGACGTCAGATAAGGTTTTATGGGTGCATAATGTGTGTAGGCCTATGTCTTCATTGACGTGGGCGAAAGGGTGGATCTATGGAGTGGAGAGAGAGGAATTGAAGGGAGATGAGTATTATGAGATGAGCATGAATCATAATTGAAAATGGGGTTAATTACCATGAGTTTTGACTGGAGTGACGAAGGAATTATATGTATATCGCAGTATCCTATCAATACTATCATGTATCTATTCATGAGATAAGATAGGGTAAGATATAATAATTTATTATTTAGCAGCTGATAAGATGGGGTGAAACAGGTTAACATAATATAAGGGGGAGGGGGACAGAGGTACAACGAAGGTGTTCGGGCGTCAGAATGGACTAGAATTTAACTTTTTACAATCAACACACAGTGAAATGCCATTTTCATTCTCAAAATTGCACAGTGAACAACTTGTGAGATATATGAGCTGACTGGAGTGATGAAGGATTGTTTCGTAGTTTCATTGTTATGTTAATGAGACAAGAAGATGATTATAATGAGAAAGGGGAAAAGAAGTAAAGAATGAAAGAGCGAGCAAGGGTGGGAAATGGGGAAGGGGGGGGGGATGAGGGTGGGGGGGGGGGGGTTACGTCAATAAAAAGAGAGACAGATAGGTGGAAGATAAAAGAAAGGAAAGAAAGGAAAAACAGAGACAAAGAGAAAGAGAGAGAGAGAGAGAGAGAGAGAGAGAGAGAGAGAGAGAGAGAGAGAGAGAGAGAGAGGGGGGGAGAGGGAGAGGGAGAGGGAGAGAAACAATAATAATAATAATGGATGGCATTCATATAGCGCATTTATAATGGATGGCATTTGTATCCATTTAAAATGCTCTATGCACTTTACAGAAGCAACATGTCAACCACAGAGCAGAATGGGGCGCCTGCGAAGCGCTCAACACACTACACTGCTTCTTTACTCTCACTCTCTCTCTGCCCCTCTCTATCTCAGAGAAAATTGTAACGCAGCCTGTTAGGCGCAGTTCACAACTCACAGCTCAAATAATATTTGAATATTCATAATAATATATACTTAACAATGAATAATCAATTTTGTTCTTGCTGGTGGGGGGATGATATGGATAAGTTTTAATCTATTAATTTCAATTTTGCCCGGGCAGCGGCCTGTTCGGCCTGCTCTTTACGATTTCCAACTGCCAAGGTATCTTTAACGTGCGCAACGTGCACACGGGCCCTCCGAATTTTTCGTCCTTATCCGAGAAGACTAGGTACTCGATCTTACCCCACAATAGGATCAGGGACGGGAAAATATGAGAATAATCCCAATTTCCAACATGCCTGCACTGCCCGGGTTCTAAACCCGGGACCCTTGGTATGAGAGGCGAGCACCTTGCCTCTAGACCACCTTGTCCCCCAGAAAGAGAGAGAGAATTAATTGAGATGTTATACATGTAGTCATTATTTGTGTGGGGGAGAGGGAGAGAGAGAGAGAGAGAGAGGGAGAGAGAGAGAGAGATAGAGGGAGAGAGAGAGAGAGAGAGAGAGAGGGAGAGAGAGAGAGAGAGATAGAGGGAGAGAGAGAGAGAGAGAGAGAGAGGGAGAGAGAGAGAGAGAGAGAGAGAGAGAGGGAGAGAGAGAGAGAGAGAGAGATAGAGGGAGAGAGAGAGAGAGAGGGAGAGAGAGAGAGAGAGAGAGATAGAGAGATTCAGCCCCATTTCTCACCCCTGACTGACGCCATCCTGCCTGCTCACCTTCACCCCCCTACCCCCTTTCCACACCCACTCACCATTCCATTGGCAGGTGATGAGAATTTCCTGTAGGAAAGGTGAACTATTGGACCTTAGCCTTGTGAACAAGTGGGGCTAAATTTAGACCTCGGGTTAGTGACGTAGTGAAGGAAGTGGGTGCGTGAAGAATGAGTAAAATGGCAAAGATAAAATTAACACTGCTCAATTTAGGCTAATTCTTTGTATGTAAAACAATATTTTTAGGCGTGAAGGTATGACAGGTATTTTGTTCTGTCCAAAGAATTGAAGAGCTCAGCTCACTATCGTGCCTTAATCACAAACGGTTAAAACTTAAAATATAAAGCAAAATGTATTTTTCGTGCATGGTCAGACTGAAAACTTCGGCTTTTTCTGTGTGTCTCGTTTCCATAATAATTATAGATGTATGGAGAGGGTTCACCTCCGCCAAATCGCGAAACTATGTGGCTGCGGTAAACAAAGATAGTGTGCATATCTCTTTACTGTGGTTTGTTCATATTTTTGGGCTGATTAAAACTATTTACAACCGTTTGTAAGATCCTACGCTCCGCGGAAACGCACGAACGGATTACCGCACCGCTCTACTTTCCGCTCCATGCTAACAGTGGTTTCGCAAAGCCTCCCGTGTCTCGCAGTGCAAATCGACCAATAGTGAACCCTCTCTCTATATAATACTCTCTGGTACTAGTCTTTTTCGTTCAGTTATGAAAGGGTGTGGTGTGAACTGTTGCATTGTTGTCATGGATGATAAGCCCGCAAATCGATGGACGGAGTTTGGCGAATTGAACTGTCTCGGTATCCTGTGTTTGGGGTTAATGTGTTTTGTATAGAAGACTGGACACCAGCTGATCTTTATGCACAACTAAAGTGTTTGATTTGGGGTCAGGGAGTGATTTAGATCTTGAATAGGCCCGGGACACTTCAGGTTCCGTTGGTCCCTCACACACACAAACTGAAATAAGCGACAAATCACCAGGCGTACACATTAACCCTTTAACTTCTGATGCTATGAAAGCTAGATCTTCACGAATCCAGTTTATATTGAGATCTACTTATTTCGGTTGTTTTGAATGGTAACTATGAATCTGAATCACTCTACTGATCTGCATTTTAAAAGCTAGAAATGGAAGAACAAAACCTGACAGTGACGGGGGAATGAAGAACTTACTGCAATGCTACTTCCGTATTGAAAGGGTTAAAGTTGGTTTCCTGTATGTGATTGGAAATGGCAAGCCATATATAACACATGAAAAAGTAAACATTATGACCTACATATCTGAAGCAAATACATGTACATGTACATATCATTATATTATTAGACAGTCAGGTAATGAGACGAATGTTCCGTAAAAACAAGCGGAAAAAGTGTCAAGTGCAAAAAAAAGTATAAAAAATCGAGCTAATATGTTGAGGCTTTTTATTATAAATCTATCTATCGCTGCATGTATAAATATTCATATTGAGGACCAACTCGCCAGCATTCCCCCCCCCCCCCCCCCCGGTACATGGAAACTCCTAATGTAGTCCTTGCGTTACTCTTTTTTCCTCTCGACGTTTTTGAGATAACCCTCCAGATTCTACTACTACAACGATAATATCCCATTTACGGATAAAAAGGAAGACGTGAAAACTGTTTGCAGTGCTGAGATGCCGGTAGCTTGAACATACCCCAGCCTGTGTGAAGTTCGTCATCACGAACTCCTGACGTGTTCACCAGCTGTTCTCAAGGGCCAGATTTGCTCACCACTAACCTGTCAGCAAAGGCGGAATCCTACATAAAATGGAGGTGGGAGTTAGGGAAAGGGGAGGGGAGAAGAGGTGCAGATAGAATAGACTACATTCAAGAATTTCTATGGGTATTTTTTCTTTGAAGTTCATTCATTATGTGAGACAAAATGTCAACTTTACATAAAATATCGTAAAGCGTGTGGAATGGATGGGGAAGATGGAAAGGAAGAGAGAAAAAGATTATCACACCTTTTTGCAATATTACATATTAAATTCTATTCATCGGAATGAGATGATTTCATTAAGAGGCAGCTGCACAGCAGTTCTGTCTCAATGCAACCATACAGTAAGTTGAAGACTTGGGTCCAGTTTCGACTGGCATGTCATTTTTTAAATTTTCTCTTTGGTTAAATTCTGTACAAGTGCATGTTTTCCCGGCGTTAAAATTCTGCCCATGCTTATCTATTCTTTCCCCCTTATGCCCTACTGGCTCCCATGCCATGCACTCATGTTGTTTTTCTTACCATTGTACATTTGTTTTTATGCATGTACGTGTATTTAGTTTTCTTTCTACATGTATATTATTTACAATGGCCTGCTATACTGATAATGTTTCTCACCATCAGAATGAAGTTTCAATTTTGTTTGATACTATAGTCATAGAAGCTCAGATGAAACCAGGTATGATGCGTTGAAGTCTAAAACTAGTAAGACTGTTTCAATTTGGATTTCAAATAGTAGCTTGCTCAAAAAAAAAAAAAAAGTAATCTGTATACATAATTTATAATCATAAATGAATAAATAAATAGATAAATAAACAAATAAATAAACAATGAATAAATAAGTAAACAATGAAAAAATAGCAAATGAATAAATAAATAACAATATAATACATGTAATAATGGTAAATAAGTAATGATACTGAAAAATAATAAGCCACAGTTTTAGAAATACTAATAAAATACCGGTAAATAGATTATTAATGGTCAACAAAATTTGTGAAGCGCTCCAGGGAAATGGTCCACATTGCCAATTCTTTTCAAAACTGAGTTAAGGTTATATTATTGTGAAAGTACATGTACAAGCTGTCCTGAGAAGACAACACTTTATTTCATGTAACAATGTTGAGGCTTGACCAAGTTATGGCTATTTCAAGAAATGGTCACTTTTGAGAAAAACGCATTTAAAGTCTACCTAAACTTAAATAGACCATTAGATTGGATCAAAAACGAAGAAAAAGAACAACACTTATTTATAGGCAGAATTCATTAAAATCCTTCTATCAAGGCATGAAAAAAAAAATGATTAGGAATCTATTTACACCGAAAACTGATATAGAACCGGAAAGTCACCATCCACCTATTTTTGGCTCTATCTCGAAAGTGTGGAGCGCGACATATGGACCATTTCCCCAGAACGCTTCAAATTTACTTTCTACATGACGTTTTATTTAGCAGCCATGTCAGGTAGTGCTGACCTAAACTAAATACATGTATGCCGTAGTTAATTTGTTATTCCTTCTCCTTCCGCCCATGCACATGAGTAAATGTTATTTATAGACGTCATTTGAACGATTTCTGCCCAATGAGTTCAGAAATCTTACACGATGTTGAAAAATGCTGTGAGTGAGTTGCAAAACCAGGAGAAGATAATGTCGTAGAAGATAATGAGAGCCTTTCATCATTTTGGCTTTTTCGTTGTCATCCTTTTCTGTTTTCTTTCTTACTGGTAGTGAATTTATCTACATTTTAAAATCTTGGGTTTTCTTTATTGCCTTTGTGTGTGTCTTTTTCTTGCAAGGGATATGACATTTTAAAGCCTATGACAAGCTCCCAAAAGTGCATTCCTACTGCCTCTGCCTACCCTTATTTCGAGTCCTTTATTCCATGCATCATTACATTTTTATGCAGTTACATTGCACAGTACATGTATTTCAATGTGGAGTGGCTCAGTATACTGGAGACTCGCCATCAATTGAAGAATGCAGTGGAGACTTTTGCTCACATGTCATACTACGTGTAAAGTTTACATGTACTGTACATCAAACCCACTTTGTGATTGCTCATAAAAACTCGTTACAATCTGCACTGGCAAGGCTCTAGCCATGAGGGTACCGCCCCACAACTCAGTGGTAAACATGAATTCATTTTAAACTAAAGGCACATGCAATAATTACAAGGAGAGATAAAAAAAAATGCATGTAAATAAAAAAAAAATGACATACTTAGAATTATGATTAGGATAACTTTATTTATCTTTTTGTTGCGTTTTGGTGACTACCCCATTAATCCCTGTTCCCTCTCTTGTACTTTTCCTGATTGTTATTGTTACAAATAATAATCTGTTCATTTGCATAATCAATTTTAAAGAAAAATACGTTTGGACCCAGTCACTACGTTTAATTGAATATTGTGCAATGGAAACTGTAAATTAGAACAATTAGACTACAACAAGTTTCGAGATGTGTTTTTAGTGATCCTATCATGTGTACTGTACCTATTACACAATGTACACCTCACGCTATTACTATTAGCACTAACAGAGAATTATGGACTGGGCCCGTGCTCTGGGGCGCCGCCCATGGGAAGTTCAATCCTTTGCATTGCGTCAATCGCGTGCTCGCTCACAAGGAAGCGCAAGGTGTTCAATTTAAAGGGAGGCTGATGAATTACGCAAACTGTGTGTGCGAGACTGGTTGATAACAGTTACAATGGGCGATATTATACATGTAATTGATCTCGGTAATATCCGTCTCGCCACATACATGTACTTACTCGCCAAGATATCGATACACATGTACGGTACTTTTTAAATTTTTATTTCGAAGACCCAGAGGAAAATACCGGTATTATATTACATGTATCCGGTAGGCCTATTTCCAGTGGACTTCGTAGTTTTTACGCTGCTAAAAATGCATAAAAACACGAGCACATGTACATGCAGCTTTTGCACAGCAGCAGATTTGGTACGCTGCATATAAAAACTACTGCAGCGGAGCGAACCTCTTTGAAAAAGAAAACGAGCGCACAAACCTCAGTACAATGTTAATTCAAAACATTTAGAGTTTTCAAACGAAAATTAAAAATAATAAATAAATAAAAAATTATTTAAACAGTTGACTCGTGGGCTAATTTAAGCTAATGGTGACTGCAGGTCTTTGTTTTACGGGGATCGCTGTTCTAGGCATTTACACCTCACCTTTTCTTGTTCTTGCTTGTACTTTACTTGTTTCTTTGCTATTGTTACAGTCGTCTTTCTGGCTTTGTTAGCACTCACAATGGTGGTAATTATGTACATGTATGTACAAGAACATATATAAAATAAATAAGTTATGGCTGTTTTTGGGTCATGCGGCCAAAAAACTCACCTGATTACTGATACATGTACAGTGTCATGTGTATAGTATACGTTTGCGTCCTAACTGACCCTTGCATTTTAGCGTACACTCACTGTACAAACAAAACCTAATTTGACCTAAACAGTTACTCCGTCGAATATGTAAGTACATGAAGATCTTTTTTTTTTCGGGGGGGGGGGGGGGAAGAGGGGGGCTCAGATTGAAGTGCGATTTGGTCTGTAAGTGTAACCATTGTGAGCATGACTCAGTGAACTTTATGTTCCATACAAACAAATGGATACATGAATAAGAACTGAATTTATAAAAAATAAACAAATAAATAAATAGATAAGTAAATACATACATGTAAATGAATAAATTAATAGGTAAAATGTGTACATCGATCTTAACATCTCATAGAAATCTGATAATGTATACATGTACAATGTAGATAACGAAACAATCAGACAGAAAATGTGTAGGCATGTTGGATTTGAAGTGGGCGTTGTTTTGACTAATAATTATAAGAACAAACAATCTCTCTCGCCAAACCAGGGCCCGATTTAGACTTTGGGGATGGGGTCGGGGCACTTCACGTTCACCGGGCCCCTCCTTAAAAAAAAAAAAAATTAAAATTAAAATTAAGGGCAAATCAGTAGATTGACACATTGAAGTCCGTTTATTGTATGTAATCGGAACTGAGAAGTTGCACATGCATAGAAAAGTTAATTGAGTAATATATCTGAAGTAAATACATTTACATTATATACATGCCTGCAAAACTCCACGTAGATTTTAAAGTAAGGCAAATTACAAAGTAATTGTAAAAAAATTGCAACCGGGAGGAATGGAGGAAGCTGGTTGCAAAATCTTTTGTGACACCCCAACGGTCTCCTAAGACTGGGATACACAGAGATAGAGAGTGAAAAAAAAAAGAGACAGAGAGAGAGAGACAGAGAGAGAGATAGAGAGAGAGAGAGAGAGAGAGAGAGAGAGAGAGAGAGAGAGAGAGAGAGAGAGAGAGAGAAGAAAATGACAAAGAACTACACTGTACATATACTTATTCTTTAGTTTCTGCCAATAACATTGACTGACTCAGCAGTTTACACGACAAAGTTAAACTCATTATTATATTTTTGTAGGGGTGGGGGGAGCTTTGGCAAGGGGCACATTGCCCCCCCCCCCCCATAAATCCGGCCCATTGCAAAGCGGATGTGATTTCTGCAGTGTCACCGTGGTGTTATTTTACATGATGGTATCATCAACATTTTTATTTACATGTAAAATGTAATACCACATGATGAGTCAAACAAACACTCAGGGTGCAGTACAGTTTCCTGCGGATGTGTAGCCACACGACATGGTTTTTACTGGTTTCAGACTGTAGTATCCATGTAACAAGGGGGGAGGGGGGTGATAGCGATAAGGAGTGTGCGTGTGTCTAGAGACAATTGCGAACACAGCTATTGTTCAGTTCCCGGATTGTATACAAGATTTTCCCGAAACACTTTGCAAATTTTATATAATTTACCCCCCCCCCCCCCCCACTCAACAAAACATAGGTGCAGAAATACATGTATTGAGAATGTCCCATTTTACAAAGCAAATACATATACAATGACATGTATTTTTTCCCCGAATACAAGTACATGTACCAAGGCATGTTGACAATACAATATTAATAAATTATTGTCTTTTTTTTTTTCAGATCTTCATTACTCGCACAATGCACTCAATGTATACATGTACATGTAACATTTCTACAAAATATACAAGTATATAATATAAAGCACAGAATTATCTGCGGGTTATCCACGCTGATTCAAATTTGATGTCTCCCTGCCAGCCGAACGTTTCATTGGTAGAGCGATGGTTCAGAAAACAGGACTCTCGCCTTTGACTTCCATAAGTGATTTGCATACATGTATATTATATATAATATTAATATACATGTATTTATTTGACCTCTCTTCCTATTCAGGTTTTTAATTATCTGTCACTAGTGTCAGGTTTCTGGGTGATTTTTAGGTACAGTGCTACAGACTGTCACCCCCCCCCCCCGGCTTTTTTTTTTACCCTTCTCACGTAGGTTCAGGACTCTGTCAGCTAGGCACTACTACAATTAAGAACTTATCTAATGAACTGGCAACTCAAATTAAACAGATACACGTACATGTAATCTATATATATATTTCAGTAACTTGCAACCTTTGGCATGACTAACTGACCAAACTATACACTCTTCAGGTCTTAAATTTGGCAGGAAGGTGGCAATTGAGATAAGGAAGATGATGGCTATAATTAAAAGTTGTTTACTTCATGTATGTATTTTTAAAAAATAACAATGTTTATTGCCATGTAACATCTGTATTGTTGCATGTTTGTTTCGTAATATATTATAGTACCGTGCATGTCATAAAAAGTAACCATATCAAGCGTTCAGTTTGGTGCGTAGTGTTCTGGTGCGCATGAGTTCTGAAGCAAGACTGTAGTTTATTACCTTTATTATATGAGAGGAGGAGGGGGGGGGGGGGGGAGCACATTATTGTTTATTCCGGGCGATGCCCGGTTGGTCATCTAGTTCCATATAAGCCACTGATATGATTAGCTGGTGAAGATTACAACGTACATGTATTATATTATTATAACATAATTATTCGCATTCGTAAAGAGGTCCGAAGATCAATACAACACGGCGTCGTGTGGGTATCGTTACAAAACAAACGTATAGATATGTAGGGATAATCACCTACATGGTACTGTAGTAAAGGGTCTCGAGTGTGACCTGAATTTCTTAACATGGAACAAGCTTTCTGTACGTGTAACAGTGACGACAGTAATAATAAGCCCAGTGCATTCATTGGCATCGATAGCAGAACAAAAATTCAATATTGGTGTTTGAAGCAGTTTAATCCTGGAATTATTACGAGGGGGTATAGTTGGAACTTATGGGAAATGTTTGGACGGACAAAGAAAAGAGTGCACATACGTAACTTGGGTAGACAAAACAATGTGAAGGTAGTAGGATAATACATAGTGTATACTCGTATCTTTGCACTGATTGTAGGCTAAACAAGAAACAAGTAGGCTACATGCAGGTCTAACTCTAAACGCACAGTGGCCTGTTGCTTCGTTTCTTTAAATTGTTTATTGGCAGGCAGAATTCAAATTCCAAAGAAAATTTTTTTGGACAAGTGCGGATAATGTAGGTGGGTAATCTACAGAAATATAGCGGTAGGCTAATTGTTTGATTGATGGGAATCAGAATCCTATCACATCGGGGATCCCCATAAATGCTCCTATCACAGCTCCAATAATTTGAGGGGTTTTCTACTACACGTAGTATACACTGTAACTCCATGTAATTGTCCCAGCGACCAGTTGGTTCCATATTAATTTGTTGGGATCGTCCAGCCTTGACGCACATTCCTCCCTCGCTCAGTTGGTATCCCGCCTCCATAGTGGTGTCGATTTCAGTGTAATGAATACAAATGCGTTCATCCAGATACCAGCAAGTGAATTGTCTTAATAATATAATATTAAATTGTGCTTCAGATGTGCGTCTCTATAAACTACACGTAAGAACATGTACTGTGCTACGTAAATTGTAAAATGCATTTTGAGGAGAACAAAACTCTTACGGTAGTCGATCGTGCACAATGATTGTATCGATAATACACTGTATTCACCCCAGCGAGCAAGAACATTTCAAATGAACAGTAACTTCCAATAGCGATATGCCCAGCTTGCGAACGTGTGGGTGGCAGTCAATCAATCATTCATGGTCGTGTGAAACTAACGGTGACGTCAACGTTTGCACTTGCTTTTCTGTTCTGTTTTTCTCATCTTTGTTTTCGACTATGTGTGTGTGTGTTAACGTAGTGTGAGTGGTGAGAAAGTAAAGTCAGTGTCACTAGATCGCCCGCAGGATTATATAATGTGACGAGTGTTTTGGGCCCATGCTAAGTTAAACTGTGATGGTTGTGAAATCCCGTTACCGTTACACTTTACAGTATTACGGTACAGCGCAATGACGGAGACTGAGATAAGACATTATGGCGTTTTCTTTACTTAATACTATTGTCAGTATACATTTTGTATACGTATTATTTTTTGGAAGTGGTTATAATAATATATTACATAATACATGTATGTGGTTGCCTCCATATTGGTCTCCCCCCCCCCCCCCTCGTGATTATACAGCTGCCTCAACATTCTGCAATTCCTGTTTTAATCTTACTTATAGTTATAGTAGGGCCTACGTAGTATTGACTATTGACACCCCCCCCCCCCAAAAACAACAACAACAACAACAACCCCAAACTTCATTAAAATTAAGTAGAGATTGACATCATAATAACCGTACATGTATTTAAATGATTGGTACTTTGCTTCCACTCCAATTCCTGCTACTGCTACACACTTATGCACGTACATGGCATTGAGTTATAAATGATGCCTAATTCTTAATTTCTTTTTGCTGTAATCTTAGGTAGGGCACAACCTTTAATCTTTATACATGTACAATAATAATACATGTATAGACCTATGTCAACAATAACAATATACATGTAGCTAATAGGTCACACACAAAAAACAAAACAAAACACCAGAGTACGTCACGTACATAATAATATGTAAAATTAATATTGTAAATAAATACATGTACTGTACAGTATACAACGGGAAGCTGGCGAATGTTTCAGTACTCTGTTGTGACCAGCATCGAGCTCATAGGAGGAAATAATAAAGGTGTTTATCAGATCTGTTGCTTTTGTTCTGTTTCCTAAAAATTATTTAAAAAAAAAAAAAAATTCATTCATCCCAACCCGTGTGTGCACTGTGCTCATTTGTGTTGAAAAATGAAACTCGTCTGTAACCCTGTAATCCAAATCTCACAACTCTCCATTCGGTGTTACAACTTACAACTTACGTGGTGCAAGTAAAAGTACATGCCAGCCAAATTTTTTTTATCATTCTCAAGCATGAGACATAGAAACACCGTCTAAGTGTATACATGTAATATTAGGTAGACCAAACTGCCCCGCTGAAGGGGCGAAATCCTGTTTTGGCATAATCTTAGGCCGGCATTACAAGGATACTACTACAGCCGTGAGTAAAACAGCGTGTATTCTACAATCAAAATACAGTTAAATTCTTCCTCTGTCAAAGTATATTATCTTTTGTAATGTTTAATGTGTGTAGCCTTGTGTTTTTATTGCTTGAACAAGACATTCTTGCCGTTTTCGCCCTCAGCCGCACATACCGATTTGACCCCACCATAACAAAGGATCGCGGAGAATCGCGCCGATGTAGAGCACGTGTTTGAAAATAACACACAGAAAGCCAGATAAAAGAGGTTTAATTAAATGTATTTTTCATCCTGCTTTAAGTTGAAATTCCTTTAAAAATCGTTTGTTGATCGAGGAACTGGCGGAAACTTTAATAGATCAGGATTAAAATTATACACTAATGAACCTCAGCCTGTGAATTTTCAGGGTGTGTCAAAATGAGACTGAGGGCATGTTTCGGCGCAAAGCCCTGACTGTTTTTATAGACCCACCTAATACTTAATTTCGTCACCCTTTTCTGACACTCAGTGCTAAGTCAATGGCAACGCGGTTGACCTCCTTTTCAATAAAAAAAAAAATGAAGAACAGTATTTTTGTCTCCCTTGTAAGAGTTCACACAGAATTGATGTCGGATGAAGTTTGATGACTCAATAAAGTAAAATGAGATGCTTGCACTATATTTGTACCTCTCTAAACAAATTGAGCGTAATGTACACCCACTTGACTTGGAAACTGATAATTTCTAATGCTGTGACTCAATAAACAGATATCTTATGGGCGGTTAAAGTTGGACTATTGTGCAATTTACAAAAGGTAGCAAATTTGAGGTGCTTTTTCACTTTTAAAAATTCCATAACTTTCAAACCCTTTAAGCCAGAATGACAAATTTGGTACATATGTATCAAAATTTTTAGAAAAGCAAGCTGCTCTCCATCAGATTAGACAATAGCTGGTGAGGTGTGGTAAAAAGTAAAAATCCGTTTGGACTACCAATATTATGCACTCTGATTAATTATGAATGCATTGACTACTAATAAACTGCATACAGTAGGCCAACATGTACATGTATGTATGTATTAGTACATTATTACATGTACATTTGTAGCAGAACAAAAACTCGTCTTTCCATAGCTCATTATGGCACAACTACTATTGCCTGTTAATGTTAAGAGTAGCAAACTATCATTCATAGCGACACCAAGTACATGGTGTTATCATTATTATCAAGATACATGTCACCACAGCGTATTTGAAATTTGCACACCTCAGTTTTACTTTTTTGTGTGAAATGTTTGTAGTTTTTGTTTTGGCTACGGGTACTACATGTTGTAATGGCCTTGGGATTTTAGTAACTTGGTGTACTACTGTGTAACTGTGACGTGCCCCCATCATAGTAATTGTATACTGGATTCGCAAGTGATCATGTATTGACTGCCTCTAAATTACTCTAATTATTTGGTTGCTCCTTCACGGCTTCACCCTTCAAACGTCAAGTGGATGACCTCTATTCCAGTGTTTTTCTTTACTCAAAAAAGTGTAAAGCTGTTTTATGAACGATAGAGAAAATACATCTTAAAAGTAGGCTACATGTAGTTATTTTTATTGTGTGCTGACACTGCATACTTGCTTGCCAGGTGTGTGCATGTGTGGTATTTGGACACAATTTTGTAAGATGTGCAAAAAGCGTGACATTACTGGTGTTTTTCTTTTTGATTTGTATTTTGTTTCATCATCAAATTTTGTAACTTTGTTGAAGAACATCACTGGATTATGGAGAATATCCTCAAGTTCGCTGTCACCCTGATACACAGATTTGTATTGTTTCTTATACAGCAGTGAACAAAATTCCTCAACATTATGCTTTTTAAACATGACTGTTAGTGTTACAATACATTGACGTGTTTACAGCCATGCTTTGAAGTGCATATGTGCCATAAAAAATGGTTGCAGATTTAATGTCACATATATGTGAGTGTGCATGAGAAAACCCACAATATGTCGACAGAGCTGATTTTGAGAAAAACGGCTTTGAAGAGAAAATATGGGTCCGACACAAACTTCCAACTTGGCTGTTGTTTAGGGGACCGTGGCATGTTACAGGGTAAACTGTAGACGAGCAGTGAACACTACTCACTATGATCTCTATAATGGCTTTGTGATTAGACTACGGTCTCCTAACAAACTCAAAAAACTTCCGACTTGGCTGTTGTTTAGGGGACCGTGGCATGTTACAGGGTAAACTGTAGATGAGCAGTGAACACTACTCAGTGTGATCTCTAGAAGGGCTTAGTTATTAGGCTACGGTCTCCTAACAGCAATCACTCCAATATTAATGGGTCAATTAGCTATTGCCACTTTTAAGATTAAATGCCGTTTTCTCAAAATCTTGTTTTAGGGGGGTCACTGACTGAATTTATCAGAAATATCTTGTCTCTTATTATGTGTACAGAACTCAAAATGTCATGTTTGCGACTTATTGCGGGTTTTCTCATGCACACTCACATATTGTTGTAAACAGTCAACCTTATGAACATGGAATAACGGTCTAACTCTCCCTAGATGAAAGATTACTTTCATGTCTATTCTCTCAGCCTACTAACAATGATGACGACATCACGCTAGCAATCAATCATTCTGGCACAGGGAAAAAATGAAAGAATATAAATTTCAGTGTCCAAATGTTTAATTGTCCACTATTGTCAACAAATACATGAACTTAGTCCTCCTCTTCCTCTTCATCATCCTGGTTAATCTGGAAGTACCGCAGCTCAAATGCTTCTTTGGATGATGCCACAACACGCAGCCAGTCACGCAAGTTATTCTTCTTCAGGTACTTCTTTGTGAGGTACTTCAAATATCTGCAAAAATAAAAACAATTTTTAAAATGTTTAACACATCTTCTGACATGTAACACAGATATGGATATGTCACAGATAAAAATGTAACAAAAATTGCCTAACGATGGAAAGAAAACTGGCATACTTCTAAAACATGCCATTGCAGACAGATTCATTACAAATTCTGCTATTCACAAAGAACATATCTACACATCTGCCACTAATAACTTGTCATTGCCAGATGGACGAAGGTGAAAGTTGTTTAACATCAGAAAAACAAAATGGCTCAACTCAAGATAGCCTCAACATTATCACACAGCAAATTCCCTTTTATAATTACAACCACCAAAACTGCATCTGATCCCGTTTGTATAATTTGCCAGGATCAGAATGCAAGTACCGGTACTAGGAATTTTTCGAATTATGTGATTACAAATGAAGACTACAGGGGAACATGCGGGTTGTCAAAAAAGTGAAGGTTTGGAGAAATTGGCATTTCAAACTTAGAAAGTTCATAAGTTGAAAGGACAATGCCGTATCTGAATTTGCTCCTACTGCTGGACAATGGCTGTTTTTCACTTAATTGGTATGACAGGAACAAAGCTAGGTAACCATAAAACTTGCATTTTGTGATAACTGACATTCTTCCCATGCAGTCTGTTAATATTAGCTGGACAAAGAAATCAAGCCAATCATTATGACAGAACCAACAAATTCTTGGGGTGGCGAAATTCAATCTTGGCAGTAATACAGCAACTTTTAGTTCTTACATAAAAATTTGTTTCTGAGAAATTTGCAAGAAATGAAAGTTACACCTGGGATTGAAGCATTCCCATGTCGTACTGGACCCCCCCACGATAGACCAATCTTACCTCTTAGAGAAGGGGATTTCGCTTGTCAGATTGATCTTATTCTTCTGAAGCTCTAAGGAGACATTGTTTCCAAAGTTTTGTGTTTTACCATCAACCTTGATGCGCTCCTGCAGATACTTCTCCTGCAAAGACAGAAATGGAGCAGCGTGAGCCACCCCTCAGGTATTAGGGAAGATGGCCCTAATATGACACTAGGGAAGATAACCCTAGTGTTGTTGACAAGCATTAATTCAGTAAGATTCTGAAAAATGATGCCAAACTCATTCAACCACTGATAAATCTCATGGGGAAAAATATAGGCTTACTAAGAAACAAGTACACCCCCCTCCAAACAGCTCTACTAAATCATCATGTACATTCTGAACTAGTGTCACCATGCACCGTATGGTTTAAAATCCTTCAATACAATCCTTGACAACACTGCGTTACTGTCAATGGGAGTGAGGTCTTTTCGTTCTTCTTACTCCAGATGCGTCGTTTTCAACTCACTTAGCCTTGATGCTGATTATGGTGTTTTAAAGATAGATTACCACAAACTTTCTGTATCGCGTGCAAGTGTTCACAACGAACATGTGTCCATTTGTTCTTTAACTTCACTGACCAGCATTGAA
This sequence comes from Onchidella celtica, assembly GCA_963931925.1. Lineage (NCBI taxonomy): Eukaryota > Metazoa > Mollusca > Gastropoda > Systellommatophora > Onchidiidae > Onchidella > Onchidella celtica. Next base: position 822,270 of record OZ007578.1, on the reverse strand, counting down.
GTTTCATTGCTGCACTAAAAATAATTCTGTTAGCTGCTGTCTGTTGCTATAACAGGTTTCTGTGGCTCCTGTAGTGACTGATGTCACATCAGCATGCACTATCATTTGAAGTTACTGAGTATTCATTTAAATGTAAATTTAAGACTTCTTTATCCACCAGACTCTGTGGCATGAAATTGTGTAAATCTCCCAACATTCTCTTTGATGATTTAAAGGACGTACTGATTGCCTCCCTTTTTTTAAAATTGCGTTTTCATTGTACAGCCACACACACACACAACCCATCTGATTTGGTGTCACATTGGAACCATTATGGGGACAGATATCTAGTATGAATACTCATCAGACGAGTCATCTATCCATCAATGTATGCACATGAAATGCATGGAGACATTAGATATCTGGTGTGAACAGGTAGTTTTCAAAGAATTTGTCTGGGGCTTGAGGAGTGCATTTATGAGCCTTGTTTCTGTTCCCATAGTATTGAAAAGCGATGTAATACCCCGACACACAGACACGAGTAACAAACATTCCCATTTCCCACCGAGGTGTTGGGTAAATTTAAACCAGGACTGAAAATTTTAAACAAAAATTCAAGTGAGTGCATACCATGGACATTAAAGTTGCTGCATAGGCGTGACAAATGCTCTTCAAAACTGGTGGAAAGCACCAATGAAACACTGTTCCAGAATCTCCAACAAGCAAAGTCTTTAACACTAGTTAAAGTCCCAGAAGAGGAAAAACAAAAAACCTAAACAACTTACAAAGTTGGTAGCATCCATAATGCCATCTTCAACTGGGTGGGTGCAGTCAATGGTGAACTTCAGGGTGGTCTTTTTCTTCTTGCCACCCTTACCAGACTGGGGTTTGCCTGGGCGTTTCACAGCTTTCTGTTGGTTCACACAGATACATTGTTAATAATGTTAATTAAAAGAGGCCCCTGGTAGTGGTACTATAGAAACTATAAGGGAAGAGTGCTACCTATTTAAAAAAAAATTTCATTACTATACCAGACTATTTTTCTGCAGTTCATCTTCAAGAAATCATGATAAAATAAATGGTCTTTGTCTCTTGTGCTTTAATTCACTGAAGACGCAAGCTGCCATGGGCGGTTCTCGCTGCCCAAACAGGGTCAACTTCTGGAATTTTTTCCCCGTCTATACCACTCTTGTTAGAGTGACGGGAACAATCCAACAGTACACTGAATGAGTCTTTCATTTCGTTTCATGCAAAGTTCCACATTGCACAAAGTCAGATTGTAACTTTTCAAGTAATGGAATTAGAATGGAGATCACCTGACTCACAGGGAATTTTATCTGGGTTGCACGGAGCCTTGCCGATGTGCGATGACAAAGTGGTTTGGTTTGTATGAAAACATTCGCTGCTAGTGCTACGCCTCATTACGCTTGATAATGAATTAACCAGTGAAATCTTCATCTCCAAGTCTCTAACCAATAATCTGACTTATGATACCAAACGGACAGCTGTAATTTTTGTGAGAACAAAGCATGATAACTAGACTCGCCCCCCAAGCCCTATAAATGGTTTCATCCAGATTGACATATATACTAATGAACCATCTTGGGCACTAGGTAAAGGCCATTGCAGAGCTTGTTTCTGATTGGTTCATACATACAGACAACTTGAGATGATGGTCAGCTTGTGAGAAAATTTTGCAAATTTGTTGACTAACACTACAGTTCGCATGTCGATGTACACCTTTATGGTGTAGGGAGAGTCTTTGAAAGCTTAAGTCTTTGTGAGTCCGACCAGTAGTTAACATCTAGTCACAATGCCTTTGATTTACTTGCTCCTCATAGAGGACCTGATAAGTGAAAATATGGCATGTGTGCTCAGTTTGACCATGTTATGTTTACATGCCCACGCACAGTGAACACCTGGGAAGTCGTATTTTGGCGCCTCCCGCAGCATGAGGGTTAACAGGGAATCACCGAGCTGCATGTTTACTCTAACAACATCCCTAAAGAAGTCAGAAGACTAACTAGATCTAGATCTAGATCTAGCTCTAGTATCTTCCACACAGCTGCTCAGAAAGTTGTCATTGTGTTGATCCGTAAGCCTGTAGTGTAATATACTCCCCTCCCCCATCGACCGGTATCAAATCAGCCCACGTGTCAAGCTGGCGGACTAAAGCAGTGGGACCACTAAATGTTACTAGTGTCATGACCCAAGTTCATCAATACATGTGGAGAATATTACTTATTAGGGAGTATGATATAAGGTAGACTACCAGATGAGGTAGATCTAGCCTACACAATAATAATAGGCTGTAAGTATAATACTTAATAGGCCTAGGTGTGAAATGAAGGCTGTGTAAATCACGTGGCACCCCTCCCCAATTTTTAGCAATAGCCAATCATCAGGAGTTCAATACAGATCTAGACTCTATTTGTCGTCGTCTAGAGAGATAGTAAAGTAGCCTAAACCAACATCCATCGCCATGTGCATGACCCCATTGGCCTAGGGGGAGGACTTCCGAATGCGTTCCATAACTCGACAAGTGCATAAGGCATTGTCAGATTGATATGTAACGACATGAGGGTCTAGTCAGTTTGTATCATCGAGGCCGTAGGCTGATGTTCGTCTGGGCAGTAGAGTCAGTTGGGGTCAACCCGGCCACCAGCTCAAACCGGCCAGGACGCAATTAATTGTTTCGTCTATCTTTATTTACTGATAACGTACTTTTTACTGGTGCCCACGTCTGCCGGGAAGGTTATTCCGTCGAAGTGAAGTGCCACCATTTATTTGGGCAAGCAAGTTTCAACTTTTCAGTGAAAATTCTCCAGGAAAGGTGAGTCGACGTCAATTGTTGTGGGTTGCAGTGAATGAGAGGAAGTACGAAGTTAATCCGGAAACGCTTTTATTATGAGAGCTTCCGGGATGATCTTTTTCGTTTAAAGTTAGAAAAGGCATGTGAAATGATGAGTGAATCAGTTGACGGTGTTCTACTTTCATTTTAACCCCATGTTGGGGTGGCCGGTTTGAGCTAGATGATTTGCCGTAATTTTGCTCGAACCGACCGGGTAGATTTTATGGTTTTAAAAAGAAGTGTTTCATGTGTTTTAGAGATTTTGAAGTTATTGAAGGTCTACTTGCGTGCGTGTGTGATTTTATTTCCGTGTGTGTCATAGAATATAATTGAATATAATAGTGTGTGTATGTGGGTGAGTGGGGGGGGGGGGGTGTCGTCGGTCTGTGTTCGTGTGTGTTACTCTTCTTGTGGATGTTTGAGCTTTGAATTTAATTTGTCTCTACAATATGACGTTTCAGAAAACAACAATGACAAAACCACAAGGGCCGGCTGCAAAATACAGCCAGGCCATCCTGGAGGAGGCACTTGATGCCATTCAATCAAAGGCTTTGTCTGCCCGAAAGGCGGCAATCAAATACGGCGTGCCGAGATCGACCCTTCAGGACAAGCTGTTGGGAAGATATCCTGTGAGGAGAGTTTCCCATACAGTTCTGGCACCTGATGAGGAGACAAAACTCGTGAAATGGATGGTGATTTGTGCCCGCCTCGGTGAAGGTAAAGACCGTGGGCAGCTATGCCGGGCCGTCCAAAACATCCTGAATGCCGAAGGGCGACAGACAAAATTCAGTAACAACAAACCAGGGTACCAGTGGTACAGAGCATTCATGGACAGGCACAAAGACAAAATTAGAGAGAAGAAGGCTATGACACTGGGGGAACAACGGGCCCAAGTCTCTGAACACAAAATTCGTGCTTGGTTCGAGCACACCAGAAAAATGCTGTCAAGTGATGGTGCCATCATTGAAGATGTTCCACCAACCAACATATTTAACTTTGATGAAACGGGATTCCCATTCTTTTTAGGCGGATCAACAATCATTTCTGACATTCAGTCAAAGCATCCATATCAGAGAGGATCAGACTCCAAGACCCAAGTCACCGTGTTAGGGTGCATCTCCGCTGCTGGGCAAGTGTTAAAGCCTACTGTCATTTTTCCAGGAGCACGGTGGACCTTTAAGCCATGGGAAGAGTTTGATGCAGATTTTACCCTGACACCGAATGGGTGGATCAACAGCACCGTATTCATGAAGTGGCTTCGCTACACGTTTTTGCCAGCAGTTGACCACTTTCAGCGACCAGTTGTACTTTTCCTCGATGGATATTCCAGCCATATGAGTCGAGAGGTTTACGATTTTGCCCAGGAACATTCCATCACAATATATGTCTTGCCCTCACACTCATCTCACATTATCCAGCCTCTGGATCTTGTGTTTTTTGGGTGTCTGAAACACGAGTGGAAGCTTGCTGTCAAGGACTACAAAGCCATATCCAGATTCGCACAAGTCACAAAGCACACATTTACAGTTGTCTTTGCTGATGCCTGGAAGAAAGCATACAGTCCTGAAAAACTAGTCAATGCCTTCAGGGCATCGGGCGTGTGCCCTTGGAATCCTGATGCACCTGATTACAGCAAATGTGAGGCAAGTGCTCTGTATGCCAAGGAAATGGAACTGCCACCACCTGTTGACACAATCGTTGAGGCCACCAGCCAAGAAGACCCTGATCTCCAAACCATTGACTCTGCCTCGCCATCAGGAGATGCTCTCCCGCCCATTGACTCTGCCACGCCATCAGGAGATGCTCTCCCGCCCATTGACTCTGCCTCGCCATCAGGAGATGCCTCTCCCGCCCATTGACTCTGCCACGCCATCAGGAGATGCTCTCCCGCCCATTGACTCTGCCACGCCATCAGGAGATGCTCTCCCGCCCATTGACTCTGCCTCGCCATCCGGAGATGCTCTCCCACCCCCTGACATCGTAGTCACTGCATCCTCATCATCAGATGTTACAGATGTTCCCCCACCCCCTGCCACTGCACCATCGTCGTCATCTGAAGCTGGCACAGAAGTTCCCTCGACACCAACTCGACCAGCAACTGTCAGGGACGAGTCTAATGTTGCTTTCCATCTGTCTCAAATGATAGACCACATCATGGCTTGCGGATGGACATCTGTTGACATGTTCCAGATCTGACGCCGCCAGTTTGCAAATGTCCAAGCAACACCATCCGAGCCAGACTATGGTAAATACCTGGAGTTGTGGAAGAAAATTTCCCTCCTCCCAATTTCGACAACCTCCCCATACCCACTTCCTCTGGTCGAAAGTCCAACAAAGCAAACAGAATTCAGCCCCCCTCTTACGTATCCCATGCATTCTTTAAGGAGTTCTACGAAAAGAAAGAAAATGGCACAGGAGGAGAGAAAGGCAGATATGATGAAGAAAAGATGGAAAAGAAGCGATTGGAGAGGGAAAAGAAAAAGACTGAGAAGTTAGAGAAGAAGCGGATGGAGTTGATGATGAAAGGGAAGCGGAAGGGGAAGGGCAAAGGCAAGAAGGGAAAGCTGGCTGAGAGTGAGAGTTCGGATGGGGAGGAGCATGAAGCCGTTGTATTTGATGATAGATCTGATGAGGATTTTGACCTTTTTGACCTGAAGGATGTGGATGAAAGTGTTTGTGCTGTTTGTGAGAGTGACAGGGACCTGGATGGTTGGATAGGGTGTGAGTGTGGAAGGTGGTACCACAAAGGGTGTACAGGTGAGGAGAGAGAGAATATTTTGGGTATGAGTGTGGAGGAGATGAGTGAATTTAAATTTGTGTGCAGGGTATGTGTTCAGTGAGAAAGACTAAACTGCTTGAGTGTTAGAACTCATGATTGGCCTTTTAGTTTTCCTTTTACAATTAATCTCCACAAACCTTTCTGCATTTTTTCTATTTTTTTAGTGGTGAAATAACAACCACAAAAGTTTATCTCTTTTTGTAATACTACTGTTTAATAAAGTGTTTGTTAATTGATGTGGATGTGTTTATGTCATGAATTATTTCATTAGCTATGGGTATGAGTGATGTGGAGATGAGTGAATTCAAATTTGTGTGCAATGTATGTGTTCAGTGAGAAAGACAAAACGGGAGGAATACCTTACTCGAGCGCCACTTTGTCAGATTGATAAGTAACAACGTGAGGGTCTAGATCTAGTCAGTTTGTATCATCGAGGCCGTAGGCCGATGTTCGTCTGGGCAGTAGTCAGATTGACATATCAGGGAAAGCCCCCGGGGTAGCTATGTATCATCTCTTTTAGTTAGTTTCTGGTCTTTGGCGCTCGAGTACGGAACTCCTTCCGACAAAACTAGATCTAGAGTCTAGGCCACAATTGGCTATTTTGCACTTTCAACACTAAAAAAAACCAAAGAAAAGTGATATTTTGGATCACCAGGCAGTGTGGCTGGTTTGTCCGAATGGGTGGCCGGTTTGGGCTTGAAGGGTCTAAGAGTGGCCGGTTTGAGTAAAATGTCATCATGAACTAATAGCGTGTGTTGTTAGGATAATATTTAAATGGTGGTGTGGCGTACATTAGTCAACTTGGCAGCCAATACCTGGCACAAATTTATGGTATAAAGGTTACACCACTTCCCTACCGAGACAGAGTTTGTGGGATTCACGAGATAAGGTAACACGCTTTAATTGGTGACCCCGACGTGATCACGTACTCACGGCGGCCATGTTGCAGGACGAAACTCAAGCGGGACAAAGTGCGTCGGTTGACACAGAGGCTAATATTTTTCCTCAAATTACAGCAGTGTCCGTCAAATTACCACCCTACTGGACACAGGACCCGCAGGTATGGTTTGCACAAGTGGAGAGTCAATTTTCGACGAGAAACATTTCCAAGGAACAAACGAAATATGACTACGTAGTAGCCGCGTTGCCGCAAGAAATAGCAATGGAAGTCAGGGACGTGATCATAAACCCTCTGCAAGACCACCCGTACGCCAAATTGAAGGAAAAGTTGCTCGATAGAACAACCGTGTCAGAGCAGAAACGGCTGCAAACACTGCTCACTACAATAGAGCTAGGAGACAGGAAACCGACACAGCTGTTGCGGGAAATGCAACGACTACTTGGCACAACAGTCGGGCAGATAGATCAAGCCTTAGTGAGAGAGCTGTTTCTGCAGCGGATGCCGCAGTCCATTAGGCTCATCCTAGCTTCCACGGGAGCGACGGTATCACTCGAAACACAGGCCAGTCTGGCTGATAAAATGATGGAGGTTTCTCCTGGCACATCGATCAACAGTGTATCGGAGACATCTGCTTCTACCACTTCCGAAAACTATGTTTCTATCCAGAAACTGGAGCGAGATATGAGACAACTTTCCAATGCGGTAGCTAAACTTTCTACTAAGGTAGATGAACTGATCAAATACCAGAAACACGTCCGTGCTCAATCAGATCGCAGGAGTAGGGAGAGATCTGGTAGTCACAATCGCGCCACCAACACCGACAGAGACAAACAACCCTACAAGAATGGGCTCTGCTACTACCACTACAAATTCGGACAACAGGCCAACAAGTGCCAAGGCCCATGTGAGTTCATGGAGCCATTAAAAGACCAGGCCAGTTACTAGCGGCCAAATTCAGAAGAGCCGCCTATTATTCGTATTCGACCAGAACACAAATCGAAAATTTCTTGTGGACACCGGAGCTGAAGTAAGCGTAATCCCCCCAACGCACCTAGAAAAACGTTTACAGCAAGTCAGGACACTACAGGCGGCAAACCATTCAACCATTGCAACTTTCGGCGAAAAATCGCTAACCCTGACGTTAGGCCTTCGCCGGAATTTTTCTTGGATCTTCACCATCGCAGACACAAAACATCCAATTTTGGGAGCCAATTTCTTGACACATTATAATCTATTGGTTGATGTCACACGTCAGAAGTTAATCGATGGAACTACCAAACTTTCCACCACTGGTTCTTCGGTCATGGGTTCATCTCTCCAGCTCTCATTTTTCTGCAAAGCTTCCCAAGATAAGTATCAAAAGCTAATACAACAGCACCCATCACTGGTGAATAACAAATCATTTGAACTTTCAAATCATTCTGTGACACATAGGATTCAGACAGTAGGTCCACCTGTCAGCGCTCGCCCACGTAGATTAGCTCCAGAAAAGTTCAAAGCAGCTAAGAACGAGTTTGATCACATGTTACAAATGGGTATCATTAGACCTTCTTCTAGTAGTTGGGCTTCCCCACTACACATGGTCAAGAAGAAGGGTTCCACCGATTGGAGACCCACTGGTGACTACAGACAATTAAATGCAATCACAGTCCCGGACAGTTACCCAATACCACATATACAGGACTTTACTAGAAATCTAGAAGGAAAGACAATTTTCTCTAAGATTGATTTACAACGTGCGTATCATCAGATACCAGTGGAAGAAGAAGACATCTCAAAAACAGCAATAACAACCCCATTTGGACTGTTCGAATTTCTAAAAATGCCATTTGGTTTACGAAATGCAGCTCAAAGTTTCCAACGTTTCATAAATCATGTCACAAGGGACCTACCGTTTGTCTTCAGCTATATTGACGACATCCTAGTTGCGAGCAAGGACGAAGTAGAACACCTTAAACAATTGGAGCTACTTTTTACAAAGTTAGAAAGTTTCAACTTGATCATGAATGTCAACAAATGTCAGTTCGGACAAGCAGAACTAATTTTCCTGGGACATCACGTTTCTAGAGAAGGTATCCGACCAACAGAAGAAAAGGTCAAAGCCATCAAGGACATGAAACTCCCAACAAGTCAGACGGAACTAAAACGGTTCCTAGGGATGGTAAATTACTATCATCGTTTCGTTCCTCACATGGCTGACATCCTGAAACCCCTGAACGACAAGTTGGACCAGAAAGAAAAGACGCTGTCCATGGATACCACAGCCCTCGAGGCTTTCGCTAAAGTGAAAGAAGAGCTTGCTGACGCCACCCTGTTGATTCACCCGCAGATAGATGCACCAACAAACATCGTCACGGACGCATCAGAATCGGCAGTAGGTGCGGTGCTACAGCAGTTCATCGACGGAAAATGGAAACCACTGGCTTTCTTTTCCAGGAAGCTGAAACCAGCCGAAACCAGATACAGCGCATTTGACAGAGAACTTCTTGCCATCTACCTGGCTATCAAACATTTCCTTTACTTCATAGAAGGTCGGAGGTTCTATGTTCTCACAGATCATCGCCCTCTCACGTTTGCCATCAAGAAAAAAGATACTTCAAAATCACCACGTCAAACCCGACACCTCTCCTTCATTAGCGAATTCTGTACGGACATTCGTTATATCAGGGGATCAGAAAACACCGTGGCAGACACGCTTTCACGCACTTCTGTTTCATCGCTTTCCATCGGCTCGTCTGTTAATTTGCCAGACATGGCGAAAGCACAAGACACGGACCCCGAACTGCAAGTTTTTAAAGATGCACACACAGAGACTGCCTTGAAACTGAAGTCTGTCATCATGCCAGATGGAACATCAATCTACTGTGACATTTCGACAGGAACTACAAGACCATTCGTTCCAGAAGAGTACTGCCGTCAAGTATTCCAGGCACTACATTCCTTGTCGCACCCTGGCATACGTGCAACTCAGAAACTCGTTACATCACGCTACGTTTGGCCTTCGGTCAACACAAATATACGAACATGGACAAGAGCTTGTCCCCAGTGCCAGAAAAATAAGACGCATAGACACAACAAAGCTACTTTTCAACCTTTTGAGAATCCAGACGTTCGCTTTAGTCGGGTACATATCGACCTGGTGGGACCCCTACCCACTTCGGACTCGTGTACTTACCTCCTTACCTGCATAGACAGATTCACAAGATGGCCAGAGGCTATTCCAATCACGAACATCACTGCAGAGACGGTAGCCAAAGCCTTTGTGCAGGGATGGGTATCGCGCTTCGGAGTACCACATACGATCACAACTGATCAAGGACGGCAATTCGAATCGAATCTCTGGTACAGTCTGATGAAAGTTCTTGGCACTCATAGACTTCGTACCTCCAGCTATCACCTCATTTCAAATGGCATTATCGAACGGTTTCACCGTCACCTCAAAGGAGCACTCAAGTGCCATGAAACTGACAAATGGACCGAAACTCTCCCACTCGTCCTACTTGGAATCCGAACCACCCTAAAGGAAGACCTACAATGTTCTGCAGCGGAGTTGGTTTATGGTTCTACACTGAGAGTCCCCGGAGATTTCGTTCAGACATCTCCAGAACCAGTTGAAGACCCAACATCATATGTTAGCAGACTGCGACAACACATGAACCGCATCACTGCCACCCCCAATAGAGTACAACAGCGCAACAGTCATATTGACTACAGCCTGCCGCAAGTAACACATGTCTACGTAAGGCACGACGCTGTAAGAAAACCTCTTCAACCCACCTACGACGGTCCGTTTCTCGTACTATCGAGAAATAAGAAATGTTATAAACTTTCTCGAAATGGACGCGCTGAGTTCGTTTCCATTGACCGACTCAAAGCCGCTTACACAGAGCGACAGCAACCCCTAGCGGAAACCAAACGTTTCACGCACGCTAGTGGCCACCCACAACAACCAGCATCAAGTACAATATGTACCGACAAAAACATTCGACAGCAGCAAAACGTCACACAGCGAGGACGACAAGTCTGCTTTCCCAAACGACTCCTGCAAGATTACGTTATTCCATAACTAGAGGGGGAGTATTGTGGCGTACATTAGTCAACTTGGCAGCCAATACCTGGCACAAATTTATGGTATAAAGGCTACACCACTTCCCTTCCGAGACAGAGTTTGTGGGATTCACGAGATAAGGTAACACGCTTTAGTGGAAAAATTCTGGTTCACCTAAGACCGGCCATGCCTGGTCTTCATTTTGCGACGTCAGTCATATTTTTGGACCACAGTCTTGTTATTGTTACAGAGGAGCGCAAAATAGCATTGGATGGGCGGTTTGACCCCAACTGACTCTAGATCTAGAATAGTCAGATTGACATTATCAGGGAAAGCCGCCAGGGTAGCTATCATATGTAGCCTACTGTTTCCTTCCGGCCTAGGCGTAGTAAGCTACAGAGAATCATCTAGATTCTAGAGTAGATCTAGATTGCTGATTTCTAGATCTAGAGTCTAGACCCCAGATCTGCATGGCATGGAAGCCAAGTTCTATGACCAAAGGTCCAAATCGCCGACAATTTTCTGAAGGATAGAAAATAGATCCGCCCAGTACTGAGTTAAAAGAATTTACCATGGGATGCAGCTACCATTCCCATGTTGAAATTATGTTCTGGGAAATGAAATTCAAGGAGTAAAGTAAAGAAATTGCAATGTGTCACGGTGAGCCTTAATACTTACTGCAGGCATGGTGAGCGGCATGGACCAGAAAGGAAGTGGAAGTGGCAAACGAGATCCACATCTTAGTCACGTGACAGTTGACGAGATTTCGATCATTTCTTGGCGGAGGGAGGGGTTGCAATGCCACGCGCGTTTTTTTTTTCTCCAAGAAAGGCCCTAACTGACATGCCTTGGCTAACTTATGACAAATTAATCTATCGTACAGAAAATTCGGAAGTCAAAACAATGAGACAGTAAAGTACTAACAGGCTACAGTAATGACATTTTATACTATTGTGTCTAAAATTCGCGACAAACAAAATACATTCGTTTATTATGCAAACTGTTATCAAATAAATTAAATTCTTTTGAAACCAAAGCACGAAAGAAATATAATACAAAAGAATAATTCTAATGGTAAAAGATCAGATTAACTGTTGAAGCGGCCTGTTGAAGTGTAGGAGGCGATGAAAGGGAAATGTTTTTGACCGCATTAAAAACACAAACGCATACTTGTGGGAAATTCAGTCTGCCTAGTTCTTATGGTGAATCCCAATTTTTGGATAGTTTTTTTTTCTCCTCTGAAATTTCCAACGACATGAAACGTCAGCACTTTAATTTTAGAATTGGACTGACTGGATGTAATTAATGCATGAACTCGATTAATTTAGAACTTGAAAATGCCGTTCAAAAAAGTGTTCCCTAAAAGACAAACAAGTCAAAACATCAGAGTTCATTGCATTTATTTCATATTTAACGTTTTTATGGGTAGGAGGCAATCTGTCAACTAGATTAGTCAGTCATTATATAAAAACCACAGCAAAACTGCTGGGTCGCAGCAAGGCTATAGGCAAAATCAAAATTTAGCAAAAAGAAAAAGTTGTATGTAGCATAGCCTCGCGTAAGAAATAATTCCCACACGAAACAATGAAAAGAACTTTTTCTTTTTGCCACATTTTGACTAGTTTAGTCAGTAGTATGGATTGAACAAATGTTATCCATTAATGAATCAACCGAAACTTTCTGATTATATGAGTAAGCATTTTATTTTTTATTGCCACTTTGATTTGAGAGTACAGGAAATGGTTTGCCTGAAGTCATCCTTAAATTAAAAGTTCTTAATTAGCATTTATCGAAGATCTTGAACTCGTAACTTCATCTGTATTGTAGCTTAGACAAACCGCATGAAAAGAAAAGAAGGGGGAAAAAAACCCCACAAAGGTGGTTTGGAATACGACCCAAGAAACCGGGACCAACAAACACTCTTTTATTTAGTTTTCAATGGCGTCTCTGTAAGAGCCAACAACACAGAATGTTTAGCCGTACGGTGCAGGTTTTGGAGGTAGTGCAACATAAGATTTCTTTGCACCTGTAAGATACATAGCTCCAGATGTTTATCATGCAACAAGCATTCTATGCACTTCGTTTGGATTTTTGCAATACTGAGAAAACTTCATTTTGTTGCCAGGACAAGGAAAGGAAGAGGCAGCACTAGGCCTTTTGAGATTGGAGAGCTCCTTTCCCTTTTTTTGCCCTGGCCGATCTTTCATCATATTATACTTTTATAGCCACACACATTGAATTTAGGGAATGTCTGACATGTTATAATATGATCAGATAAGGAGCACACGTTAATGTGCAACTACTGAATACATACGTTGAATCTTTAATCCTCTACTAAAGTTAAGATTTTGCATCATTCAAGCTCTCCATGTAGATCTAGATCTAGATATATCTAGATCTAGATCTAGATCTAGTCGAAATCTTGAAGCTTACAACATGAGCCTACTACTAGATATCTACCACTAGCCTATATCATCTGACCAGTTCACACTGTTACTATCATCAAAATAAATTAACATATTCCAGGCATGTTTCACATAGGCCTACAGCGTATGTTGTTAGCATCAGCATAGCATGTTCCTGTTAATGTTATTCCTTTAATGCAGATCTAACCACTAACCAGTGCTTCTGCTTGCTGCTAAAAGCATGACTTCAGATGACAAGCAATGTAAATTATCACAGATAGAAGCAGTACATTTAAGGGACTACTTAAATGAAACACAGTGGCTACGTTTACGGCAACCGGTGAACACAACTCACCATTTTTCTGTGTTCGGCTTTACTCCCTCTCGTGCGGCAGCGCTTCCTTTCTTTGTGTTTTTCTGTTCGGGTATGAGCGTAATCTGCCGTAAACGTAGCCACTGCCTAAATGAAAATGAAATGGCTTGAGCTTACTCAGCAGTAATACAGGTATTTATAATTTGAAAGCACTTGCAAGCGACGAAATACTCACAGTCACCCTTCTTGTTGTCAACCTGTGAGTCTGAGAGACGAGAGTACGATGTTGTATGCTATGCATTTCAACACCACTGAATGGACAGAGTTATTCAATTCCTTGTAACCCAGCCATTTGCGTTACAAGTTTACATTTTTTCATTTAAAAAATCAAATCCATGCCTTTTCATTTCAAGTGTTACTGGGTTCGCAGGCTTCTCAGGAGAAATGAGATTCTGATTAGTGATTTCTGCCATTCACTGATTAAAGTTGGTGTGTGATATTAATATTTTGAGTTCCACCAGGATGTTGGCTATGATTTAATATAAAACTAATACAGTGGAACTCGGATACAACAGCATTCCTGGGACCACTTCAAAACTGCCATTCAAAGCGAGGTGCCGTTATAGTTAAGGCCAAAGGGAAAGCACTCATATAAATCTATACACAGGGCTTGTCACGGAAGCATTGTGAAGTCCCTATAGATTTAAGCCTTGTTTTTTACACCCTGTCCACCTCTTCAATTAATTTTGCCTTCATTTCAAGAGAAGAGCATTTTCAGTTTCTCTTTCTTTTTGCCATCATTATATCACAGTTCAGTTTGTCTTTCTCAAAAAGTGAATGGTGATGTGTTTGCTCGAAAGGTAGCATAGCAAGTGACCACTCCCATAACATGCGTGCTGACTTCGTGGGTCCTGTTTACCTGATTGGTCATTATTACGTTCACACAAAGGACTGACCATGTGTGACTAGTCTTGCGACATCGCCCACCTCCGCGGTGCATGGCCATCCCACCACCCTACCTCCCACAGTTACACAATATCTCATCTGTTCACACAAAGGAGTCGCAATTGGTCATAACACTATCACCCCTCCCCCCCGCAGGCATTCCTTTTCTGCCCATCTCCCGATCTCTCAGCGGCGCAACAATTTGCTTGATCACCTTGATGTATTCCGTGCCTTCTGAACGCAAAATGCTGTTGTATCAGAGGTGTGCTCTATGTGCCGCTGTTGTAAACAAGTTTTTTTTTTTTTACTATGAGGAGAGTGTATGAAATGGGGATTTTAATTTATGCCGTTGTAGCCAAGGTCCCGTTCAATCCGAGGCCATTGTACATGAGGTCTGCTGTATGTCAAATCCTTATTAAGTGTTTACAGCTGAGTGTAGGAAGTCAGACATGAATTGTGCTTTGCTGGTCACCAGCAGCCCTGTCCACCTGGTTCATTTTGCCAATCTGTCACTTAGGCCTAGCATGTTTTCTCTTCTCCGTGACCAGGTGCTATGACAGCACTTTACACACAGTTTCTTGAAAGTGATGACACAGTGCAGACCAGTAGGCTATGACTGTGTGGTTACGTCAGACATGTATTGTACATTGTCTTGTCACTACCAGTACCACTACTACCAATGTCCTGCCAAGCATGCATTCTCATTGTCTGCACTGGGCTTACCGATCATGTGTTGTGATACCATGCTAGCCTACACTTCCCGTGTTGCTAACAATACTTGGTTGGTCTGTTCACATTCACTAAATAATACAGTACCGGAAACCACTGGAAATGCACTTGTTTTTGTTTTTTCTTTGTACTTCAGTCGAAACATGGTTCCCGTCAGCAAAAGTAAACAAATCAGTTCATAAATGAAAACCAAGATCTGCTGCCAATTTGATTGTACTAAAGCATATGACATGTTAACAAGGGAAACTTCCATGCAAATTGAAAAAAATAATAATAAAAAATGGGTATTGCATTCTTTGTCTTGTTATTTGTCCTTTTTTACTGGAATAATGAGACTTTGGGTATAACGAGACATTTTTAGCAGAACTGTGTATCTTCTTACAACTTAGTTCCACTGTACTGTATTGACCACTTAATTTTTCCCAAAGTTTTAGAAAAAATTGTTTTTGCAGCAAATTTGGAAACATTTGTAATTGCTGTGGAATATAATCACAGCCTTTGTTTTGATTAATAACTTTGAATGGTATTTATGTGCAGACACAATGTAACATTGTCATTCTTGAAATTGATTTAGATGGAACTCATGTCTTGTGACCACATAAGATGTGGGCTACAGGGAGATGGCCATTCACTATCCACATAATGTAGTGAAACAGCATTAATCTGAAATTGAAAATGGAATCTTTCTTTTTGGGGGTTTAAGGACATTCTTTATAAGAAAAGTTATTTTTTTTAAATCCCCAAACACTAGCTCAGATTTAACTCTTTCCATGCCAGGGCCATTTCCACGTTTGTGCCAAGGGTTTTGTGCTCGTGAAATATCAAAGCAAGGGTGAATAAAAAAACTGAGAATTTTACTACATCTAGATCTACCTCAAATCATTGAAAACTAAGCATGGTTGTTCAAATTGAAGGAAAATGGATGAAGAAGCTGAAAAACACATAAAGAAGTGTATGATTGATAGATAGGAATGTAAAGTACAAGCAAAAGGAAGAGCAGAGGTGTGCGAAACAAAAGAAACCCCAGAATTGATATCGACGATAGATCGTGGGTTGGTTCAAACGCGGTCGGCCAGATCGACGATATATCGGGGATTGGCATGGAAAGAGTTAACATTGCAAGCTTGTCCCCTTAAATCTAGATGTAGTGATACGTATGTTCACTTAGGCATTCTCTGTCCATTTATAAAGACAGTGCAAAATTCACCGGTCAAATCAAGCTGAAATCAGTTTTCAACAACTACTACTACTACAACAAAAAACAACAACTACAACACTACTACTGAAATCAAACTGTGACGATAGAGGTTAGTGATATAGCTTGCAGTTTTTTGACTAAATTAGCATCTGTTGTCATCCCAAATCTATTTTTGTATTGGAATTTGGATTTTATACAAACATGCTGATCTTTTTTTGTACACTCAGTTCTTTTATTTTTCATGTATTTTCAGGACGAATCACAACACACTGTCATCTGCTTGTACAACACTGATAAGGAACAAGAGTTCATTCTTTGGGTGTCTTTAAGCAAGACGCAGTGAAATAAAGATGAAATAAATGACATGTTGTGGACACATTAGTAAAAGAAATGTGAATAAGTAGTTTGGCATGTACTTGATCTTTTTTTCGAAGCTGTGATGTGACAATGGGAACCTGAGTTCATTACAAAATGCCTTAACTTGTTGACAGTCTCTACAATGGAAGCAGGAATTTCTAACAACAGTACATCAGAAATAGCACAGTCCTCTGAAGTGGTGACAATAAGCACTGCTAGTGGGACTGCAAGTAACTGCAACACTGCGATAAATTCTGAAGGTTCAGAGGATAAGCCAGTAACCTCAGGTGACACTGGAAAACAAAAGTCTCATCCAAACACCATACCAGGAAGCAGTAATGAACGACCCGTTTCATTTTCACCAGAAAAGAAGACCCATGGCACTTTGACAGTCTTATATACTTCATCTAGTAAGCCCATAGTTGTCTCCAATAAACCACAGCTTTTGACCTCAAAACCAAACCAAGACAAACCTGTGGAAGTGAACAATTCATCAAAAGTGAATCATGGATCTCCAGATATAGGTCATGAAGAAATCTCATCACTGCCAGAAAAATCTCAGTCTCAAGCTGAAAATGAAGAGGTGGGCAGAGGTGAATTGAATGTTCAAAGCAGTGCTGATGAGAAAAACATTCGACTTCATGAAGCTGATGATGTTGATAAGTTGGAAGTTGCCCCTCGAGGATACGATACTAACGACTCTGAAACCATATGCAATTCTTTGGGAAAAAGTGATAATAGGAAGAAAAACAACAACAATAATAATAATGTTGACAAGATTGACAGTGGTGGAACAAGCAATCCTCAGCCCTCAGTGGCATCAGAAGTGGTCAGATCTCTTATGATGGAGGAGGAACGTGCACATGTTGGTGAAATTAGGACAAAGAGAGAGCAGAAACCCATTTCGTGTGCTAGTGACACATCATCTGCTGATGCTGTTAGCACTAAGAGTATGACATTGGTA
Source organism: Onchidella celtica (assembly GCA_963931925.1). NCBI lineage: Eukaryota > Metazoa > Mollusca > Gastropoda > Systellommatophora > Onchidiidae > Onchidella > Onchidella celtica. The sequence goes on along the minus strand of OZ007578.1, from coordinate 804,801 downwards.
GGAGGAAATTTGGCAGCACAACATTCTTGGAATCTGACCGGGACTGAATCAACTCAGCAGTTGCTTGTTGCTGCGGATGAGACCACTGGCACATCCACTCAGAACACAGATGTTCATATGAAAGTCTCTGTTCGCAGTCCATCAAAATCAGGCCCAGTGAGCAATGTTATTACACAAATGAGAAACCAGAAATCTCCGATGAAAAGTCAAGAGGAGCCTTCAACTTCTTCTATAATCCACTCAGCAACAACACTGATACATGGTGAGGTTTCTGACTTTCAGTCTTCTCCCGTAAAAGTATGGGAAGTCAGTGCAACAGGGCAGGAGTTCTCTGCAACTTCAAGCAAACCACAGACAATAAATCCAAATAGCAGTGTTGAAAATATGAATCAAGTTCAAAACATCCCAAATAAAACTTCTGTGATGGACTCAAATTTCAAATGCCAGGCAGAAACATCTCATCAGTTAAAGAGTTTTCTTCTAGTACCTTCAGGAAGTAGATCGGCTGTTAGTCTGGCTACAGAAAGCCAAACCATAGCATCAAGAGCCTATGAATCATATCCTGTAGAGCAGCACTATTTATCATCCACAAAACCATCAGTACCTTCTACATCCAGTATTGTGCTGCCACAGACTGGAGCAAAGTCTGCTAGCAGCTCAGAGCCATCAGGACCTTTGGCTTCTGCAGTTGTTAGTAAAGCAAGTGGATCTGTTTCAAAGTCATCAAAAAAATCCCCTCGTTCCAGGCCTTCAAGAAGTAAGGTCCCGAAACCACCAGTCGCTCAAGTTGAGGATGATGATGAAGACAGCGACTTTATCCCAGTGGGAATGTTACAACTGTCGACAGTGAAAAAGCTAGAAGAAATCCCTGGATTCACTCAAAATTCAGGCAGGACCTCTCCAGAAGAAACTTCAGACGCCTCACATTTGCTCAAGCATAATACAGAAATCCCCTATCAGCAAGGTCACCAGGGCCAATCAACGAGAGAACAAAGTGATAAAGGGCAAAGCCAACTAGACAAGCAAACTCTGTTGCAGGAACAATTACAGCAACAGTTAGAAATGCAGCTGCATCAGCATCGATTGCAAGAACAGCAACAACAAAGCAAACAGCTGGCACCAGAGCTAAGGCTGCAGAAGCCAAAGCAATATAAACTGGATCAGCAACAGAAAGGTGCCCAGTTGCAGTTACTGGCTCAGAACATCAGAGCTCAACAGCAACAGGAAGAGCAGCCACGCCATTCACAACAGCAGCAGCACCAGCTCTTGCTGCAGCTTGTTCAGCAGGCTCAGCAACAGCAAAAACAGCTTCTGGATCAACAGCAGCAGAGACAGCTACAGAAACCTGAACAACAGCAAGATCAAGTGCAGCAAGAAGTTACTTCACAGTTGCCAGGAAATGATAGCAGTAAGAGTTTCCTTAAGAATCAAGGCCTGATTATTCATCAGTCATCTAGCAGGAAAACTCCTGCCAATCAACAAGAATTCTGTGTACACAGCTCAGGAAGAAACCAAATGCCAGAAACTAAACCAAAGGAAGAAGGACCTTCTCAGCCATCATCTGGCCCCTCTAAGTCATACACAGGAAGTGGGTCACTGGAACAATTTCAGCAACAACACTTACCAAACCAAAGAATTTCCAATCAGCCTTTGTCAGACAGTCAGCAGAGAGATACAGAACCACCCTGTGTCCAACTTCAGACACAGACTTTCACAAAAACATCAGATTTGAGACCACAAACCATAACTTCTAACATTCCCAAAATAGCTGAGCAGTTACTGCAGCAATCTGGCACTGACAAACTTGATCAGCATTTAGTGCCGGAGCGTGTGTCTCAGACTTCCAAAACTGAACAGTTATTGTTTCAGTCCAGAACAGAGCAATTGCTTCACTCACAGACTAGCGTGCTGAAGCCTGATGTGGTAGCTGCCAGACCTGTCACACCAAATTCTGGCTTAGCCCATCAGCAGCATCCTGAGATTGCTAGAATGTTGAACTCTCCAGTCAGTCCAAGGCAACCAGGTAGTCCAAGGCAGCCAGGTAGCCCCAGACAGTCAATTAGCCCTAGACGCACAGCCAGTCCACACCATTCTTCATCCATTAGTCCGTCTCAGTTTGTCAGTCCAAGACAGCCAACAAGTAGCCCACATCCCAGACAGTCTGCTAGCCCTCGCCAACCAGCAACTGGGAAACCATTATCCAGTCCGTTGCCTGTCAACTCTCAGCAGCCTTTAAGACAAACTGTTAGTCCTCAGCCAAGACAAACAGCCAGTCCACGCCAAGCTATGAGTCCCTGGCAGCCTGTCAGTCCAGCACAGCCACCTTCCACAAGTCCTGCACAGTTTGCAAGTGTTGGACAATCGTCAGTCCTTCCTGTGTATAGTTTGTCGACCCAGTCTCCAACAGACCTCCGGAAAAGTCTTCATTCTAATACCAGCATTAGTCAGTCAGTGCCAACAGAAAGACTGCAATCATTTCCACAAGTGAAGCAAGTCAATTTGGAAAATCTCCCATGCAGTGATATTCAGCAGTTTCCAACATCAAGGAATCCAATGACCTCTGATTATGGACAGCAGCGCCTCTGTGTAGAAAGGGCTCAGAGGCTTACCAGTGGTGGACATATTGTGAGCCAAGACAACCATGAACAGCCACAGCTGTTTGGCAACCCAGAGCAACCTGCTAGTCCCCTTCCAACCACCAGTGATGAAGAACTGCTTGCTCATTCTCAGTCCATTCCTTCAAACCGACCGTCTCATCCAGGTCAGGTAATTCATCACCGCCCTGCAGAACGGAGAAACATTCAGAAAGTGACTGTACTTTCTAGGTCACAGTCGTCATCAATGATTCAGTTTCCATCTCCACAAGTGCCATCTCCCACGGTGTCTGTCCCATCAGCAGAGACTGCCAGTACAATTTGGCAGCAAATGCCAAACAGGGAACGTAAATCTCAGCCACAAGGCCCAGATTCTGTAACACAACCTTCCAAAGTTGTTGGTCTCTTTTCCTCACAGCCCGTGGATATTCAGAGGCTAGTTAAACAACATATGCCACATATACCGCAAACTAAACCGTCAGAATCCACCACTCTTTCAGAAGAAAATCCGGAAGTGGACAAGACGTGCATTGAACCACGTCCAGGAAGACCGAGTGAACATGGCACACAGACTTTGACTGCAGAATTGACAGGACAAAAGGTGCAAACAGAAAAACCAACAGTTGAAATGCAGTTGTATCCATCACCATCCCACTTTTCTCAGCCTTATAAAATCAGCGGCGACGCCAAGGCAGGAACCTCATATCCTGGGCCAATACCCCATGAGAAACAGTTCCAAAGCATGGCTGATCTTACAGAGAAAGAAACCAGCCTGATTCAGTCATTGTTTGCTAATAATAACTCTAGAGAAGTTGAACACAGAATGCAAACAACAGCACGTCTCACCACACCAATTTCATCTCAGAGTCAGTCTTACACCAGTTCATCGACAGAAATATTAGAAAAAACTGAGGAGGATAATAGAACCTTCACTAAAAACATATCCTCCTTCCCGGCAATGAGAAATAATGAGGGGGGCCTGAAAGTCTTATCAGAAATTGCTAGTGAACGTTATGTTTTAGCTGTGGCAGGGAAAGATGAAATGGGTTTCCCTCATGCAGATCAAACAACTTTTAAGAAGTCGCCTGTACCAACTGAAGAAACCCTGAAAGGTAAAGATCATGTGGAAGAGACAAAGGCCACTGAGAAGACAGTGAGCACTTTGAAACCTGTTTCCACTACTGACAAACAAAATACAAAGAAAAAGACAGGTGGTGGTAACGTGACAAAAAGTTCTGAACCTAAACAAGATGACAGCAACTCCGCCAGTTCTAGAACCAAGACTGGTGAACCGGAAGAAACGTCAACCAAAGACACTCCTGCAGAAATTAGTGAAGCGCCTCGGAGAAATGCGAGACAAAGAAAGCCCAAGAAACCATTTGAGCAGGAGGATACACCTATAAGACGAAACCCCAAAGGCATTACTCCAAATCAGAAGGGAAACACAGGCAGTAACAGTCACAAGAAAAAGACAACTGGAAGTTCCAGTCCAGCTGCACCTCCCAATAGAAAACAGTCTCAAAGGCAGCAAGAGGCCAAATCTAAGAAGGAGAAAGACGAAATTAAAGAGGAAGGTACAAAGCAAAAACCTTCGGTTATAACCAGATCAGCTCTTGTAGCCAAAGAACCAGAAAATGATGTTAAAAAGGAAAAAGAAATAAAAGTTTTGGAAAATAAGGAGACAGAGGAAGAGGAAGACGATGGCTCAAAAGATTTGGATTCCAAATCTCGTCGCTTGTCCCAAAGACTTCAAGTCAAAGAAAAAGCTCGAGCTGAAAATGAGAAGAAAAATGATAGTGATAATAAGAGACGGTCTGGGAGGCAGGCAGCTCAAGTCAGTTACAAAGAAGAAGCCCAAGAACTAGCTGATGAACCCACTTCGTCCAGGAGCACAAGGTCAAGTCGGAGAACAAGTGTCTCATCAGCAGATGATGTAACAACTTCTGACGGTGGTTTGAGAGTAACCACAAGGAGTAAAAATCGTAAACCAGATGAAAGTGAGGACAAATCTGCGAAGAAAAGTGTTGAGAACGATGATGGTAAACAAATTGCAGGAGAAACTTCTGAGGAAAAGAAAACTACAAGTACTGAAGGAAATAGCACAACTAAGACAAAAGAATCAACACCTCAAGAGGGCAAAATAACCACAAGAAACAAGTCAAAAAGCCCGGCACAGGCTTTCCACTCTAGAAACGCTGATTCTGACAAAGGCAGTGGAAATGCAGAATCTATTACTCCTACAAGAATGTCAACACGCCAAGGAGCTCCAACACAGGATATAGCTGGCTCTAGTTCAGGTACAACCAAGAGATCTGCACCCACTGAATTTGTGGATGAGTTGCCACCATGGCGCAAGAAAGTGAAAAAAGATCCTCCTGACAGCAAGCCTGAGGAATCAAAACAAGCACAGGATACCCAAAGTGAAAACGTGAAGAGCAAAAGTGGGACAGGTGTTGCAAACAAGAATAAAACAGATTCAAATGCAGAGGCCACAAATACTGAGAAAAGGGAAAGATCTTCAAAGAGAGATTCTACAAACAGAAGAGATGCAAAGAAAATATCTCGCAGCTCAAGAACTGCCTCATCAACTTCCAAAACCAGAAAATCAGTGAGGTCAAAATCTTTATCCAGCAAATCAAGAAAAGAAACAGATCCAGCTGATGGGGAAAAGAAGGAAGGTAATGCTGTGGAGGTTAATTCAGAAAACATGGATGCTGAAAATACCACAGTCAGATCTGGCAGTACTAGAACTGCGTCAAGGAAGTTGGCCAAAGGTGATAGTATTGAAAAAGACATGGTGTCCCCAGCAGTGGAAACCTCCCAGGCTGGGGATGAAGTAAATAAGAATTTTGAAGCTGAAGATGGTGGAGATGTAGTTAAAAAGGGGTCCAAGAATTCCCAGACGTCATCAGTGATCAGATCCACCGCAGCAGTGTCACATTCTTTGTCAGAGATCAGAGAGTTTCCTCAATCTTCAGGACTGCTGCATTCTTCAGTCGGAAATGAACTAAATTTAAAATCCACAAATGGAGACTCGGTAATGCCAAAAGAGAGTTCTGAAAATCAGAGCCGGGTCACCCCAGCCATAGAGAAGCGGAAAATGATCATGTATAAGCTGGTGCCAGTTCTAGGAGAAGATGTGTCAGACTTGGAAGGTAAGTATTCAAATGTAATCTTTTACATGCATCATTTTGTTGTCCCAAAGGAGTGAAGATGCCTTTGTGACATAAGTGACTTGCAGGTACAGAGGTGACTACCTTGCATCAATACATGTTTTTTTTTTTTTGTGGCTAAATAATTCATAAAGCTATAACCAAAAAAAAACCTACATTTTTGTAAAAAGTTAATTAAGGAACAAAAAGAAAGTGAAGTAATTTGGCCATTGAAGGAGATATATTTTTGTTCCTTTAGAAGTCTTTCACAAGGGGTGGCACCATCATAATCACAGTAACACATGTGTGGAAGACTGCATGGGAAATAGATTTTAATGGCATATGTATAGTATAACATTACATAAGCTGAATTAGAATATCTCAGCGGAGTGATTTGAAAAATTTGATGATGCAACTGACTTAATTTTGTGTGAAATAGCTTGGACTTGGAGGTACACTATTGGCGTAAATAATTTTTTTCAATGATAAACTTCATCACATCTGATTATACTATAGGAGGAGTTTGGAATGAAACTTGGCGTGAATGCAGAGCTCATAAAACAACTGAAAGCCTGTTTGTGAATAATGTTTAATCTGCAGTGCATTAGAAAAAACAACAAGTATTCATTAAGAGTAAAATTTGCCATATTTGTCTTTCAGTAATTCTTGTTTGCGATTTGGTTACAGAAAAATTTCAAGCTCTCATTTTTTTGCCATTCTAGTAAGGTGCAGTAATGGTATTGTACATAAGATAAGATAAGATAAGATAAATTTTATTCGTCCTTGTACAAGGAAATTTGTTTTGATCATTGAATACATAACAATACAGTTACAGAAGCAGAAAGTATGATACATAGCGCGCACACACACATATATACACACACACTGATAAATTAACTAAATTAACAAAATTAACAGTGCACACAATATGCTTCCCTAACTAAAACACATTGACCTGACACGCAGGACATAATTCAACTGTGCACAGATTACGATCAAGATGACGACATTATTGTAACATCCTAGTTGATGATGGAATAAACGATTTAAAGTAGCGCTCAGTTTTAGTTTTCTTTGACAACAGCCTTAAACTTCTTACAGGTACCAGTTGTCGCAAATTTTGGATTTTGAGATAAGGGCAAATTCTTCTAGAAAATTCAATGCTGAACACGCTGCTTTTAAAATTTTAACAATAGCTTAAGTAGTTTTGAAGATATGGCACATTTTGTAAGACAGGGGGCAAAAACAAACTTTTGAGAAAAACAGCCTTAACAGCTCACTCCCATGACAGACTTTTTGGATATTGTTGGGGGAGCGTAGTTTTATTATAAAGGCAAATAGGGAAACTACTGAGTTGTGTTCACTGCTCAGCTCTAGCTTTCTATGTAAAATACTGCGCTCTCCTAACAAGATCCAAAAAACTTCCGACTTGGCGGTTTTTAGGGGGCCGTGGCATGTTACACGGTAAATTATAGATGAGCAGTGAACACTGCTCAGTATTATCTCTATAACGGCTTTGTAATTAGTCCACGGTCCCCCAGCAACAATCACTTCAATATTACTTCTTGAAGAGTCACATGTTGTACAAATAATTAATAAAATAATATTTAAACATAAAATATTCCAAAATCCTATTTAGAAATGCTTAAACTTGTGTTTTCTGCAAGAAGTACATTTTCGACTAGTCACGACTTTTTCTACCTTTCCCCCCCACAGCTCAAAAATAGCTGTACCGACAACTGGTACCTTTCTTCAGGCGCACACACCAATGTTATAATGTTTCAAATCTCACTTAAAAAATATTTATAGATATTTATAATTTTTTGACAGTCTTTCTGAAATGCTGCCATTTTTATGTTTTTTTGTTGTTGTTTTTTTTAAACACTAGTGTAAGGGCCCGTTCAAAGAACGGGTTGCAAACAACACGCACAATCAGTGCACAGATTATGTAGATCTAGGAAGAAAACATCTCACAACTGGCACAGCAACACCCGCATGGCCCATACCGTGCATAAAGCAGACGGCACAGAAACTCATGCCTTCAAACTTTGAAACGCAACCGGAAGTTTAAAGTCGAAACAAAACAAAGGCAGGAGGGAGGCAACCATTGTTGAGGAGAAAGCATTATTCGATGACGTACTCTCTCTCTCTCTCTCTTACAATAAAAGTAATAATCTGCAGTCCTGCTTCAGAACTCATGCGCGCCAGGACACTGCACCAAGCTTGATATGTTATTTTTTATGACATGCACGGTACTAAAGTCGAAACAAAACAAAGGCAGGAGGGAGGCCATCATTGTTGAGGAGAAAACATTATTCGATGTTTTTAGGCCTATTTTCATTTATTACAAAATTACAATACTTTGCTTTCATGTCAAAGGAATAGACATAGTAGCAAAAAGAACTATCTTTCACATGTAATTTTTTCAGGTCTGGGCATTTCTTCCTCGCAGCAGTGAATTTTTTTTCCTTGCTGTTTTTTTATATAGATAAAATGATGAAAATACAATAGATGAACCACAAGAATCTTGTTCATTTTCCCTCTGTATCATCTATATTTCTACTCATAAACAACTGTCAGTGATATATCCAACTTAGAATACAGATGAATTGTGCACAAATGATCTCTTCGAACTTTTTACTCATTATGAAACTGTCACAAGGTTCGCATTTCTGAAATATTGTGGCAAAGTATACAAGCTGCACCATTTCACAAATTATTCAAGAAATATTTCGTTACTGTCCCCTACAACTGTAGTAATTAGTTTTGACTAGGAGAAGCAAAAACTGTCAGTTTTAGCACAACTGGTCTAGTGACGATGACTTTTTGAAAGTTTGCTATGGGATTGTTTTTCGGCTTGGGAGTTTAGAACCAAGATCATTCGATGTGGCTTTGAATGTAGTGGAACATATAATATTATATATAAAAAACAATTTTTCAAATTTTTGAGTTACTGCAGTCATAGGGAACAGTGATGATTTAAAAAATGTGCAAAGTTGTGAATTCAGTAGTACATGTACATGTATTGACAAATATGGACTAATTTTGTCTCATCTGACCAGTCTTTTATTGCTGTTCGTTACGTTCAGTTTCAGAATCTTTGGTGCCTGTTAGTGGTTACTTTGTACCTGGAGGTAATGATGACAGGATTCTTCTCCCTCACAACTTCATGCATGGCCCAGTAACAACAAAGATGTCATCATCTGCAACTGTAGCATGGCCAAACTCATCAACAAGTTCACAGCTTGTAGTGTCGTCAGTACGGTCACCATCATCATCTTCATCTGTGATACCCGCCACAGCAGCATCTCTTACTGGTGCATCAGACACTTTGTCACGATTGCCAGGGAATAAAGGAGTATTGTGTTCACAATTACCTTCCTCTGGAGCAGCGACTGCTTCTTATGCTTCTTTGAAATCTGCATTGTGCTCTACAGCTGCTGCACCCAGTGGCACCCAACTCTCGCAGCTTTCAGGGTTGGCATCCTCATCTTCAACATGGAATCCCCCAATGCCTCATCCACTCCCAACACCTCCACCATCAATGGGTGAACCAGCCGTTGGGGAACCAAGTCATAAGAAGACATGGGCAGCACCACCGGGTGCATCACCGTCACAGTATAGACCATCGCCATCTTGGAATGCCACTCCACCATCGATGCCATCATCATCACCATTGCCATCATCGTCATCTTCATCAGCATGGAATCTGTCGTCATCCTCCACCTTGCCCCCACCACCACCACAGCATCATCAGGCATCATCACAACAGCAGGCATGGGAGGCAGCATCATCTCAACAAGCACCACTTGAATCATCTTGGAGATCTTCACCATCAGTAACGGCTGCTGCTGTTGAATCATGGAGCCGAGAGTTCTTATCTAATACGGTGTACAGCAGCCCTATGAATGTAGACCAGCGACGAGGAGAGCCTATGGAATTGGGACAGGTTTCTCGAATAAGTTCATCTGCTCAGGTGAGAATTTTTTTGTCATGCCAACACTAGCATCCATAAAGACCACTTTAACTTAGAAATTAACTTTTGTAATATTTTGCAGCGTTTATAAAGTAAACTGAGTCTGCATCAGTTTTGTCACCAATTTTTATTCTGCATTATTGCTGTTTTTGAGTTTCTGGGCTATTCATAATGCTCTATTTGCATTTAGAGAATGGTCCATGAAATTATGAAAAAAGCAAATCTATACATATACTTGGAAAAAACATCATGCCACATGAAGATCCTGCAAGTCCCAGTGCACTCAGATTTTAAAAATCTGAGAAATAGTGCAAGATACTTGCTGTACTTAATACTTTTTTAGGCATTTTAAGCATTTTTTTTCTCTGCCACTAACAACTGGATCAGAATGCTGGCATTTCAGTATTTAAGCCATGCATATGAACACTTCATTATAATATTTGTTGAAATTATGATTATGATTCTGTAAAGCTCAGTTAGGAAGGATGTATTATTGTAAGTTGAAAAAGATGCAGATGGGGGCTTAAATATGCCATTATTGTTTTATGTTTAATAAAATTGTCCATTGCCTGTCTTTCTTGTAAAAATTTATGTCACAGCAAACCACTGACTTTGATTTGAATGTGTTTGACAGCAGGATTCTTATGCTCCAAGTCAAGAACCAGGGATGAGCTCAGGCAATCTTTATAATTCTGGGGCACAGCAAGATTCAGAGTACGCAGATGGTCGGCCAGACAGCTTGATCCAAGGTTTTCTGCGACAGGTATCCAACAACCCAGGTGGTTTCAGTCAGGAGCTGGCTGGTTTTAACTTGGGACAGCAAGATTTTGCGTACCTGGAAAATCGCCTGAGACAAGCCTTGTCCCCAAATACCCTCTTCTCTGCTGTTGCAGCGTATGAGGACAACAGTGGACAGGGCGCCGGGGTCAGCCAGGAGAATTCCCTGCAAGAAAGCATCAACCTGGTTCACACTGTCAATTTGGACATGGAAGAAGGAAATCTAGACAGCTCAGCAAATCTGGATCTGTCAGGCATGCGCAATGTCCCATTGTCCAACTTGAGTTTGTCGAGAAATGTAGACAGCATTGATAAAGCGGGAAGCAGGAGAATTCCATCAGAAGATGTGCAAGGGTCAAATCAAGCAAATACTCCAGGCACCATTGACAACAGAACACAGCAAGAGGTGGGCGTTCCTATTGATGAGCTAAAGGGAGACAGCAAAAAAATTATCAGAGAACGGAAACACCAATATGAGGTAAGTACAGAGCACAAGAGCATGAAAGAATATAGAGAACATGCATTCTTTTCTTGAAATTTTGCAGTTTTTTTCTTGTGTACAAAACCATTTGGCCTCCACACAGCAACATTTGTTGTCAGTCTTATCATATGATTTTCTTCAGTGTACATTTTCTTAATTGCTATTGATTTTTCAAGTAATGTGCTGTACATGAGTAAACAAATAGTACATCATCATCATCAGTTGCCCTGTCTGGAACAGACATTGGCGATCATGGCTCTCCACTCGGATCTGTCATCAGCCAACCTCAAGAAGGAGTTGTTGTTGTGACGTTTGTTTGTTGTCCATGAATGATGAATTAAGGCTTTCAGCGAAAGTTTTTCTCTGTCTATTCCTGCTTTTCCTGCCTTTTATCTTCCCTGTGACGGCTAAATAGTACATGCTGTGGATAATAAAAAAAATATGAGCTTTACTGTGTGTAATTGCAAAATTCAGTTTCTCTTGCTGGGAATAATTGAGAAATCACACTATAATGTTAAAATTTGGAGTAAACAATGGTGGGAAATTATCAAGGGCAGGTGTTAAGGGACTATGGTAGTCTACATTATTAACTATAGATAAACGGTGAACACAACTCAGTATTTTCTGTATGTGGCTTTGTTATGAGTCTACCATCACCTAAGAACAGCTATTAGCAAAACAGTGTTCAAACAGTAAAACTTTAGCCTCTCTGGAGTATGGAAAAAAACTTTTCTTGTTGTCTGGACCAGGTTGTTGTGAGCAACGGAATTCGGAAATTCAAGTGCCTGGCCTGTGGGAAAATCTTTTCAACAGCCACCATATATCGACACCTGCGTATTCATGACCCAGATTACAAGGTCTCATGTGATCTGTGCGGCAAACAGTACACACAGCGCCACAGCCTTGAAATTCACCGGCGAAAGTTTCACGGTGAACAGAGATCCTCGAATGTGTTGTTGAAAAGTAAGATCGTTTGTGTTAAATGAAACTTCAGAGAATGATGTTTTCAAATATCAAGTTTGCCACATTTGTATGAAGGATGCTACATTTGTGCATGGATTCAGGGGAGACAGGATAAAACCATCTCTTTGAAACTTTTTGATGAATAGTCGAAACGTTAGCAAATCATGGTGCAGAAAGGAAATTTACACATGGCGGGTAGAGAAAAACAAAATACAACAAGGAAAAGACTAAAATTCATCCATAATAGTCCACATGGTAATCTGCATATTGTCACTGCTCTACGATCATAGCTAAAAGTAAAAGGCATCTGACGGTTCGTTGCATTCCGGAGCACGAGGGCTATTTGATAATATTATAGAAAAAGAAATGCACCAATAGGAAAATGTAATAATCCAATACAATCGTAATGGAATATGTCACCAATTGGCAGGATAAGAAACAGTGCTTTCTTAATATCTCAAAGGTGTCAAAAATAACTTTTGCAGTAGAAGTAGGAAAATGTAATAATCCAATACAATCGTAATGGTATATGTCACCAATTGACAGGATAAGAAATAGTGTTTTCTTAATATCTCAAAGGTATCAAAAATAACTTTTGCAGTAGAAGTAGGAAAATGTAATAATCCAATACAATCGTAATGGTATATAATATGTCACCAATTGACAGGATAAGAAATAGTGTTTTCTTAATATCTCAAAGGTGTCAAAAATAACTTTTGCAGTAAGCAGTGATGATATACCACTGAAATTCTCATACTGTTCATCTTTTTGCACCCCTAGCCATCTCTGCACCTATCTGAACCAAACTTATTGTTCAGGATCCTTGCAGTGTGAAGTGTCTTTTGAACAATTGGTGCATTCTAGCCCGCAGTACGCGACTAACATCATGTCACCAAGAAAATGAAAAAGATTTTAACAGAATTTATAGGTGAAGGGCTGTAGAGGTATTTTTCTCCTTGTTTTCTCTTCTGGATGATTTTTGAAGTGGCATAATGAAGGGTTAAGGATATGATGGATGACCATTGAGATTTTAACAAAGTGTTTTAAAAAAGCACAGAAAATTTGTGGGTATGTAGCAAGATGTGGCATAGAGTTCAAATGTGATGAAGGAAAAAGTAGTTGAATATTGCAAAATCCGGTATCAGGAACAATTGACGTGCTGCTGGCTTGTGAAAAAAGGACAGAATGTTTCCGAAACCTACAAGACATAAACCAGACAGTTGAATGATGATAGAACTAATTTTGTATAACAGGAAATAATCATTATAATGTGAAAATACTTTTCATGATTAAATAATTTAGAAACATTTGGGATTTAATTGATTTCTTTCAAATTTTTTTTAGGTCCAGGTGCGGATGAATCTCCCAGTTCAGAAACCACAACACTTATATCACCAGCTGAATCAATGAAATCTCCTAGTGGTCATGTGAAACGGCAGACTATCAGGGACCCTTTAAAGTCAACAAGTGAACATGGCAGGTCTTCGGCGTCATCATTTAAATCTCCCAGTGATGCCAAACGGCAACGAAGAGCTTCATCGTCATCTGATCCATTGGCCACCAGCCTGGATGAGTCAGAATTGTTGAAAAAGCAGGCAACACAGAGACAAGTGGAGGAACTGAGGCGCATGAAGGCAGAGAAGAAACAGGAGGCAGCAAAAAGGAGAGCAGCAGGCCAAGCTTTGGACACAACACCATCCTCAAGTGATAGCAGTTTCACTATGACGAGTCCAGATGGCAATGCATCACTGGGAGACCAGTCAAGTAGCAGAGGTCAGATTGGAAGTCTTGGCAATAGAGAACCCAAGCCAAACCCAGTGAATTATTCCACACTGACTCCATTGGAGCGAACTGAACATAGCCAGTCAAATGTCACTGATTCACATATCAGTCATGACTCTGGTAGTCTTCCTGAAAGATCAACTTTCACTCCGAGTAGAAATATCCCAGCTTCAGATTATTCCAGTACCTCAAAAACTCAACTTCATTTGAATTCTCCACAACCTGTCATGTCAACTTTGCCATATTTCCAGGCAGACAATATTCCAAAACCAATTTCTACTCCGTCTATTGGAAGCAGTTCCCATGCAGATTCTGGTGCTCCAAAGGAAATCCCACCCAAGGATCAGTCAACACCCAAAGGGAAATCAAAATACCTCCCCGTTATGACAGAAGAAGGGAAATATGTATGTGAAATTTGCAACAACCAACTGAACTCGCGAAATGGCTATTCCTTGCATATGCGCCGACACAGCAACATCAAAACTAAGTTTTGCTCATACTGCCAGAAAGGTTTCCACACATCGCAAGAGCTAAGATCTCATGAACGTACTCACACAGGTGAGAAACCATACAAATGTGAGATTTGTTACATGGCTTTTGCTCATTCAGGCTCATATATTTCTCATAGGAAAGGACACATCAAGCGAGGAGAGAAGGAACCATTTCTCATCATAGATGGTCAAATTCAGTACCCACCAACATTCAAAAAGCCAAGGCCCGAGGGAGAGGATGGAACTGAGAATGCACAAGGGCAGAAAAAGAGGAAAAGAAAAAAGAAACCCCCAGCTTCAGAGGTCTCTGAAGGAGCAACAGTGGACAGTACACATCTGGGTGAGCCACCGACTGGTGTTATTCGGAGAAACAGTGTTGACTTTATTCCTGGAAGGCACATGAGTTCAGGTGAGGATGGAGCAAATTTGCCTGACAGGCGATTGAGTTTAAATGAGCAAAGTTTAAACACCAATAACTTTAGTTCTAGCATGGGCAGTCCCAGTATGAGTGACCAGAGCTCAACCAGCCTGAGAATGGCCACCCCACAAAGTATGATATCACCAGACAGGGTGGAAGATAGGTATCCCATGTCAGGAGACAATTTTGGGGTCAACTCTGCAAGTGCAAGAGTGGATTACTATGGCAGTCCAGCTGGTTACAATCAGAGCATTCCACAGAGAGAGTTTATGTCACCTCAGCACGAATCTCCATCATCCCAAGACTATTACAAGCAAGGAAAATTCTACCCAAGATCAGCCAGTGCTGATCCATATTCTCAAAATCTTCAAAACCAAACTGGGTCCATGCCAGTAAACCTTGCCATGGAGAAAAATCAACATTATAATCAGAATGTCCCGCAAAATTATCCAGACAATGTTGAAATCACAATGCATGGTTACCCTCCTCAACAACAACAGCAGCAGCAAGGCCAAGGGTTTCAATATGGAGAACCATCTCAAACTGTAGATGTTGCATACCAGAAAGAAGATTATGCTAATGCCATGGCCCAGTACAAAGGGGACCCATCATCCAGCGAAATTGTAAAGAAATTACTTCAACACTACAATGTTCCAGCAACCACATATCAAGAACCTGTACCTGTGGACTACAGCCATCAGATGCAAGAACCACCAGGGTACACCAGAGCAGCAGGGCCCTCCCTTCCTGCGTATGCCAGCCGCAACACTGCTCCTGCTTCAGCAGCCCCACCACCATACAGTGTAAGTGTTAGCTCACAAAGAAAGCAGTACTACAGTCCACAAAGGCACATTGAGGAATATGATACGCCCATGGGCAGATCTCAAGAGCCAGCAGGGTCTTTGCAGAGTCCTCATCCTTACCATCAACCCACACAGCCTTTGCTCCTGCAGGATCATCAGTTCCGAAGCCCCCAAGGACAGCCATACACCCCTGAAGAAGCATACAGACCTGAAGATAAACAGGCCAGGTATCCGTCATCAGAAGCCTACAGTAATAGCCAGTTAGGTAGTCCAGCGACAAGGTCTCCAAATCAGCCTTATCCACAACACTATGGGATGAACCCAGCACAGAGGGAATATTATCCTCAGACACTGCCCAAGATTGAGAGTTTGACCAGAGAGGCAAACAGCGGTGTGGCCAGTTCTTCAGTGAAACATCAGTGAGAGCAGGTCAGTGATATCTATCATCTCACAAGACATCTGTGACAACATCTCTTATGAAAGCATTATTCGAAGTGGAGAAGATTTTGCCTTTGATAATACAAGTACAAATTCTCTTGAGTACCTTCTGTACTAGTGTCTAGAGGGCAAAACTTAAAACATCATTCACTTCAATCCATGGAAATCTTCAGTGTTGCTATTGCTAACATGAAATTCTTGTGGTTTACATGAAAGTCAGTGCCTGGTCTTCACACACATCAAGCAATTTCCTGTTGCATTTGCATATGAAAGACTTTTTATGGCACACAGTGGACAAACTTTTTACTTCACTCTGTTATCTGTACCAAAGTTTTCTGTTTCTGGGAATTGTCAAAATTGGGAATTCTGTAACACTTAGACTCTACTTAGAAGAGAGGCTGGTCTTCTTGCATTCAGAGTTGAAACTGAGCCACAAATAATTCCCAATGTTATGTACATAAATACAGAATTTATTTCTAAGACTCTGAGAATCCAGCTGTATAGATTTGACATGTAAGCTGTATATTGGGTGGACATTTTTTGCAGTTACAATTGGCTTTGACATAACTCAATGCAAAAAAGTGGAAATCATCCTAACTCTATGATATGCAAAAGGCTAAAATGCAGGGGCTTCAGGTGTATGTTTTTCCAGGTGTTTTTTCGTGATCAAGAAAACAGATTGAATCAGTTTTTGTATGCACTTAACAGCTTTAGTACTGAGTCTTCCCAATCCAGATGATCTAGAGATGAAAATGTATACTGGTTTCGGTTGCTGAGACTCACAAAACCGCATTAATTTAATTTAACACCCAGCTGAACAAATGCACCAAATATTGATGTTGTGTACACTTGATTACCTTGTTATTGTAACTACAGTAATTCTATTTTTGCAACTTTTAATGTTTTCTGGGAGTAATTTTGTCTGCTATCTGCTATGTAATACTACTTTAAATTTTTCTCTGACAAAATTTACATGTAATACTTTTTTCAGCTTGTTTCTTTTTTTTTTTTTTTTTTTTGTAAGTTATTCCCCAAACCCAGCTTCATTGTTATGTAAGATGAGAAAGAAGTCAGGCTAATCAGTTTTGTGTTATGACCTGTAGCCAGTTGACTAGTTTTTCAATGGTTCTAGACCATAGCCAGTTTCAATGGTAAAATGCAAAAAATGTATATTTTAATGGAATTTCCAGATCAGTGCAAGTTCCTAATACCAAATCTATGAGATTAATCCTTGTCATTCAGGAACCCATTGTGTAGCATGCTAATTTTTGCTCTGGCAGCCATAGGGATAGAGCTCTGATGAGATTGCAGACTAGGAAGTACATCAGTGGTACATATCTTTATATATTTAATGATATATTATTGTCAGTAGGCATTGTAACAGCGGTTTGTATACCATGTACAGTGTATTTTCTAGGTTTTCTTTGTAAAATCTCTCTCAAATTGTTGATAAAAGTGATACTGGCACTCCATTCCAGCGTGTATGAAAAGACTTTTGTCATGAAAGACAATAGCAACACATGCTAAATATGTGAGAGTGGACCTGGTGACTGCACTTGTTTTATAAATTGTTAAGCAGAAAGCCAACAAAACTAAAGACAATCGAAGTGTTTGTTCACTTATGGCATAAAATTCATAAACCATTGAATAATTTTTTTGCCTGCATATATTTGATGTCAAGGAACAAGTCACTTGTGCTGGTTCCTCTGTTTTGAGGAGCCAAGTGATGCTCCAGATGAAAAAAAATAAAGGGATGGAGGGGAAGGTGTGGGGCTGAACGGGAATGTTTGAATAGAACTAGCTAAATGACTGAAGCAGTTGAAATGGTGGGCATCACAATTAGCATATATTTAAGTCAATAAGTATAAAACAGGCTCTGTTTTGCCACTATTATCATGATTTAAAGTGGAAAGTCCAAAACCTGGTAACTGCAGCCATTTAAAGAAACCAGTTTTTGGTGGATGCACGGAGTCACTTTCCCCCCCCTCTCTTTGGCGCCGTGGCCCCCCCCCCCCCCCCCCTCACCTTGTACAGTTGTAAAGTTTTAATATTTCTCCAAATCCAGAGCTTAAAACCAGATGCAATTACATTTTTTTTTTTTAGCAGAAAGCAAAGATTTTTATCCCTGCATTGGCAAACATTTACCATGATATTATGTATTGATGAGTTTCATTTTTCAAATTTTATTTTTCTGTGGCCTGATGTGTTGGATCATTTAACGAAGCCAGCAGAAACAAAGCATGTCATTGTTCTGTACCTATAAAGAAATCAGAAAGTTACAGATTATAGTTCCACATTACTTTAGTTTTAGAAATCACTTTTCTGGACAAGATGCAAATGAGAATTGCGCTTTGACTTATTGAATCAGGTTTTATGATGGCAAACTTGTATTCCATTTGCAGCAGTTATGCCATTGTTTGTGATGAATGCTATAATGTGCAAAAAGACCTTTTTACATTAGAAAGCATGAGTCTGTTTTAGCTTTTTTTTTTTTTACTTACAATTCACACATGCAGATTATTCAGGGCTGAGCATGTGGGAGTTGGACTGAGGGTTTATTACATGTTGTAGTAGAATAAAAAGATTAAATTCATCATCTTTGCAATATAAGTTTTCATTGACACTTCGTTTTTTTTCAAAACACTGAAAAAGAAACAAAAAAACCCCAACAAACAATGCAGGTAAGAAAACTACAACTATGCACGGTAAATGTTGTAGATGCAAGTGACTCTCACTGTTTCAAAATGCCATGTTTATTGTTTGTCCCACATTTATTATATATGAAGACAGGCAAAGTATCCAGTCTGCAAATGGAAAGAAAACATATGGAAGAACAACAGGACTGCAAGGTTTTTATTCTTTGCTGAAGATGGCAGACTGAGTTGATGAAGTTTCTCTGATTCAAATTGAGGAAATTGTAAAAGTATTGAAATATAATGTCTTCTCATATAAATATGCCCACGTAAACTGGCAATGCAATTTGCATCTATCTGTTAACTAATTTTCATTTTTTTTTTTTTAATGAGTAGTTTCAGAGCCTTTTAGCCAAACACATTTACCAGCAGTTATTTTATAGTATGATTTACCATGTTTTGGAATTTTATGAGCATAGTTTAGGTACTGTTCTGATAACATGGATTAAAGTGTGGAGATAAGAGGCCAATATACGTGTTAGTGAATACAATACTATGCAAAGGACTGCATCAGAGAAATTCAGATGTAAAAACTTTTAGTACATTGCTGTGAGATGTTGAAATCCTTGGTGTCTTGGATTTCTTGCTGCAAATAAAGATGAGATAAGTTTGAAGATGAGCGTGGCAAAATGTCAACTAATTTGGCTTTTCTGTTTCTAGATAGATAAACTAGTAGTGCAAATCAATAAATATTCTCTGTTGGGTGTCAGTTGTCACTTACATCTATAACCTCAGAGCTTTCCTTTTGCAAGCTGTTTGCTTCAGCTGTGGATATTACATATAAGATGGTGATATTAAGACAATACAAATTGACACATAAAATGAGAAATAAAAAAACACAGTTTAATACAATTTAAAACATTTGCTGAGCTGAAGTTGTTAAAAAAATTGTAAATACTGTTATCACTGTTGTTGCAGTTAAATGACAATCTGTTCACATTCTATGGTATACTCTGTTCTTTTATACACGAACATATTACATGGTGAAGATGCGAAGAGACCCCAGTTTTATGCTTTGTAGATAAATTCCTATAGATAAACTATACGCAAAAGTTACCTGTATTAAACAGTGTGAGGGAATTCTAATTGTCCAGCAAGGTATTCTGCATTGTGAAAATTGTTTCCCTAAGTGCTTTAGGAACATGCATAATATACATACAATACCATTCTCAGAAATTGTAGGTAAACCAACCTACTAAAGTTATGATTAAGGGAAATGTTTCCAGAATGTTCATCTTACATAATGAAGGATTGTTTTGTCTTCTGATTTGAGTCAGACCAGGTCCGATGGAGGCTTGGCTCAACCTGGTCGATTATTGCTGTAAATATTCCTTGATGGTTTTATGTTGCGCTAAAATTTTGTTCTGTGCAGTGCTGTGTTATAGTGATCATTTAAATGGGCTTCTGTAGTATATGCAAACCTGATGTAAATTGCACTCTTATTGGTCAGAATTAGATCTATAGCACCCCCCAGTGAGCCTGTGAATATATACAGCTTTGAAATCGTCATTATGTCTGATATTCTTTTGGATTTTACCTTTTCAACACAGTTGTTTAAACTCTTTGTTTCACATCTCATAAAGAAAACAATATAATGTGCCTTCATAGTCAGCGTCTCACTGAGAATATCTGTGTTAAAAACTTCTTCAAATGTTTATTATAAGCATCTTCTTGTTCATGTGCTGTTCTTTTATGAAAAAATCATGTACAGATTGATGTTTTTCTTCAAAACTTTAAATGTTGAACTATTGACTACATCATTTTTTTTTCTGTACTAACCAGCAAGAGTTTTCACATTTCACATACATTTCTAATTCTTCACAATGCTGACAGTGGAACTTAAGATATCCCTGTATTGCAAATCTCCATAATTATATGTAATTGAATTCATGATGTGACTGAAAAGCTTTTTGCTTTTTTTTTTTTTTTTTTGTAATTTGATTATTGGGAGATAACAATTCTTGAAGTTTTTCGCTGTTATTGTTTGCAGTTTAGAAAACCATATTATGCTTTTTGTATAATTGACATTAATTTTATGTACAATGTATTTGCATTTTCTGATGTTTCATGTTGATGGGATGGGAATAAAAATCTGCTTAAGGTGAGACTGACATCTTGGTATTTGATGTTGATATTTTTATTTTAGTTCCGATGCAGAAACTGTGCATTGCAGAAATAAAAAATCTTCCTGGAGATATACTGTGAAGAAAAAATTTACAAAATGTCTGTGGAGGTTCAGTGTTGAGATTCAAGGAAAAGGCATTTTGGGAGAGGGATCAGAACTTTGTGTTACACCTTACAGGTGCAGTGATTGATATATGGCCAGCTACACTTCTGAGACAGTGCTTTAACAAAGAACTAGATCTCGTACTTTGTTTCACTGCATGGCATTGAATTCATTTGCTCTCTTTCTAGTTTCAGAAATGTAGATGGTTTTATATCTCTGATGATAAATCATTCTGTCATGCATCCAGCCTTTGGGTTTGTCATTGCAGTATTTTAATACTGCCGGCGACTGGCAGACGAAACAAGTTACTTGTGGAGCAATAGGATTGCAGTTAAAATTTAAAATTTAGATGCATGCTCATGCTCATCTGTGAAGATATTTCTTGTGTTTGTTGTATATGCCAAGAGTGCGGTCTGGTCCTAAGTTGGGTATGGCCAGGCTTTTACTGAGTGGACCATGTAGCACTGAATGAACAAATACAGCTGCTGACTGAAGTTACTTCAGTGTTCCATGATTTCAGTTTTTATTGTTTAGTTCAAACTTGCACTTTTTATCACGAAAAATTGGTTTATGATTGTTCAGAATTTGTGTATAAATTTATGAAAGTATAATTAAAAATTATTATCTACAAAGTTTGGTTTTAGAAGAGGAAATGTATGTTATGACTTTAATTTTTATGTGCACACCAAATGGAGATGAGTTCCGGTGTGCAATGGGGTCAGCATGCTTGTCAGTGCTTCAGAGCGTGAGTGGAACAAATAGTGGCCTTGGAGAATTTTGCTTGATCAGTAAAATATTTTTTTGGTATAGATCTATGTTTGAATATCACAAGAGGCTGAATGCCATTTTTTGTTTGTTATGGTAAGATTTTTATGCAATCAGAATTTCAATGCATTATTTGTTCGTATGCTTAAATAAGAGTTAAAATTTGACTTTCTGTCGTAGCTGAAATGGCTTAGAGTGACTGTCAGTATGAGTGAGAAATTTGCTGCCTTACTTTACTGTTACGGTGAAGGCTGGAATCCATTGTTCTACACATGTATGTTCTTGCATTGTTTAATATTTTTCTGGTGCCAATATATAATTTCACTGTAGATCCCATTAGTTACTGCTCTCAGTTTACAAAGGAGAACAGTGTTCTGACTCATGGTTGAGCTGTCGTTCATAAAATAGTATAATTAATATATGATACACGGGAGGAAGTAGATATTGGCTGATATTTTATATAAGAGAGTGTCGTTCAGGAAGATTGTGGTGTTGGGGTATTGTGTATAAGTGTACTGCAGTTCTGATCTTGTGACCTGTTGAGTAATGTTTATGCTCATTTCTTTGCTTCGTTTGTAAGTGTCTCAGTGTTCAAACCATTTATTCAGTCAATTGAGTAAAAACATTTTCCATGAATGAGGTGAAAATCATTGTTAAATCATTATATTTGTTGAACATTCACTTCATCTGATGGGGTTCATGGCAAGAAATAGATCCTTATGTATCTCAATATCCTTTCATGTCCTTTATACTGAAGAATATTTTTGTTGACTTTAAAGTCAACATTTTCAAGTTATTATGATCCTTTTGTAGGAAGGAAAAAAAAAAGTATTTATATATATCATTTGTAAAATAAAGTGTGAGATTTGTTTTACCCAAAGGAATCATTAAATTCATCTTTTTTTCCCCCCCTTTATGATAAATGTCATTGCACAATAGCTATATGTTTGCTTGAAATTAACACACATTATATTGCACAATGTTTTTATGCTGCTCAATGTTTGTTTGTTTACATTTGGCGTATATTTACATTTGAATCACAATATACACATCCTTGTACATTGTAAGTGATTTACATATTTTCTCTCATTTCTCCACTGTTTTTTTTCCCTTTTCCTTTGAAATATCATCATAATCTTTATCTTCCTATCCATCCATGTATACTATATCAGTCTAACTTTCCGAGTGAAGAAAAATGGCAAATGCTTGTAACATTAAAGGAAGGAGAAGCTTTTGATCATATTGGGCTTTGTTCAAGACCGTGAAAAATTTCATTCATGGGAGAGAAAGTAGAAGTCTGCATCCTTGGCATGCTCCAGATCTTCACCACCATCAGTTTAATACGAGAAATATGCTAACATTTGCTGGTGAAACAATAGCTACTCTTCAATATTTACTGATCAGAAAAAGCACGAGGCATCTTATTTGGAAATTCTGAAACATTGTTAATACATCCGTAAACAAATTGTGTGGAAAAATTGAAACTTCATTAAGACCAAATTTTACTTGCCAATGACTGATTTGAGATAATCAGCAACTTTTGAAAACATAGAACTTTGTCTTGCAGAGATTTTCTTTAGTGTAAAAATGTGATATAAAATTCCAGGAGCCATGACAAATCTATTTTCATGTGACAAAATTAGATCTACCCCTTCAGAAAGAGCCTAAAATTGCAACAAATTGACTGGATGCTTTCACTAATCACTTGCCATGAAGATCTTACTTCCTTCAAGTGGTGCAAGCAAAGGAATTGTGTTCTGCACATGCAATGCTTGGGAATGTTCTGAGTTGAGGTTTAACTTTTGGTAGACAGTATGAACAATTCTGGCAAATGCTATGACCTGATGTAAATCATACAAAGCCCGTCTAATCAGGTAAATCGTCTCTGCCTTAGACATACATAGTAACAGTAGGAGTTGGCTGGTTGTGTGACATCAGGTGCTGGCACCAGTTAATGCTGGGTCTCATGAGATATACATTTGGTCTCTACTGTAATCTTAGTGGTTGGGTCTCTCAGTATTGAATACAGTCTGGTTTGGTCAATTGCTTTTCATTTATGTCATTTATGAACTGTCTACTGTATACACTATATGTATATTGCTTTCAATTACCTTTTGTTGTTTCCGTGATCCCATTCCCCTTTTCTTTTCTGCAAAATCTGTAATAATCAAGTCTGCATTTTTGAAGTTTAAAAGTCTCTTGTGTTCATGCATTATTTGTTTCTTGCCTTTAGCCATTCTTGTTTTCAAGTTCGGTTTACTCATTGTGTAAATCCGGATGCATGCACACTTTTTGTGTGTGCACGTGAGAATTATATTAATATTATGATTTTAAAAAATTCATTTGAAACAAAAAAACACTGCAAATCAGTTGCGTAGTTTTGCTTGGAGGTTAAAATGTGCATTAAGTGTTTCAGTTCACTCATCAGTGCCTGAATTTTCCTGTTGCCAGATTGTCTTTTTGCCATTGTTTTTTCTTTGTTTTTTTATTTTATTTTTGATGCAGTTTCTACTCGTTTGAAAAGAGATTTATTTATGGTAAATGTTTACATAACTTCAGTGTCAAGATCCAAAGTTGTTATGCAAATTTATTATCAGGGAGCTGTGCATTTGTTCAGGACCAACCAACAAATACACTGGTTTGCATATGAAATGTAAATGGTGAGCATTTTTCTAAAGAGATACAAGTTTTATTGAGTTCAGGTCAAATTACAGGTACATGTATTTAAAAATCAAACAGCAAGAAACACCAAAAGAAAAATACCCAAGTGAGAGATTTAGATCAATGGCTTTCTGAAAAACCTACCCATAAATCACTCCTGAAGGCCAATCTGGCAGTTAGTCTTTGCAACAAGAGTTGGTGTGTATTAATCAAGAAGTTCAGCTCAAACTTTTGCATGATTGGAAATGATTTCATCTGCATGACCAGCAGAGATGCATTTTGTTCTTTTCTGTTTTATAAGAAGTGCACGTTCTATTTCTGTCAAGAGTGCCGATGGAGAGTCATGCTTTTCAATGTCAGCATTTAATTACACCAGTCAATTTGCATATTTGAAGATGATTATTGGAAGGTCATATGACTCAGAAAGATTAATTTTTATACATAAATTTTTCCATGGTGATGCTGCACAGATCCACTCTTTTCATGCTTTAAGTTGTCATCAGCTTTCTGCGTCATGTGAAAAACAAGGAAGTCAGATGTATGTAAACTCTTTGGACAAGAAAGCCACATATTTGTTAAGTCCAGTTCACTTATATATGAATGATTATAGCAATTAACATCAATGGGCATTAATTTGCATGAATGCCAGTATGCTTGATCTCTGATGAACATCGTGAAAAGTAGATTTTTTTGGCTTCATTTTGTGTATAATGTTGAAAGGTACACTTAGAAACTAATGCCCTAGCAGTCATGTTGATAGATAAGTTGTAGAGGTTGGTGGTTGAAATGCACGAGTGTATACAATCATGTAGATCATGAACTCTCCCTTGCTTTGCCAGCCACTTTGCATCATCTGTCATGAAAGATGTAGGGTAGGGATTGTGAGAAAATTACTGCCCCTTTAGTTTGCTATTATAGTATAATATTGTTTGCAGATGTGAACATGACATAGATTTTAATCCAAGGACAGAGCTTCTGTCTTCAGAAGTTTACATTTTGAACTGGTCTAGCATTAGATCTTCATTCAAAAAGGTTTTGAAAAAGGCAGAACTCAGTGTTTGATCAAGTTCACTGTATGATTATTGATTGGTCTGTATTTTCCTGTGCAACAAAAATTTTTAAAAAAATTCTGGGATAGTTCGATGCAATCTTTGTTGGAAGAAGAAGGATTGACCTGACTTCTTGTGTCAGTGACTGAACACTAAAAATTTATCATGTGATCAGGAAGGAAATTTAAATGCCTTACTAATCGCGGATGGACATGATTTTTCCAGATTAATGACCTTCTGCAAAGGCTGCCAACTACCACAAATTCAGTAGGGAGAATTTGTAACTAAATTCAGTGAATTTAAGGACAACTGTATTTAGGATTCGCCAATCTTTTAAGCAGTAAAACAAAGAGCCAAACAGATTTCACTAATGTTTCTAAATTTTCTTTGAGAAAACATTGCTCCCATTGTTAACTTCAACTTTTTTTTCTCCTGTTGCCATAAGTTCATTTATGTGGAACTGTCTGTGCAGCTTAACTTCCATGCAAACTGTAGACATGTAATCGTTAACTGTTTAGCATCTTTCCTATGTCCTCCTTCCTTTTTTTAAATCAACTATTTTTTTATCCCTATCATTTTAGTGAACATAATGAAGCATGTGAAGCGAGTGCCGCAAATTTATATCCTTCTCACTATGATTTGTTCCATATTTTTAAAAACAATTTATTTTTTTGTAAAGTCTGTGGGCCGGACAAAGTTTTTCTTTCACAGTTGCTTTACTGGTTTTACATGCTGTAAATAACTTGCATCATATTATGGTCATATATCAATAAGTATAATAAATAAAGTATTTTAGATTATCATATGTATGCGTTTGTGTTGAATGTGCGATAGGAGATGATTATTTGTTTCATACATGTTGCACTTGCAGGGAGCATTTGTGCAAGAAAATGAAAATAATGCAAATGAAAGTTTAGTCTTACTCTTAGAGATAGTGTATACAAGTATATTTTTCTCCCCTCAATGACAATCACATTTAAATAAGTGTGTGCAGTTTTGCATCCAGTACATTCTTTCTCAAGAGAAGCGTTTGGGAGGACATTGGCTGGAAGGTCTGGCTTGGTCTGAATTTTAACTGCAATCCTATTGCTCAAGTAACTTGTTTCATCTGCCAGTTGCTGGCAGTATTAAAACACAGCAATCAAAAACCCCAAGTCCCCTTGATTACATCCTTCAGTAATTAAACCCAGACAATGTCCAACCAACTGGTGGACTGACATGCAGCATATATTGATCCTCTTCAGATTACATGTATAATATATATTTGTATGTTGTATAAGTTATTTAACCAAAGTATACTATGAGTACATGTTGGGCATAGCGTTCGCAAGATTTTTGTTTCCATAAATAACTGCTCTCATGAAAAGTACTTTGATTTCACTTTCACCCATGGAGGAGAGGGAGGTTGAGTATTACATGTAGCTGATAAGCATTCGTATTAGATATTGTCAAAGTCACATGTGACAAGTTTGAGTTTGTTAACAGAGATACATGTAGCTTAATTGCCCAATTTCGCTCTTCCTCAGAAAATTGTGGCAAAACAACAAAGCAAATAATTGTATCCTGGATCCTTTGCTAATTGCTACAAATCCAAGAATACACAGTTTACTGGTCCCTAAAACTAGCCATCATTGTTTGATACAAACAGCACAGCAATGTAATTTTCCTCGCTCAGTGTACAGCTATTCAAAGTCTCATCAACAAATTATTATACAGGGTACAACAAAAGAAATAGTTTAAAAAATGTATTAACCCAAAACTTTACACTATTCATGGGCAACAATAGAGTGTGAAGAAACTACCAACTTATAGCAACGATAACATCATAAGCAACGTGCACCATTCGTTCAATTGTCAGAGGCCAGTCACCCTGAGTGAATGAGTTGGGCAAGATGTCCATAAATGATGTCCACACATTGAATATCTGTAAATTGCTGCAATAAGCTTCAATAGTTTCCCTACAACACTGTGCATGGTGTCAATATCTTAAACAGTTTTGGTTACATACACTTTTAAAACGGTGTCTTCTTTTGTACCGATGAATTCAAGACCTTGCTGCTTTCATCACCTCTCTATAGAACTGTTGATGGGACCTGGGAATACAGAAACGATGAATATTTCCACCAACTACCTGTGCATCAGCTCATGAAACAGGCTAAAAATAGACTACATGTGTATTTTTCTTTACTTTGATAAAGTAAAAGGCAGTGAAAGGATCATAGACTTAAACAACACAAGACATGGAAGAAAAAAACAAAACAGTATTACACGAAACAAAAGTGAAACAAAATGAACAATTTAAAGCTGATTGACTAAGCAAAGACAGTTTTATTTCCTTGTACATGTATAAATATGACTAAAAACAATAACATGGGCGGAAGAAAAAAAACGCTGGCAAAACAGCCCTAGATCAGCAGTTTAACTTTAAATTCAGTAATCTAGCAATGATTGCTAACCGATTAAATTTACGCAACAATGAAAGTTGAAATACTTTACAAAATGAAACAGCAGATGAGTGGTCTGAATGATAACTCTCATCTCAACATACACCGAGTTCAAACTCTGGCTGTTTATTGCAGGCACTGATAATATATGTAGTTATCTCAGATTTGTCAAAGACAGCTCCCCCAAATAAGTAAATCAAACTCCTGGTCCTCTCAGATGTGGGCCATAAAATTGTAAAGTCTACTAAGTTTATGAGTGTAGAGGTCCTTTAATTAGTGGAGAATGTCTAAGTATGATTCCATCCAGAACACTGCACAGAATTCCTATCAGTACCCTGGAAATGTCGAGCTACACAGACACAAATGCTAAAAAACACAGATCACAATAGAAAGTGTTGCCTGGCAAGAAAAAAGCCTATGTGGCCAAAATGTCAGGTTATAAAAAACCATGCATTTTGAAATTCCAACAGTCAGTTTCACCAAACATCTAGCACAGGGGTCGCCAACCAGCTTTCATCTGTGGCTCTTTCCTTTTCTTAATTGCCAGGAAAGAAATCTTTAAATGAGACTTTCATGCATGCTGCGGCTCACTCTAAAGTTGAATTCTGTAGCAAATCTCCATCCGAAAGATTGCTGATCCCTGATCTAACAGAAAAGTTATGTTCTCTTTACTTTTTATGCATGATGATTACAGTGGGATAAGCAAAATAAGAAAAAAACAGTTACATGAATGAAAGGTTACAAACCCACCCAAAAAAAACTAGGCATTAAATAAGGGCCTTGACAAAGTTTTGTAGCACTGTCATCTTACACCTGTCCCTACAGAGTCCCACTACATCATTTACCTGTTTGTGCTAAATGCGGGTTAAGCAGCATCATTGTGCTTTGATGCACTTTGAAAGAACAAAGTAGCAAAAATTAAATTGTACTGGTGTGACAGTCTTTTCTTTTTGCAAACCCAAAGACCATGACAAGAGAAGTACATATGAATGAATACATGTATAATCGCATTTATCTCAAACCACAGATGCTAAACAAATGGCGTTCTGATTGTGAATTCATGACATTTTGAGTGAATTTTGAAAACTGCCTCAATTTCAAATCTAATGTGTCAATTTCAGCCATAATATAATTTCAAGCAAAGAATACATTTATAAATCAAATCGTTGATTAAAATGCCAGTTGTTGTAGAGTACTAAGAGTCATACTCAAAAGATCTAAGCAAAGCTCAATTGCTGGAGATCTTTCTTGGTGTATCAATGTTCCCCCCCCCCCCCCCCCCCCCAATTTCCTATGTAAAAAATAAAGCAAAAAGAGGTCACTGAATTATTTACATAAAACAATCACAAGAAAGATATTGATACTAGCAGATTTTGTGCCCAAATATTTTCTCCCAATGACAGAATGCCATGCACCATTATACCATAACAACTGCCTCTACCAACAAGGAAATAATATGCATGAATGTACAATGCATTTTAACAAGAAGTAGTAAAGCTAGCAAATTACAAAGCTGAGAGATCATGGCTTCACAATATCCATATTGAGTGTTAAAACATACATGTAGTTCCGATTTATAAATAATTGTCATATTGTTGTATGCATTACATTCAAATTGTTTCTGGAATGTGGTTGGGCCACTAGAGTGTGTGCTCCGGTACTATACTGTGATAAGTTATCTAAAATGTTTCAGTTCACCGCTGAATCTATTCCATTTCCCAATTATTGTTATTTCCTCAACAGGACATCATGACAAATTAAAAATTTCATCAGATAATTTAGACAGCCTAAATCTATCCATGTTTGTATGCACTGCTAACGTTAAGCTTTACCAAGTGGCTTGGTTGCATCCTTGTTTTGCCTGCTTAGATTATTGTAAAGCAGGCCCTCTCTCCAGAATATGTTTCACCCCCAAAGCTTGCAAACAAAGGATCTTGACAGGCTGTCGATCTGGCTATCTTTTTGTATCTCATGTATGACGATGAATGACCACACCAAATCTGCATAGTTATGAAAGTTGCTCTAACAGTCAACTTTAAGTACACATAATTAGCCAGCCTCTACACTGACCACTATGCTCATCATATTTAATACTGTACAACATAATGCTTCACTGACAGAGAGGAAAACAAAACTTACACCAAAGCCCTGCCGTTCCAAGTACATTATGTAATTATTAGCAAAAAGTACATCAGAACCAACATTTATTACAAAAAGTCCATGATCACTTTTTTTTTTTTTTTTACTTTGTTATACTTGGGGGCACGATGATTTCAGCACATCAGTGGATAATCTAACTTCTGAACATGAAGTCCCTTTTTGGAGTACATTAAAGAGGAACAACTCCTTCCCACATATATATAACATCCAAATTTGTTGGGAGACTCAATCACCTGAATTCAGATGTCTATGAAATCACCATCCACTGCTGAATGAAACATTCAATAATGTTCCCACTAAACTTCCTTGACTTTCACTTTCTAAATACAACCATTTATCACTCACACACACAAAAAAACAGGCAAATGCATTAATATTTCTGGATTTCTTTAACAGTCAACTGAACTATGATGCAATTGGATGAACAAGATTTTTGTACTACATTGTACAGTATTTGGTTGTGATTAAATACAAACAATCACTGACCAGAATGGCACTCAAGCAATGAAAAATGATTGTTTTTGGTTCTAAACTCATTCTTGGCCAAAGGTTGGCAAAGTGGTTGATATGGACCCCTGGGGGTCAATGTGGCTATCCAAGGGGTCGATAAATATCTAGGGGGGGTGTCAAAATGGGGTCAATAATTTAATGTTCCTCATCAATTTCTTTACTTATTTTCTTTAAATTTCTTTCAGTATTTTTTAACGACAAGCAGAAACGAAGTGAAAAGGCGAAAGAATTATTATCTTTAAATTAAGAAATTTATGCCTGAGCCACTTCATCATTGTGTCTACCTTAGAAACCAGCCTGGGCTGGTAAAAAATTTAAAGCTTGAATCCCATTTTTCATTTCCAAGATCTATTTTAGTTAAATAATGAAGTATGCCAGATGATTAATTATAGTAGGCTCTGCAAAAAAACATGTCTAAAAAATTACACTTGTCAGTGCAAAATATTTCACACTCACACAATCTTGCATGCAAACAAATATTTCTGAAGATGAAAAAAAATTATATCTGGACTCCATCTAGTTATGAGATCTTTTTTCACAGATTTTCAAGTGAAAGTGCTGGCGCCAACAATCTAGTTATAAAAACAAACAACAAAAATTCAGATCCAACTGAAAGAATGTTTGTGTCAGCAGTGCTCCTTTAACAACAGGTATGGCTGTATAACAAATATGGCAACAGTAGATATGACAATAAAATCAATATTCTTGAGTTACGATACTGTAATATTTTGAACGTACATGCTTTTCAGGTTTGCTCTCTAAAAGTAAACAAATCAAATCCACATTTCCAATCCATCAATTATCTTCTGATTACTCGTTAAGTAAACACAAAATTGATTGATCACAAACTGACAGGTGAGTGAGCTGAGTGAATCATAATTTATGCCAGCCCTGCTTATTTGTTGGACTAATTTCTTTCCCTCTTTCTTACACACAAATCAAAGTATCAAGCATGCGAACATGTGGAAGTCTTATTTGATATGAAGACAGAATTTGAAAAGTTTGGCTCTTGAAAATTTGCAATCCTCAACCAACGATATCAGGCACTTTTGTAAATAAACAAAAGGGAGTTAGTGTTGTTGGAATCAGCTCCATGTATGAATCAATAATTAAGGCAGCTTCAAATAAAACATTTCGGGACTTCCTTACACGAATAGAATCTACAAATCCTGAAATCTGAAAGTTAATCAGAAATAATTTTATCTGCGTTTATCACACCAATTTCATTGAAAAAAAAAAAGAGTCTCAGGGTGCCTTCATGCACGGAATGTGAATACTGTACAAAGAGCTATTTCAATGGGTATGCATGATTATATTATTATTATACATGAAAATTTTGCTGTTTGAAAGACGAGCATACAAACCTGGATGCAATCTACACAAAGGATGAGGATCCCAAGAGACAGAGAAACCTACAAGCACATGTGAATTTCTTCTTGTAGGCCTAAGGAAACAATCCTTTATCTTTCAGTTATTTATTTCATCTTGGTTCATGTCCTACACATGGAAAAATAAAGTATCTGAAGTTAATACTCACACATGAAAAATTACAATTAATTTCATGTTCAGAGATCTTCATAAAATAACTGGTTTATGTGGAATATACACATACGAAAAAAAAAAAAAAATCAAGAATCTGAGTCAGATCTCCATTCTGATAGAAAATCATAATTTCATTTTTCAGAGTAAATAAATTTTCATCTTTAATTGACTTCATGTGCAATACAAACAATCAAGAATTTAAACCAGATCTTCACAATTGATAGCAAAAAGCATTTCTTTATTTTCACGGTAAATAAGTTTTCTTCATAAGTTGCCTGCTTTTTGTGGAATACATTAAAAGAAAATCAAAGAAAATGAATGTACGTCAGATCTGGATGGTGAAATGAAAACCAGAATTTCATTTTATCAATAGAGGCTTCTTCATTATCTGAATTATGTTTTCTGTTCACAGTGTTGGCACATGATTATCACATGATACTAAAAAAAATTTTTTTAATGCTGGTGACTATAAATACTGCAACAAGCAGGGATGAAATGATACTGAACTTAGCGAAATATTCATCTTGTGGTTAAATGAATTATATAACATTAAAATACAATGAATTTTTTTTATTTACAGCAAAACAGTGGAGGTTGCCAAATTGGATTTGAAAAACACAGGAACACATTACAGCAACCAAAAATCCCAGGTGATTTTATAAATGAGAATCCAATCACATTGTTAAAGTAGAGGTAATAAAATTATAAACAAAATTAGCCTTTAGCCAGATGATGGAATCATCCAGGTCCCATATGAAGTCTGATGAACAAAAATAGTCCATTGATTAGGAAATATATGACAAAATGGAGTTCACTACCATGTGTAATCACTCTGGCAAAGTTTCCTATTAATTTCAATCATCCAACTGTCTGAGAAATAAAGCATTGGTTATCTCATTCCCTACCCAAGCTGATGATCCCACTTTCCCTTTGTTATGCACCATTTTCACCACCTTTCACAAAAAGTTTTCTCAGTTTTATTACCAAATTTACATTCCATACATGAAATACATGTATGTGTTGGAAAGGTCTACTCAAGAGCTTTTGTTTTAGCTGTCTTTCAGCCGGAGCAATCACCTTCCATTTCCACTTCTAGAATATGAAAAAAAAAATTCATCACTTTCATGTATGCGTAGTGTGTTCAAGCACTGCATAATGCATCCATAGGCAAGGGATAGTGAATGACTTGGTGTATCTTATGGGCCTGTTACATTACATCCCTGAAGTTTCAGTGCTTGCATTACTTGGCATCTTTGAATGGTTTGTGAGATGCCAAAGATCTGACAGACAGAGGACTGAAATACCCCCAGAGACATTACAGATGATAGCTTTTTAAATATTATCAACCCTTGAACTGCTGTGGGCAATATTCTCGGGCTGTCCCCAGGGCTGGATTTAAACCTCAGGGGGCCTGGAGCACTTCAGGTTCTGTGGGCCCCTCATGCACAGGCATTGATATAGATAGTAAATGACAAAATTTGTACATCAAAGTCCATTTCTTGTATGCACTTGGAACTAACAAGTTGTACACGGTTAAATGAATATATATATCTGAAATGAACACATATAAACATATGCCAGCAAAACTCCTAGATTTTTAAGTAAGATGATTGCAAGGAACTCACTACTGCGAAATACTTCATAGATAACACTGGCTAACTCAACATTGTACACAGCAAAGTTATACTCATCATTATATTTTTGTATAGTGGAGGGACCCCTTCTGGCAGGGGTGACTGGGGCAATTGCTCCTTTGCCCCCTAAATATCCAGTCCTGGCTCTACCAAGGTGTTTTGAACTGAAAGTGGTAACTTTGTTAAGTGGGCATTTGGACCTTGAATTGACCAAGATACTCCAAGAAAGCAGATATCTATTGAAGGCTGATTTCACTAGCTTTAGCAAAACATCACTGAAAAATTAAACGATTTCATTGGAAAGAAACAGCTACAGGGTTAGAGCTCTTGAAAGTAATGTGAGCATTTTCTCTCTCCTACTAAGTTTCTGTATTCTGTTTTAATTCTAATTTGTACTTCATTAGTATCTGAATATCTCATTTGTGATACCCTCTCTGTTCACCACAGCTACTATGACAAGTTAATAATTGGCTTGATTTGTGGTGACATGGACTTGTTTTCAAGGACAACAGGTTACATGGTCATAAATTGCCACACACTTGAAACATTTCCAATTGTAAATTTGCAGCTTCAACTCTCAATGGACCACATCTGCATGGTTGCAATAAATTACAATTTCGGTTCTGGACTTTGTCTATTGATTTTAGATATGCAGTAATAAGAAGTTGACACTACCCTCTTCCCACCCATCCACTCACCATCCAAAATATGAATAAGATGAACTTAATTGATGAGTGGGGCGACAAGAAGAGGCTCGTCATCTCTATTAATTTCTTCAATGTTTTCATTGTCTCTGGGCTCCGGGGCTGCAGCTCCCTCTTCCTCTTCTGCTTCAGCCAGCATTGCCTCCATATACCCACGGGGTGCATTGTTCCCATCACCATCCTGGGCATTGAGATTTCCCTGCAGGTTGTCATTCCTTTGATTTCCAAAGGGTCCATCGTCCGGCAGGGGCTCCCGTGCAGACATGAATGGAATAAGCAGAATGTGCGAGTAGATAAGAGACCCGATGGCAATGACACACAGTCCGGGAACCTAAGAAAAACAAATATTTGATGAGAATAAAATATACTCTGTTGTCTTATAACTGTCTGTGCCATGGAAACCAACTGTTGGCCACATTTTGCAAAACTGACTCCATCCACTTTTGAAGTCTTTGCATAATTTCCATATTTTAATTCCTAAGAAAAGTACGTCTAAAGAATATTTCAAGTGTGGGTTTGCTGTTGTAAAATTAATAATAAATCTAAGTCTACATTGGCATTTATACAAATAATTGAGAGAATCATGGCAGGAGGCAATGGGCTCCCACTTGTTACTTTGCATGTCGGTGCAAACTTTTATGGGAAGTGTCCTGAAACAACTTTTGCAAAACTGCTCTGCAATCACTAGCCATATATTTGTCATTTTGAATGCATGTAGATGATAAGTCTAAGAAGGTGGTAAGAAATTCCTCAGGTGGAGAGAGACAGATGATGATCTTAGAGAAAGGGTGGATTCTTTCATTAGATGTTTCGGCCTTTAACTTCCTGACATCTTCTAGAACCCCCGGCCACACCGAGTTCGTGACTCTCGGTGTTTGTCACCCACCTTTTTTTTTCATCCCCAGGTTCTTCTTTGGGTAAGAAATAACAAGTTCATGAAAAAATATGTCATATAAAAGTTACAGGCACAAGTAATGGCCCAATTTTACAAGGTCTCACCAAAAAATTGAGTTCAATGGAAAAAACCTAAACCAATCAGCATCCCTACGTCAGTGCAACAGAGATTTGCACAAGGTTTCTGTGTGCAGAACTGAATTAAAAGTTTTATGAGATTAAAAAACTGATTCCCCAGTCACAGTCATAATACATTTGCCTTCATATCATTTTTTAAAACTTTTTCTGAAAACAAAAAAAAAAAAAAACATTTGCTCCGCGAATCTTGAGATGAGTGCAAAAGTTCTCTCAAAATTTTAATTTTGAAGGCATGAAACAAATCATGTTATTCAGGAAATGAACAAAACAAACCTCATTTTGTCTAGGCCATTACTTTAAAAATGTTAAAAGATTACTAAAACCATCATGTTATGGCAATGTTGAAATACTCTTTTACTGAATTCTCTGTTACACTATGAGCTGGAATAAAATGTAGCTTATGCAACCTGGTATGTTACCCACCTGAGCAATAAAGAATTGTTCCCAGTGCAAAGCCACGCAGATAGCCCAGTAAAATAACCATATGAATGTCTCGATCATGATTCTTGCTAAGGCACCTTGGTCTCGAATCAGAAACATACCGAAGTAGATGTACACAATATAGCTGAGAAGAGAACCTGTAGGAATATACAATATATGTACAGAATGAATCAAGAAATAAAAATATGTAAGAAATGGAATACTTTCTGGGGAATGTGTTTGCTGAAGGAAAAAAGAACATGAAGCTGCAAGAAATCATTATAGATATATATACTTTATGTGAAAAAATTCACTAACACTTGGGAGAAATGGATATGTATACAAACTAATGAAAAGGACAAAACATTTACTGCAATTTTTGGGATAATCTCCAATAAATAGATGGACAAGGGTCAAACCAAACATTGAATTTCAAAAACAATTAGTGTAAGAATTGCTAATTAAGAAACATCAGCAATGGACAAAATTCTAAAGCACTGATGGACAACATTTAAGAAGAATGGTTCTAGATAAACATTTACAATGTGAAACGGAGAATACAGTTCTACTATGGGTATAATAAAAATGATTGCTGTGTATGGATTTTTTTTTTTTTTACTTCCATCCTGTGAGACCAGGACTGTATGGAAATCTAAGGTAAAATTAATGTGCTAACATCACAGTCCAAGACAATGAATATTCCCTAATGAAAAGCATTAGATATATTATTATGACATGGGCATCACTCACTCTTTAACAAGTAACCAGTGACGACATGGCAGTGGGCTACTAATTAATTCATTGAATATTATAAGAACCCCAGAAAATCTTTTTAATTAGTTCATTAGGAAACTCAGTATTGGCCCCTTTCTGAAGTTCTTCATTGCTGTTAATCTTATAACAAGGAGACCATTCCAGGCAGTTTACTTCCACCATAAACTTCTTCAAATCTGGCTATCCTCAGTTAAATAATTATCAACAACAGGACAAATCAGGAAGTTAAAGAAAAGAACGTGGTGCAGATGGGATGAAGGATGTGAAACACATGACCTCACCAGGAAGTAAATTCAAATCCTTCTAGTTATTTCTTGAAAATGTCTCAAAGATGATTCTGCCCTGCTTTAACTGTCAACTGTTTTGCCCCAAGTGCACCATGAAACAGCTTTGTGATAACAATATGAGACTTCACATTGTGCTCTAATGTATTTTCATGTAACCAGCAAATTAAAAATCTAATTCCATTTTTGCTATAGTGATAATTCAGTTCCTACTATGGCAGCTTTCCTTTATAGTTCTTTGTGTAATGAAAAATTATAATGCATAAGAAGAGATCTTCACGTAAACATCATTACTGTATGTCTCTATCCCCCAACTCTGATTTTGAAAGTTTACAGAAGGCAGAAAAGAGGGATTAAAGATCGTCACTGCTCGACGCTAATGGCAGAAGACATTTTTGACACTTTTGAGATATCAGGAAAAAACTGTTTTCTGTTATTTTTTTATTTTTTTGGTGTCTTGTGCCATTATAATTATATTGGATAACTGCATTTTCCTGTTATGCAATGAACTGTCAATTGCCTTTTTTGGTCTAAAACTCCACCTTTTTAAAAAACACTTTCAGTTGTAAAGTCTCATTCCCAATCCGTTTATTTTCTCAATTCACTTTATTTTTGCTGTTTCATTGTTTAATTTCTACCTTATAGTATGTTATGTGTGTGTGTGTCTATGTATACAATGTCTGTCTAGCATAAGAGGGTATGCAATAGATTATATATATATAGAAAGAGAGAGAGAGAGAGAGAGAGAGGGGAGAGAGACACAGAGAGAAAGAGAGAGAGAGACAGAGAGAGAGAGAGACACACAGCGAGAGAGAGAGAGACAGAGAGAGAGAGAGAGACACAGCGAGAGAGAGAGAGACAGAGACATTGAGAGAGAGACAGACATTGAGAGAGAGACAGAGAGAGAGAGAAAAAGAGAGAGAGAGAGAGCGAGAGAGAGAGAGGGTGAGTTGCAGATGGAAAGAACAAGACTTTCTGTAAAGCACCTAGAGCAAACTGTTTGGATTGAGTGCTATATAAATGATCTTCATTATTATAAGTCTGACTTACACCATTATTGTGTAGTAGTGATGATAGATTTAAATTCCAGGAAAAGATTAAGTGATTGAGTGGATGCACCACCTAAAATGTCTTAAATTGTTTAAAATATAGAATGACTGTTGTGATGTACTACTTATTAACAGGCTCTCCAAAATCTGAGTCTGGTGGATAGAAAAATTCAGCAATAATAATGGTGAATATTCTTGCACTCATATTGGCTTTCTATACAACGCCTCACCGATCATGGCAAGAATCAATCTCCAACAATTTTGAAGTTGTAGAAATGCATCCACAAGATCCTCCAGTCTTCCATTGGGCAGGTTACTGTACTGAACAGCATCCACAACATTGAAGACAATCAAAAGGATGGCAGCAAAAAAAAATCCATATGCAGCTGTAAGGGTAGAAGAGGAAGAACAATCAGTGCATGAGACTTCAAAAGTTTCAAATGAACAATTCCAGCCATTTAAACCTTCATAAAAAGTATCAAGGTATCAACTTTCAAAGAAAAATGCTCTTCAGTCATTCCCCTTGACATGATGCTAGAACTACATTCTCAGAAGTATTTATCAGAAAAATACCTCACCCAAATTTCAAACATAGGATTTTTGTTACAAGGAGACAAAGTGGAAGCTACATTTTCTCTCAAACTGTACAAAGACAGAATGGAAATGACAGTTTCTCCTAAACTATACAAACTCGTGACAATGAATGTTAAAAAAATATTTCTCAGCTTATCTTGATTAAAAATTTTCAAAGGCTCAGTTCTACACTTTACTCTGTTATGAGTAAGTTTATTACTGAATAAATATTAGTGCATTTGTACCTCTGTTCAGTTTTGAAAAGAAAATAACAGAAGCTAACTTGAATCAAAGTTACTATCTTGACTAATAATGGAGAGATTCCAAAAACTTACCTTCACGTCCCAAAAATTGCATTGGATGAATGGAGTGCTTTCTAATAAACTTTTCCTCATAAATGATTTTGGTTGCAAACATTATCTGGGCCATCACTATCAACAGATCACCTGAAATAAACATGTATGCTAAAGATATGGCATGCAAAAGGGGTTAATTTAATCAAAACTGAGGATTATGCACAAAGGCTGCTGAAAATCACAGGTAACATGTCCAAAATGTGATGATTTTATGCCTAAAGACCATAAAATTGGTCAAAAGCAGATTGATCAAATGTCTGCCAAGGAAATCTTGACCAAGGAAGCTACAAATGAAAAAAATCTGAGTAATATGTCTAAAAAAGTAATTGTAATCACCCAGACGCATCATTCTATTGTTTTATTTGGACTTTCTTATAAAGTAAGTAAAGATTCATTTATTCAGCAAAGTATCATTTCTAGTTTGTTTTAAAGGTGATAAAGTTTGTAAGATTGGCCAATGAAAACGCATAGACAGATAGATTAGTTTTAATTCATTGTTTTTCCGAACAGTTAATATCTGAATTATGATTGCATGACTTGGTATGATTAGGTGTGCTGTTACAAATTTTTATGGTCTTAATTTATCCATAAATAACACCTTTACCTCCCACACCATCTCATCTTCTCTAACACAAATATGTCTGCAGGCTTGAGAAAAGAAAAAATGAAAAACAAAACATTTGAGAATATTTTATGTACTTTATTACTATGAAAAGCAACATAACCTTGTCCCTACCTGCAGCAATGCCGTATTTTTCATAGCCCCCTTGAGGCACATGAATGTAATCTGAAATACCAGACACTGCAAAACCCAATGTGGCCACAACAACTCCAAACCAAACATAACTTGCTAACGGTTGCGCCAGAAATGCCATTGAGAGTAAGGCCGTAAAGAAAGCAACGGTCCCTGAAAATAAAAACAGAGTTTATTCACTTTCATCCTGGCTAACGATGTCATGGACTGTGACAGGGCCGCAGTCACTTACAATTTCTTATCATACTAACTAATAAATTCGCGCTGTTGGTGAGACAGTTGCAGATTATTCAAATCTTTCTCGTTGGTCATTTTCTCTTGATTCTCTGTCAGATGTCACGTCATTAAATGGAACATTCCAGCAATAAAAAAATTGCTGGAAACATCTGAAAGCAGTTTATAAGTTTTTTTTGACAACGGGCCAAAATGATATTTCAAATTTGGATTTCTTTAAGTTTGTCTGAAATAACCCCCAAAAAACCCCTTGGATGACATTTGTCTATCACAAAATTCCTGACAGTGAGCTAAGGCATTCTGCCTTCACTACTTAGCTATTTCCAACTGAGAAATGAAATTGAAGTTCAAGAAAATGTAGCGGTCAGCCCAGCTGTGTTTCTCAAATTTACCCAAATCATTGGAATGTGGCTTTAAATCCATTTACTTCACAAGTTACAGGTTGATTATTTCAATTTTTCATGACTTGTATTCCATGACTAAATGTTGTATAAATAAGACTAACACTACTATACAACAATAAACAAAACTATCAGTGTTGCATACAAATATGACTTGATCCTGTTGGTTCTGGTATAAAATGTCATAACACCTTAACTGAGACATGAAAACTAATCTTCCATACCCAATGTATGTTATTTCTCACCTTTCAGCATCATGAAACTGGAACTGTATGTTAATTTCAGTCCAAAGTACAACAGTAAAATATCAGCCTGGGCAAAGAAAGCTGCAGGGAAGTAGATCAGCCATGATGCTTTCTTGCGTGCATTTCTATTCCGTGGCAACAGCTCGTCATCCTCGTTGCCCGCGACAATGTCATTTACATTTAACAGCTCCTCATCATCATCATCATCATCAGCATTTCCTTCATCGTTGTCATTTCCAAGGTTTGCAACAATATTGGCCATATTCCGACGCTGTTTGTTTTCTCCTATTACGATTGAAAGTGCACTATTTCAATAGTTGAGCTGAATGTTTACAATAATCCAAATGGGGTGAACTAATGAATTGCTTTCAGAGAACTTTTCAAGACATTCTCTTGCTACTACC
The DNA here is from genome assembly GCA_963931925.1 of Onchidella celtica. Classification (NCBI taxonomy): domain Eukaryota; kingdom Metazoa; phylum Mollusca; class Gastropoda; order Systellommatophora; family Onchidiidae; genus Onchidella; species Onchidella celtica. The sequence continues at coordinate 764,011 of OZ007578.1, read as the reverse complement.
CTTTAGTTTGGCACCATAATGGCCTCAGACTTTATTACCCATGATGATGTTGCATAAATGTTTGAAGCTTTAGGTATTTACAACACATGAAATACAGCATATAGGTCCATGCAGGAACCTGAAATGTCCATTTTCATAACATATGCTGTTTGTTAGGATGGTATCTTGGCACAAAATGCTTTGATGTAAGTGCTGGGTTATTTGATGATGAAAGGGTTCGTCTATGATATTATAATAACCAATAATAAGATAAGTTTAAGACCCTATGAAGTAAATCCATACAGAATGACCCAATGACTATTTGATTCAGATATACAGACAAATCTCATGTAGGAATTTTTATGTAAATCAATATTTTCAATTTATACATTTGCCTTCCATGAAACAGTATCAAGCTGTATTTGTCCTTGGTACTTAACTTCTGTACTTTGATGAGATCATCTTTACATTATGTCTACATGTGCTCACATAAATGTGAAACTGCACCAGAAAACAACAGTAAGCCCAAAAAACAAAGTTGTTAAAGATGTGGCACAATGCTAAAACATGTAATGGATGAGAAATAAAGGCCACAGAAGAGATCAGATCTGAACTGGAGAAGCATTCTTCATCCTAAGGAAATGGGAAATTTGCAGCTCTATCAGGAGCACCATATTAGAACATTAAAAATCCAGGTCAGAGTTGCAGACTGATTAGAATCCATCTCAGTGATCTCAGTATTAGTTTGTTGTTTTTTTTATTCCACAGAACATACAGTGAAAGTCAGAAATAAACTGTCAGTTTAAATCACAAAACATTAACCACTGGTAGAGTGTTTTTAAGAATCAAAACTGCATTGTTACTATTATTTATGAAAAAGAAAAATGCCCCACCATCAGTGAACTAGATCAATCTAATTTCCCAGCTGCCAAAAACCTTTAAAGCTAAATAGTTATTCTATAAGCTGAACACAATTTCTAAATTTTTATGCTATTGTTAATCTGAAATTAGCACAAAATTGCCTCTCCTATCCTATAACAGCATAAACTGACACCTCCTCCCCTTACAAGATCCATGAAAACACGAGGGTAACATTCATGATGTACAGTAACATTAACAAATAGCATGACAAAGTTGAGCCTGTGAACCTTTTACAACTTACGGTCTTGCTTCAGCTCGCCATGCTTGAAACGGCCAAAACCCAACCAATTTCTCTGTATGGCTTCATGTAGGAGGAGGAGGAACAACTGCAAGAATTGTTTCATAAACCACTGGGAACAAGAGAGTGAGCATAAAGTCATTCAATATTCATGATACTGTGCTTGATAAAATCTGTTATGCAACACTGATAATGAATAACAGGTAAATGTCAAAATATAGAGTACATTGTGCTATTGTTTCCTTTCATCATTTTTCTTTCCAGTCAACTGGAGTGAAGTGGAAAATGGTGTAGTGAAATAATTAAAAGCATAGAATGTCACAATCAATTTTGAATAACACAAGATTTATATATTTCGAAGAGTTTTCAAACTCACTTTCACAGTTCTGCCATTTTTCACGTCAACTTTTGTCATCAATGAGTCAAAACTTATAAAAGTTTCAGTTTTTTGGCCTGTCTATCGAATTAAGTAATCCTTGACAACCCTGGTCTTAAATGTTTATTTCTGGTACTTTTTCAAGACAGAGATACAGAAAATAAAATTTCTGGAACGAAATAAATCATGGCACAATATAACTTGTTCTTTTGTACTCTTGTTTTTTTTTCTTTCCAGAACACTGACGTGTAGGTCTCAAAACAAATTAAGAAAAACTTCAATCAAGAATTAAGCTGGAGGGCTCAGGATGTGAAAACTCAGACAGTGGAAAGAACTTTAAAACTTAAATCTACATTAACTCATACCTTACTGTAACTTTTGTGGATATGGACAGGAACTCTCAGCACTATCCAGTTTGAAATTTAGACGTAGTTCAAAGATGATGTTTCTTTCAGTATAAACATGAGATGTAATACATTGGACATTGAAGTAAAGGAAAATCAATGAACCAGGATGGAATTCAGTATCTCGAGAGGTTGGGTTAGATATATATATATTTGTGTTGAAAAATAGATGTCCACTCGGCTTTTCGTAGCAAAGCCAAAACCTGCGAGCCGAATATTCGGCTATCTGTAGAAAAAGAAAACCCATGAGCCGAATATTTGGTTTACTGTAGCGAATGGATTAAGACCCACTCACTTAACAATATCTTTCAGTGCTGACCAATGTTGCCTCTAAGCTGTGTGGACGCTTGTCTACGCAGCCGCTGTATTGGTGCTGTGCACAACTGAATGCTGCCACACACATCAAAATGTTGCGCAAAAATTTGAATGTAGTGCACTAGCTTTCAATTTATAATATTTTGCTCAAAGCATCAAATGCTCCATTCTGTGGTTCAGACAAATTATTAGAAACGTTTATGCTGGCTAAGTTTTACATTGATTTTTCAAGGTCTTTCATACAACCCTTAAATAAAACTTGAAGTTATAAGATGCACCGAGATCTTTGTCCGTGGTGAAATTTCTTTCAATTTTCTCTAATTTCTCACTCTCTCAACTTTCCCATCACCCACAAACCTATGCAGTCTCGGCATGCCCACTGTATGCTCCATCTTTATAATGGCTATTACCTATGTTGAGGGTGATTTTTGAAAATTCATTTAAAAACTTCCGATAAAGCTAATGTATTATATTTCGAGACACTGGAAAGGTTCTTTGGAGAAGAAAAATAATCATAATATGTTTCCAAAAAAAAAATAAATGGTATGCTCTATGAAACTGCATGTTATGCCAGGTGGTGTGGGGTGCTAGTGGCCACACCTCTTCGACCATTGATGGGTTGTAAAACAGCCTGCACCCGACAGGTGCAGGGCCATGTGAAAAGGTTAAGCTGTAAACTAACTGAACATGGCACATTATCGGTCTTGTACAGGTGTGTCATTAAAGCATTTCGAAGAACAATTGGAACTCACCAGTAAGAACATGTGATCAAACATATGTGCTTTCCTGGTGGTTTTTCCAACAACTTTGGTCTTTAGAAGCCATCTAATCAAATAAAAATTCAGACACAAGTTTGAAAAGACAATTCCATCAACAAGCAATAAAACAAGCCTATGCATGAACAAAATTTTATGAATTCTTAAAGCAAAGTCTAACAAACATGATTATGCACAAGACAAAATGCTATCATATTCTGCCACTGAGAATCATAACTGAGCTATTTTAAAATTAATAAATATTTGCTTAATATGTACCTAATCTGAAACTACCAGGTTCTGAAAAAAAAAAAACCTGGGTGAAGGACATAAGATGTTTGTCTGCAGAATTTTTGAGGCAAAAAATTGGGCAGGAAGGAAATAAATATCATTCTTCCTTCCTTCTCATTCGGGCTTTGGTATCTAGCCTACCGAAAGTCTCATACATATATACGCTTAAATTGTCTTAAAAAGTTCAATTTTTTTTTTCTCTAAAAAGTGTACGTAGGCCTACTGTAAGTTTTCTTCCTACTTCCAGGCTAGGGAAGAGAATAGATGTGCTCGAAATTCTTTGATAAACTGGATTTTCCCAACTGAATCCATTCAATTCAGTTACTTTCACTTTCACATCATCTTAACGAAAGCAATATGCTGATGTTTTGGTTATGACACTGTCGTTCAAAAGTAGGGCCTATGTATATTTCCTTCTTAATTTTATACCACTTCTCCTTCGGCTGTTGACATTTTAAATTTAGTGTCGAAGCCAGTCGTCAAGAATGAAAGATATTTGGCTCATATCTAGATCTATATGTATAATATCAAAGACAAACTAAATTCGTCATACATTCACTTCTTCTTCTTCTTTTATAGTTGGTTCGTCTATAACTATAAGACGATTCCCCAACTGCACTATAGTATATGCGACTCAACGTCGCTCCTCTGAGGCTAAAAACAGGGTAAAATCTTACATAGATGTTAAGACCATTTAAAAATATATTAGTTGTATAAAGTCTTTTGTATATAACTCTGGTATAAATATCTCTTGGTTTCCAGATTGTGCACAGACATACAACCCGCACTTTAGTTACAATGGTAGCTGCAACGGATAATAATGTTCTTAAATTCATTGTCGAAAGTCGTTGCAGACGATAGTGTTTGGACTTCTGCCGGGAGGTTGTTCCACATCCTGATGACATTAGGGTAAAAAGAATAAAGATGGCTGTTAACCCGTGAGCTTGGGATGTTATATTTTATATTATTCCTTCTGTTGCCTCTGGTATTAATGGTGAGGTGGTTCAGTGGGATATGGATATTTCCTTCCCTGCCTTTATAAAATATTTTTACTTTGTTTTTTGCTCTCCTCTCTTCTAATGGTGTCCACTCGAGGTCTCTCATCATTTTATTTACACTACTACTTCTAGTATAGTCATTTGTCACAAAGCGGGCAGCTCTCCTCTGGACCCTTTCCAGTTGGTCTATGTTTATTCGACAGTGGGGGTCCCAAACACTGCAGCCATACTCTAGGGAGGGCCTCACAAACTTGTTCACCTGCATCTAGTGGTGCCTCTGCTTCGAAACTTCAAAGTACCCCATGAAACCTGATGCTTCACATCAAACAAGTCTTTTATTCTTTCATTTTTTACTAAAATTCTCTGTTCGCAAGGTGCTTAGGGCAGGCATATAATATTCTTTAACACATTATCTTCAACAGCTGGCCAAATTTGTATGATACATGTAACAAAGAAGCAGATCTGAATCTTATAAGTTGTCAGGTATGACTGTGAGAAAATAATTAAATGCGAAAAAAAAAAAAAAAAGTGATCGGTCATACTCGACTCTTTTATAGTGTTTACATTAATTTTTGCTAATTAGTTTGTTTGGGATACTACCCCACATTATAAACGACTATTATTGTTTTACACACCTGTCACATAAGGCTTTGATAACCCCGACAATAACAAAAGCAATGCCAAGCAAAATGGCATTTTTTGACGGATATGGCATGATGGTTTCCCAATAAGTGAACCTGAGCTGTTGGCCTCCCTGTTATCCTTCCTGCGTGTATGAAATCAACCCGTATGCCTGGGCAACTCGAGTTTGGAAATTCAGTGGCGAAAAAATAGCCAATATACTTCCTCTTGGGGTGTCATGGGCGTATCCAGCAAATCCTTGGTCTCTGAGAGCTTGCGGTTGACTGAAAATTACTGCATATCAGGGCCTAGCAGGCATATTAAATCTGAAAACGCAGATTCAAATTTAGCTAGACATCTGTCTGAATAAAAAAACAAACAAGTGAGCTATCCCAGACAGAGCTAATGTGAACTGTGAAGTGGAAAAGGGGGCTGGGGGCGCAAGGGGGAAGACGGCAACAGGATGTGCGGTTTCGCCTTTGAAGCTTCGAAAGGTCCCGATCAGGGTGTCCGTGATTTCGTACCAATGAGTTTTCGTGCTCGGTTCCAGAACTCATGATGCAGTGATTATTGTAAAATGCATCTAGATTCATAGATGATTCATTTCAATAGGCCTAATACTCAACGGACAGCTTTTCCCGGAAAAAGCAAATTCAAGACTTTGCTCATTGAAAAAGTCATAGATTTACTGTGCCAACTTTCCATCGGCTCGTTGGTCTAGGGGTATGATTCTCGCTTAGGGTGCGAGAGGTCCCGGGTTCAAATCCCGGACGAGCCCAACTTTTTTTTCTTTTTTGGTGTATATGTTGACATGGGAATGAGCAAAATATTATACACTTCATCCATTATCACCATAATAAGGACACCCTGTTCGCTAGCATGCTAGATAATTATATCAAAAAGAGCAAACATTTAAGCTTATATTTTGTGACTTGACTCTGGGATAAATCTTGTGTCTCGTAAACTTTTTAAAGGCTGTACGTTAGTAAGACAAATAACTGTGTGATAGGTAAAGTGTCTGCACGGCCTGTCTCACATGTTTGTTTTTCTTTAATAATAATAATAATACATTAGGCCTACATTTGTATGGCGCATTTCCATTAACAATGCTCACTGAGCCTTACATGACTCTCTCTTCCTCTCTCACTCTCTCCCCCTTCCTCTCTCTCTCTCTCTCTCTCTCTCTCTCTCTCTCTCTCTCTCTCTCTCACTCTCTCTCCCCGACTCTCTCTTTTTCTATCACCTATTGGAAACACTGAGAATAGGTGATGCTTTAGTTTACGTTTAAAAATCTCCAAATTAGATGATTCGTGAACAGCTTTTGGAAGTTTGTGCCATATAACTGGGCCGAAATGTGTAAATGAACGTTCACCAAATGATTTTATAGTTTTTAGCTGGAACACATAAAACAAAACTGTTTTATCATTAGAAGATCGCAAGGCTCTTGGTGGGCAGTAGAGCTGTAGACAGTTTGTTAAATAGCTGGGCGCAGTCTGGTTCAAACATTTGTGACATATATGACAGCAGTTTTATACTCAATTCTTTGCATAATTGGAAGCCAACGCAGCTCTTTGAATATAGGGGTGACATGTTTGCGCCTACTCCGCTTGACTATTACTTTAGCTACGGTGTTCCGGATTACCTGGATGGCATTGATCTTATCAGCTGTCAGACCTGCAAGAATGGAATTGCAATAATCCAGTCTTGATAGAATGAGGCTTGTCATTATTGTCTTTGTAATATCATTGGTTAGAAAATTTCTAATTCGACCGATTGTTTTAAGCTGAAATCTTATACTTTTGCAGAGATGGTTAATTCGAGAGGTCATAGACATATCATAGTCAAGAAAAAACAATATAATCCAATAATCTCTGATATCCACCGTGTTAATCCAAGGAATTAATAGAAAAATATAGCAGTGCTGTGAGGAGCTGCCTGTCAGGCGCTCTGACTACACATCAACATCAAAATGTGTTGCAGGGCAATGGATGGCCATGACAGGGGAGAGAATGTCGAAACAGAATCATCAAAATTCGATACATGTATCTCATTATGTCTCAGTCCCTAGTCTCAATCATCAACAATAATTTTTTTCTTTGGCACACAAGTCATCCAGATACACATAAAATACCGGTACAGTTCTCGCGCTTGCTCGCACACAAATTTGACACTGCGAGTGAAAGACTGCCATCAATAAATTGAGTAAAAGCAACGGCAACTTGAATGTTAGGTCTAACGTCTCCAGCTTGCATGTAACTTTTGCAGATGAAACTTGTGGTTTTAAATTATTATATTGATACCATTCAATTAAGTATATAAAATCGCCAACAAATGAACAACCCGAAAATAAATTGCCGAACCTGTTATAGCTGAATTGTTGTGGAAGGGGAGTTATTCATATTTATTGTACATTAAATTTTGACGAGTTTATGTCCCTTAGACTCCGTTGTGATTTTCCGCCAGATTCAGTAGGTCAGTCAATAAATAACCCATGGGCCTAGATCTATCAATCCCACGAGCTGGTCTTTGTTATGCCATGACTGTAAAAATGTTGCAAGAAAACAAGTGGTTAAGAGGGTGGGGTCAGCTGGATGGTGAATCGCGAAATGGGAGGCAATAAAAGGCATTGTCTTTCGACAGAGTACCAATACCTGCAATATAAGGGACTGCAAATGTATTATATATATATATCTAGATGCCTATATAGTTAGGCTTTGTGCTGATACCGAGTGAATTGAAAACAATTTATTGTTCTAAGAAGACACAATCACGACTTTCATAATTTTATCTTTGTTTCGTTTATACCGTACGTACAATGCTTTGGCAAACTTTTTTGCATACTTAATTTCGGGGAGGATACTCTGGAAAAATTTCATGAAAATGGAGGTACTGGGTGAGTGGTGCACAGGCAGTTCTGGAACCAATCAATATTTCCACCGGTTTTGATTCATTTTCTTGGATTTCTAAGGTGTTTTGGTAAGTGAATTGGTATTCTTCTAGTCGCCATCGGCATTTGTTTAATATTAATGTGTATTACTGCGAGAAATTGATGTTGTAGAGTATCGATTGCTTTTCTATTCTCCTGTTTGATGTCCATTGACATTCTGGGCTGGGTTTCGGTGATCGTATACACTCGAAGACACCGGCAACCCAAGTTAAAATCTGTTGTTGTTGTTTTTTAAATTTAAATAAAGGATGCCTTGAGTCGCATATTTTCCAGTCATCGTGTATATGTAACATCTGAACAGCTGTCACCATCATTAACAGTATAGCAGGCTTTGTGTAATCCTAGCCAAAAGAAGGAAAGCGAATGCAAACATTTTTCAGGTGACAGATTGCCCGTTGTTATTACCCGATTATTATTAGGATTAAAGACGTCAATTATTTGTCAAATAGTCTTAGACGGGAATAAAAGATTTTAGCCGGATTTTATTTTCCTTTAGACAAAGTCAAGTATATAAAGTAATGGAGCAAAGATTTGCAGAGCTTGTTGTAGAGCAAGGCTAAATAATTTATGGAAAGGCATGTTCATCTAGGCCCATATTTATTGCACAGCTTTATGGCCATGACAATGTTCTTACCTCTGCACATGTTATATGACAGTAAAAGCATGGAGACCTCAGCTGTCATTAATGCACTGGAACATTGTAATATTGTATTGTTTTTCTTCTCCCATTCATTGGATAATTTATCATTTTGGGCTTCGAGTTCCTTTTTTGACATCACATGGTCTTAGGTGATAATTTGCCGCCGTGAAAATAATCTTCTGCAACATGATCTGTGGTTTCCCATTACTTGTACATCTCTGCAATCCCCAAATTGTCAGCTACTGAGAGGAATAAATAATAGAGATCATGAATGAAAGTTTTCAGTCAGTTGTGTAGAATAAGAATCCCATCTAGATGCACAAAAAGCCATTAGAAAAAAACAACAGAAAAGAAATGATTATTATGATTTTTAAGAAAAGAAGCCTTTTGGCCAAAACATAAACAAGTTAAAGGTAAAAAATACTTAAAATATTGCTTAAATTACTGTCATGGGATTTTATTTGGATTGCGCATTTAGCTACATGTTTTCGTCAGAGTGTCAGAGCTAATAGACAGATATAAATCAGTCAAGCATCAATTATTAACAACTTACTCTCCTTTGAATATTTATTAATCAAACAGAAGTTTAACAATTACACTGTACATGAGACTATATAAAACCATACACATGCAGTTGTACAGTACTTTATTTAAATATGGTTGATACTGCATCTATAATGATTATTTTGAATGGGAAGTGCACTGTAATTAATGTGAAATGGTTTTGTGAGCTATCCGTGTACTTTTTTCATGGGCTTCATAAAAATAGTAATGTTTTAGTTTTTACGGAGAGGGAAAGACAATATCACTACAATTTACTCTTTGAAAAAACAGTTGAGTACTGAATTTCACACATTTTCCTGCCTGTCAGTCTGGTGAAATTAAAGAATTAAAGTGTAACTTTTGAAATACCCCATATATATATGAACATAAGATCTTACAAATTTACAGCTTTACAGTTTTGTCCATGAGAATCATTTAAAGAACAAGAGAGCCCAGAACAAAATAATACAAGTATGGAAAAAACACCTGTGATGTAAATATATTTACCATCCCAGTGAAAGTTTTATTGATGCTACTTCTCGTGAGTTATAAACATACCAGTTTTATTGTTACCCGTAAATGAACCAGAAACATACAGTAACTGAAAACATATTGCTTTGGCAAAACCCACAACAAAACTAGTTTGTGACAGCATAATAAAGTGCACAAAACAGAATCGTAGTGCATTCAGAACATAATGGAAGAGTTTACTGCACCTTCAACACACGCCTGATGTTTGTAAAATCTGTTTACTACTCACTCCCTGATCCTTTGCATTTTCCTTACCCAGTTCTTTCTTTTTGAGTTTTTCTCTCCTTCCCTCTCCTGATACTGAAATTGGTTAAATTTATTATGCTGCCACACATGGGTTCACTATGACAACATGAAAGTAGCCTCTCCTCCCCTCCCCACCTCCCTCTTCCAATACAGTATGTTTTTCTCTCTCCCCACCACATGGGATGGACAGACATCTCCCTTGCTTAAATTCGATTTGTCGCACATGACCGAATGTTTTTCCTCATTCCATTTTATTCTCTTGAAGCTCTCCTGATATTTTCTCCTCCTAAACAACTTTTTTTTTATATTTTGTTTTTCTCTTTTTGACTTTTATGGCACTGCTAATGATTGGTTTGAATGTATTGGTCATTTTCAGGTTTTGACCTTCTATTAGTAAACAACACACTTTCATAATTATTGTGAGCAAGTACACCTCTCATGTAAATTTTATAGGGGCGCGATATAACCATTGCCATGCTGACACACTTTCAAACCCAAAGACAAACAAACAATCCTCTAGACTCAAAGGTCGATGCAGGTTGTAGCAGAACACACAATAAATGATTTGGACAAATTCGAAGATTCGGTGAAACACACTGTTAGACAATGACAACCTCTTCTTGATTTGTAATACATGTATATCTGGGGTCAGTTGTGTAGGAGATGTAGCTCTTTACCCGCGCCATTGCAGTTTGCACATTGTACACTGCCGAACCCCATCAAACATATGCATATGCTGCAGAAGAAAATAATGGTTTCCATCGGGGCCGGATTAAGGCCAACCGAAGCCCTAAGCACAGCCCAACCTTGGTGCCCTTTTCCCCTTCCCTTGGCAGGACATTGTCAAAACTGACATGGCGCTAAAACCCAATAGAAGGGGTGAAGAAGAAGTTACCATACACACGAAAACCCAACAATGCAGTCATAAACTGAACATGTAAGACGAGGCCCTACCTAAAACAGTGCCCTACCTAAAACAGTGATAACTCGGAAACAGCTGACCCGATTGGACTGGATATTGTTTTAGGGAGTGTCTATTCTGGCCTCTAGGTAGAGGCCTGAATAGAGTAACGGTGGGGTGTTTTGTATATTCGGGCCTCTAGGTAGAGGCCCGAATAGAGCCGGGCCTAGGGTGTGTCTATTTATTCTGGCCTCCAGGTAGAGGTGGGGTGTTTTGTCTATTCGGGCTTCTAGGTAAAGGCCTGAATAGAGCCGGCCATTGTTTTATTCTTCAAGTTAGAACATTTTGAAGTACAATGAAAAAGACAACTGTGCCACGATGAGCCGTTTTAGGCTGCGTTTTTATCTGCAAGATATAAAATAGTACAGGCATTTATTGTGGAGCCCTGGTTCAGCTGAACCCTGGTAAATCCGGTACTGGAAAAACTGTCTGTGGTGCTCCTTTTCGCCTTTCTTTGGTCCCCCTTACCGCCTGATGCCCTAAGCACGTGCTTAGTTTGCTTAATGGTCAGTCCAGCCCTGGCATGTACATGTAGTTATTTTTTAATACTTACTTTCCAGAAATGGCAATGGTTTTTAATGAATCGTAGGATCATAATAGGGTGAGTCGGAGACACGAGAATTTCTTAGGCATAGTAGTGAAGATATTACAAGTGGCCACGGACAACATTGTAATGATTGAAATGGGCAAGTGGCAAAGTTTACTTCAATTGTAATAGATTTTTAGGGGTTCCCAATCTGGGGTAAACCTGAGTAAGAGTAAAATTTGCTGGTTCTGGATTTGTATTTATGTGCGTTCTTTTTTTTTTTTGTACACCGGTAGGACTGTTTCTTCATTATGGATTGTTCATAAATAAGTGAGAAAATATTGCTTTGTGTTTTTACTGTATAATATTTTCGCAATTGTTAATTGAACTTAAGTAATAACGTCCAAAACCGTGTTTAAAGAGGTATGCCGTGCCCGTTGCTTGTGACGGTAGAAGTGTAAACTCAAATTACTGCACAAAACAGGGTGGGCGGTAGGTTTATTTTCGAAACGTTCTAAATTGCTAAAGGCTATAAATACAACTAAATCATGACCTGATGTGATGATAGTTAGACAGCCCTGAGAAGTGTGAAATTTATAACTTAACCCTCTTATCACGGGAAGACTTTCTGGCCTTTCATTAAAGGCACAACCAGTCTCCAGACATCGGGCCATGTTGCTGTCATAAATTACATGTGTAACTTGCATTCATTATGTACATGTTTTCTTAAAATTTACAACACTATATCGTCAATGACAACTGGGTTTACAACTCCGGAGGTCAAGGGGGCAGGGACACCTGTCGCGATGTGGGTTAGATGGGGAGAATTCGACTGACACTCTTTCGAGGTCCGCTCCCACAATCGACGAACACACAAAAATAAATACTTGCACTCTAAAAACTAAATAAATCAATTGCTTTCAATTTTAGCAGAACTGTAGAGCAGTTTAATTACAGGAATTAATGTAACAAATATAATTATAAATATATATATCAATTCAAAGGCAACTGAATCTAACTAATGGAACTACAGCTTTTATAAAGACTAACGAATTCAATCTAACTACTTGCAGGTCATATGAGTTATATGGCAAATAGAATCCGCGCACGTGGCGACAGATTTAACAGTTTAAATTCTATTAATTCAATGAGACATGTTATGATGTGGACATTTCCTCTAGACACGCCATGGAGAATGCTTGTACAACCATGCGTTGTCTGGCGGTAGCTCTGAAACTGTCTTCAAAAGTAAGTAGAACGGTTCACTTTCATCATTACAAATTAGTATAGACTCTCACCATGCGGCCCTCACTGGGAGTGAGAGCGCTGGATGTAAACGCTGTGGGTTTATATCAAACCAAGTAGCTTAGGCTCTGGAGCTTTAAATCAGGCCCCTCACAATGGACTGCTCAACTGCGTCTCCATGTCCCTCATCTGGCTGAGGACTATCGCCGTCCACCTCGTAAATGGATTTTCTACATGTGGCCCAGAACTAAGTTCTGTATGGCCTTAAATACTGGACTGCATCTGCAGCTTACCGTCTAATTCCTGGATTGTGATTGGTGCAACCACTTCTAGCTCAGCTGCCGAACTGAGTTATTTTAAGTAACAGCCCTACGCAACGACCTTGGGTCGACATCAAAGGTCGAATTACTTCAATACAATATAATATAAATTTTATAGCAATAAATTCTTAACATGTTCAAAACCCCGAGCTTTTACTCTGGATCACGGTTTTTCTGTACGTCAACAGACGTCTCAATAACATTTAATTCCTACTCACCCCTTCCCTCTTTACTACCCCTAGTTCAAAACACGAGATACAACAAGTGCTCAGTCATGCACACCTACGCTGTCCCTCTATCCTTCCCCACCTTCTGTCTATCTATCAGGGAAAAAACTGTTCAAAACACATTGTTTACGAGACCAGCTCAAGGCCAAGTTATGCTGGCTCGTACAATAATTACGTTTCTAAAAATTACTTACTGCTCTCGCAAAAATTTACTCTTATGAATTAAATCTGCTCTTGACACATCCCCCACCCCAGTGAAAACTTAGGGTTTGAACGACACAATGTGTACTAAAGTCATTAAGTCAGAATACATTTGGAAGCCATATGGAAAAACTATAGCGTTAACTGAAAGTCATGAAAAAAATTGTTGAGAACGTGCATTCTGAAGGACATATGCGACGTTCTATAATATATGTGGTAATTGTGTATAGTGTAATATATGTAATGTAACAATATCGTTACAATTAAAGTGATAACCTATTTCACAAAGACATACTGTAAAGACTTAAAATATTGAGCATCTAGCTCATAGCTTCACTGAGCGTAATTATGACATATATAACATGTACAAACAATGGTTAATCTAACGTAATGGTATCCTGGCAGCAGTAGGTCTGGTCCCTTGGTTTGCCATTTCCTCATCTCATTGACCCGCAGACAAAGGCGTCAAGGTTGTCTGGAACTCAGGTCTTGGTCAGAATGGACGCTAGTGGATAAAGGAATCACATAAATTTTGAGAAAGTATGCCCATAACTTGTAGGACAAATAATGTGAAACCATCCACGGTCTCCGAATAAGGTGAAAAATGCTCAACCTCAATGTTTACAGACTATATAATGATACTAAATTAACCGGGACAACACATCGGCTTGTAGATTATCATTCCCAGGTATAGCTCTAATGATAAATTTGTATTCCTGGAGCGCAAGGCTCCATCGGGTAAGTCGCGCATTTCTCGCTCTGTTCGACTTGAGGAATAGTAATGGACGATGATCCGTTTCAATTATAAATTCGGACATTAATAAGTATCGAGAAAATGCATCGACCGCGTAAACAATCGCGAGACACTCACGTTCGATAATCGCATATCGAGTCTCTCTATCAAGTAGCTTCCGGCTTGCGTAAAAGCACGGACGTAAGGAACCTTCATGCTCTTGGAGCAACACGGCGCCGATACCTTTATCCGACGCATCTGTACGGACGACGAAGGTCTGGCGAATATCTGGTAAAACAAGCAGGGGGAAAGTAGAAAATAAATTCTGAATAGTCTGAAGGGCATCAGCGCACTGAGGCGTCCAGACGACTTTATTTGGAAAATTCTTCCTCGTTAGATCAGATAACGGGGCTGAAAGGGAAGAAAAGTTTGGTATGAACTTCCTGTAGTAATTCAAAAGTCCCAACAAGCTACGGACTTGTTTTTTAGTTTTAGGGGGTTGAAGTTTCAAAATAGTGGATATTTTGCGATTGTCTGGAGTCTGAACCCCGCGGGTTATGGTATGACCCAAGAAGTTTATGTGGGAATAGCCCAAGAAGACCTTACTGGGCCTCGCGGTAAGGCCAGCTCGGCGAAGAGTGGCAAAGACTTCACGAAGGGCCATCAAGTGGCCAGCCCAATCGGTCTGAAAAATACATATATCATCGAAGTAGGATAACACGCAGCGCAGTTCATTTAATAAGATGTTCATCATGCGCGCGAAAGTTGCTGGTGCAGTAACCAGTCCAAAAGGCATATATTTCCATTGCATTAAACCCAAAGGGGTTTGAAAGGCTGTATACTGTTTACTATCCTCTTCGAGAGGAATCTGCCAATATCCTTTGGATAAGTCTATTTTAGAGAAGATAGTGGCGTTAGATAACCGCGCGAAAAGGTCCTCCTGATTGGGAATGGGTTCCGCATCATAGATGGTAATAGCATTGAGCTTTCTATAGTCAATGCAGAAGCGCACGGTATCGTCTTTCTTCTTGACCAAGACAATCGGCGAGCAATACGGACTTGTTGATCGCTCTATGACGCCTAGCCGTAGCATGGCACGTACTTCTGTAATTATCGTTTCGTGAGCGTGCAGCGGGCGCGGGTACGGTTTAACAAACACTGGTACGTCTGTCTGAAGTCGTATTACATGTTGGACTAAAGACGTAGAACCGGGCAGGTCAGTGAACACTGTCGCAAATTCTTGGAGCAGGTCCGTAAGGTCCTGTTTTTGAGACGGCGTAAGCTCATCACTGATATTAATATCACTGATGCTCTCGGAGGCTTGTAATATGGGCAAGGATCTGTCGATACTTAACGGGTCCTCGTCGTCGACAGTAACTAAAGCCGCGTTGGCCCTTGCGATGACATGAACGGAGTCGCCTCGACGACGATCATCGCTAGGCAGGTACTTTTTGAGCATATTAATATGGAATACTTTTTGCTGCCCGCGGATGTCTATCAAGTAATTGACTCTGGAGAGTCTCTTTTGGACTCTATATGGTCCCTTCCATGTTAGAAGGAGTTTATTTTGCGTTTGAGGCAAAAGTACAAGTGTCAGATCTCCGACGGTTAAGGCGCGCATTTGGGCGCCCTGATCGCGATAAAATTTTGAAGAACTCGCTCTAGCGCATGCAAATTGCAGAGCGGAGCGCGTATCATAATCATCGGTTTCCGAACCGGTGAACAATTGACTAAGAATGGCCATCGGGCCACGTGGTTTACGTCCGTATAATAGTTCAAATGGGGAGAAACCCGTGGACGCGTGCGGGAGTTCCCTATAGGCGAAAAGAATAGCGGGGAGCTGACGGTCCCAGTCTCCTGGTCTATCGGCAGATACGCGGGCTAACATTGCCTTCATGCTCGCGTTCCACCGCTCGCAACAACCGTTTGATTGCGGATGATAGGGGGACGTTAATTTCTGCCTAATGCCCGCTAACTCCAGCACCTTTTTGTATAGTTCAGAGGTGAATTGTGGACCTCTGTCGGAAAGAATCTCGCCGGGAAATCCGACTCGCGAGAAAATAGTCATAAGCGCTTCAGCGATATGGTCAGCCGTAATGTCTTTCAAGGGAATAGCCTCAGGCCAGCGCGTCGCGTAGTCGATGACCGAAAGAATAAAACGGTGGCCCCTATCTGATTTAGTAAGAGGGCCCACCAAGTCAATCGCGACCCGCTGAAATGGGATTGAGACTGGAGGCATTTCCTGTAGGGGCGCGCGCGATGCCTTACCTTTGGGTGTACGTTTTTGACACACATCGCAGCGCGCCACAAAACGGTTGACGTCCGCGTATACTCCAGGCCAAAAAAAATGTGCCAATATTCGTGACTTGGTTCTGGCTGAACCTTGGTGGCCTGAAAAGGAAGTGTCGTGCGCGAGACGCAAAATATCACGACGGAACGACTTAGGAACTACCAGCTGTTCGATGGCGTCGCGTTTATTTCTGAAATTTCTATAAAGTAATTTATTCTTAATAAGGAATGGAGAGGCATTTCCATTCTGAGGTTGAACCCTCGCAAACAGCGGTTGAAGTGAAGAGTCGTTTTGTTGTTCTCTGTAAAAAATGGAAGGCGTGACATTGAAATCAAAAACGGGGGTCGCTAAATTACTATCCGGTGGACGCTTTGACTGTTGTCGGGTGATTACACACGCAACTTCTTCAGTCCAGATGTTCAAGTCGCCGTCAGGTGTATCGTTCACCTGTGGTAAGTTACCAATTATTAAATCGGCAACCGGATTCGGTAAAACACACGCCGTTACGACACCGGTAATAAATGGCGTGGCGACGTAGACCTCCGCGAGTCGGAAACGCTCGACGGAGCCCCCAAAAGTAATACATGTTGCCTCTTGTTCAATAAGTTGGGTCGGTCGAACCAAAGACTCCCGGACACTTATGGTGGTGCATCCTGTATCCCGTAACACGGACGCGGGTATGGCATTTACATGACCTTTATATAATGTCAATGACCCGTGCCGATGAAGGGCCGACATCACCGGGACGGCGCCCGTCATGGGCGACGTGAGTTCGACGGGGCTGACATTCTGTGCAGCCGGAACTACGACAGTGCAAGCATTCGCAGCCTCGAATTTTACTTTACAATCCTTTGATATATGCCCAGGTCTATTGCACCGATAGCACCTGATAATATTCACGTTACGTTGGGGTGGCATTGGAGGCGCGTTATATGGAGTAGTAAAATATGCCCAAGGAGGTGGGCATGGTGGGCCTTGATACTGGAAGCCCTTGTAATTATCCCGACGCGGTGGACCAGAAAAATTTTGCGCTTGTGGTCCAGTGGGTGGTCCAGCACGTCGCGGAAAACCGCGCGATCGATTCGGTGGCGGTTGGGAGTATGCCCTCGGAGACGGTGTCTGGCGATTAGTAGGACGGGAATTTCTACTTCCCGCAGGTGGAGCACCACTGACTCCGGCATAAAAGGGTTCGCTTGTTTTTGGTTTCGCCAGCGAACGATTGGGATGGGCAGAAGCGTACTGCTCCGCCAACGACGTGGTTTCTATTAATGTTTTCGGTGCCCACTCTTTAAGGTGGGACACCAGATCAGGGTGACACGCGTTATAAATTTGGTCCTTTAATATTAGCTCGTACAGCCCTTGAAAGCTACCGTCAGCGATGCCGGCTAACTGAATCCAGCGGTCGAGGTAGTGCTTTAATCGATCAACGTACGTAGAGAAGTTTTCGGATGGGTCCGGTTTACACGTCCGGAATCGTTGGTGAAACCCGTCCTCTGTATGTTGAAATCTTTTGAGAAGAGCCTTTTTAAGGACATCATAGTTTTTAGAATCTTCAATATTGAGGCCATGAAATACCTCAAGCGCACGACCAGTCAATAAATTTGCAAGGCACGAAGTCCATTCCGTGCGGTCCCAACCGGCGGCTACAGCGTGGAGCTCAAAGCGATGGATGTAAGAATCGATGTGGTCGATCTTATCATTGTAGGTCGGTAGCTTCGGCTTAGTTTTAACATTATTCGCGGATGCTAGCGGAGCCGCGGTGGGCTGGATGGCCTGCAATTCTAGTTTCTTTAGAAAAATTTCATGCTCTCTTTGAGCCGCGTTCTCAGCTCTTTCTCGTTCTTCTTTTTCTCTTTCTCGTTCTTCTTTTTCTCTTTCTCGTTCTTCTTTTTCTCTTTCGTGTCGTTCTTTTTCTCTTTCTCGTTCGCGTTCCTCGGCCTTCTCGGCTCGTTCTGCGGCGCGCTCCTCTCGAGCCAGCTCTTGGTCTTCCTTTTGTTTCCTTTCGCACCAAACGGGTAGCTGATCATCGGGGACGCCCAACAGCTTCGCCGCGTTAATATAGGCAGAGTAATCAGTCATTATGGTTAAGACTCCGAATAAGTCTCTATATGAGATCTAGTATTGATAAAGGTCAGGTATCCGGATCCTTCACGCGATAACCTGCGTACAGTGAACTATGTTAGCACTGTATTCTTTACGATTATCCGATTAAAATAACAATCTTAATTATTAACCTGAAGTTATCAATTATCCCTGAGGCCAATTGACCTCGTCGGGTGGCCGCTACTAAGAACGACGAATTACCAACACTGTTCCTTCGTTATACAACTTGCAGTGTCCTTACTGTTATCACTGCGTAACTAATGTTTATGACGTATAAATCAACGACAATTTTATTTCGTTGATTAAAATTACAGCTATCTTTATATAGCTATCGTATATTTTAAATTCCGAGGTAAATTCTATTACCTGAAGTTCTTTTTAAGAACTACTATTTCAGTACTTAGTTACTGAAGATTCAAGGCAGGTGCACAACTGCGCTTGAATGGGGAATCTCTATTCCCAACAATATATTTAACTTCCGGCCTATGAGCCTTACTCGTCACAACAACCAGAGAATATAATCAATGCGTCAACATTGACGCATGATTCACACAGGCAATATATTTAAGAAAAGGAATGTATAATTACAATGTACGTAAGGTGTAATAAAAAAAAAACACGAAACTCGACGCTAGACTAACAAGAAAAGACGGACAATAACAAACTCTACAGTCTGAACATATTTACAGATAGGATTAAGAAGAGGACAAGAGAGACGTCTTCCTAAAACAACGAGGAAGATAGAAACGCTACAATCTAAACAAAATGTACAGATCCCTATCAAAGTCTATTCTCACGAATGCGAATCCTCACTGTTTTAATCACCACTGGTTGTTGCGAGACCGCAGACGTTGTCGTCGAAACGGCAAAATCGGCGACCAAGCCACCACTTTGGCACAGAGGACACGCACACGTAAGAACGCCCTCGCCACCGCCCGTGGGTTCCTAAACACAGAGAAAAAGTAAAATGAGCCTGTAAAACAGAAGGAGGAACACTCAACTCCTTAACGCAGACGATATTAAGGATGGAATCACTTAACTCAAGGAACTGGTGGAGATTCCTTTAGCCCTTGCGTACACCACAGTCAGTACGTTTGTCTTTCTTCGTTTAGTTATGTTGAAGTCTCCTTGGCCTCGATCCTCGGGTCAATGGGAGAGCCGGAAATATGTGGAACAAATAATGAAAGAAAGCAGTATACAAAACTAAATACAATGAAGTAATTAAAGTAGCTCAACGTGAAGACCACGTGAGCACTGAAACTGAAAAAAAACAAAAGTTAATCAAAGAGAAAACCGATATTATACTCCAATCTAAATAACCTATAAACTAAACAATGTCCCCTCCAGTGTCGCGATGTGGGTTAGATGGGGAGAATTCGACTGACACTCTTTCGAGGTCCGCTCCCACAATCGACGAACACACAAAAATAAATACTTGCACTCTAAAAACTAAATAAATCAATTGCTTTCAATTTTAGCAGAACTGTAGAGCAGTTTAATTACAGGAATTAATGTAACAAATATAATTATAAATATATATATCAATTCAAAGGCAACTGAATCTAACTAATGGAACTACAGCTTTTATAAAGACTAACGAATTCAATCTAACTACTTGCAGGTCATATGAGTTATATGGCAAATAGAATCCGCGCACGTGGCGACAGATTTAACAGTTTAAATTCTATTAATTCAATGAGACATGTTATGATGTGGACATTTCCTCTAGACACGCCATGGAGAATGCTTGTACAACCATGCGTTGTCTGGCGGTAGCTCTGAAACTGTCTTCAAAAGTAAGTAGAACGGTTCACTTTCATCATTACAAATTAGTATAGACTCTCACCATGCGGCCCTCACTGGGAGTGAGAGCGCTGGATGTAAACGCTGTGGGTTTATATCAAACCAAGTAGCTTAGGCTCTGGAGCTTTAAATCAGGCCCCTCACAATGGACTGCTCAACTGCGTCTCCATGTCCCTCATCTGGCTGAGGACTATCGCCGTCCACCTCGTAAATGGATTTTCTACATGTGGCCCAGAACTAAGTTCTGTATGGCCTTAAATACTGGACTGCATCTGCAGCTTACCGTCTAATTCCTGGATTGTGATTGGTGCAACCACTTCTAGCTCAGCTGCCGAACTGAGTTATTTTAAGTAACAGCCCTACGCAACGACCTTGGGTCGACATCAAAGGTCGAATTACTTCAATACAATATAATATAAATTTTATAGCAATAAATTCTTAACATGTTCAAAACCCCGAGCTTTTACTCTGGATCACGGTTTTTCTGTACGTCAACAGACGTCTCAATAACATTTAATTCCTACTCACCCCTTCCCTCTTTACTACCCCTAGTTCAAAACACGAGATACAACAAGTGCTCAGTCATGCACACCTACGCTGTCCCTCTATCCTTCCCCACCTTCTGTCTATCTATCAGGGAAAAAACTGTTCAAAACACATTGTTTACGAGACCAGCTCAAGGCCAAGTTATGCTGGCTCGTACAATAATTACGTTTCTAAAAATTACTTACTGCTCTCGCAAAAATTTACTCTTATGAATTAAATCTGCTCTTGACAACACCCCGGGTGGTGGGTTCATTCATAAAACTTCCTCTCACCACAAGGGTATAATATTTTATATGAGACATCGTAAGTGGATGCTGGATATTATGAAGTTGTCTAGTCAAAGTGGATGCCAGATACGAAGTTGTCGAGAAAAGTCGAAGCTTGGGCAATCCGGATGATTTGGCACAGCGGATATCCCGAGTACCGGGACCATACTCTGTTAGCAATTCCGTATTCAAGTTTTTTTTTGTTTGTTTGTTAAGTATAACAATTGTCCACCTTGGCAAGGGCGAATGTATTACACATGGTTCACACCGTTCTGGTCCGTTTCTGAATTACTCATAGAATATCGAAAAAACAATTTTATGTATCGTGTTATCGCCCGCAGTTTTGAATCCTGTGAGAATTACGAGTTTGATGCCTATAAAGCATGTCGTCCTGAAGGGCCTAAGGAGATAAGTGTTCTTCAGAAACATCCTAGGCTGCACAGTTTCCATTGACACAGGAACTCTTAAATCATTTGCTTGTTTACATTGTATCGGAGAATGTCACAGGCATTAATTATCGTGTCATAAGTACTTGATGCCTGCAAAAAATGACAAATGAAAAATTTACTGGAAACCTGCCAACTGTCCCTTACTTTACGGGAGTGTGTCAGAGGAACATGGGATTTTTTTAAAACAGGGTTTGAGGACAACGGGCAGTCCAGCACAGTGCAAGACTGTGATAACAGTATGCAAATGTTACTAGTATGAAAAGGGTACATTGTGTGATCTGTGAAGTATGTTAATATGGTATTTTTGTGATGTTCTTTCTCTAGAAATCCCAACTCACTCATGCTTCATGAGGTATGCCTTAATGAAGTACCGTAATCATTTAGTTGGAAATCTGCCGCTGTGTTTCCTCTCAATGTTCGTAAACAACGCCAATTCGTTACCGTTTTTGCAGAACCATAATACGAAGGTAGTTCTGATGTTCATCAGTTTTCAGAATTTTATTTGACTAGCGGAGACTGGAGATAGAACTATGGAGAAGAGGATATTTTTAAGTGAACATTATGTGGAAGTTCTGAGGGCATTGGCGGATAGCAGTGCTTGTATTCAGTTAAGTCCAAATGCGTGCATGGGGGGCATGGTGATAGTGTCATCGAATGCGTATTTCTCCAGGAACCAATAAAAATGTCTAGTTAGGTCCTCTTGTATGAGAAAAGATAAGATGAGAATCACATTTTTATCCCAGTTTTCACAGAGCGTGTAGGAGCACATACATGGTACACACGTAACGCATCATTACATGAACGTACATCACAACTCAATAAACTCAATACTAGGCATGTAGGTGAAGTGACACGGTAAGGAACCTTAGTGAAATATGGCACACTTGCAGCTAACGTGTCTTGTTGTTGATTCCTACAGATCTTAAAGGGGAGGGAAGTCAGAACTGACCCTCTCGTTTTTTCTTCTTCTTCACGCCATCCTCTTTTGTGAGGAGGAAAAAAGGGGGGGGGGGCGGGGGAGGGCTTGATGATTGACACTTCCAATTCCCGGGTTGCCCCACGCGTATCTTTCTGAAAAAATCGTACAAAATATACCTTCATTGTGCCATTGCGTGCAGGAAAGTGAACGACAAAGCAGTGATCCACCTAGAAATCGACCTAATTTGGGGGGGGGGGGGGGGGGGGAGGGTTTACAAAAATCCGTTTTTTGATTGTCTTTGTTTTCATTAAAAGGAAGCTCTTCCGAACAGAATTGTCCTTGTCCGGAAACGTCAAATTCGCACAATAGGCATCTTTGTGCTGCGTCGCTGTCTCCAAAGCGCAACTTCCTCAGAGTGGCTGCAGTCACCTAAACATGATTTTACTCTTTCATTTTACAGAGATTGTAAGGGCCTTTTTCAAGCAAGACATTTCGCTGTCATGTTGGTTGTGATAGAACCGAGTAGCTTGTATAGAAGTGTTAACAATTCATGGCATATATTGAGCCTAGACATCGTAACTAATTCTCATCTTAGTCCTTTTATGTTGATAGAATTGCCTCCCCCAAGTGCCTGGTACTCATGAATGATTACCATCCAGTCGTTTCTTCATGCGTCCTGCGTCCAGGATGTACCACCTAGTTAGACAGTGGGACATTCGCACTCATTCACACGCTGCTGGCTGGCTGGCAGGCTGCCTGCCTGCTTGCCGGACTGACTGACTGACTCACTCACTCGGCCATATTCGTCGAACATTCGGATGTATCCATTTATTTTTCCTATGATTATAATATTCTAGACCAGTTTCGCAGACAAGTTCAGAATTCTCGGAAACCAGCGTCATTAAATCGCTCCGGAGGAATACTTTTATTGCCTGAAGAATTTGGATATTGCCAAGAGTACTGTACAGTCGGCATCGATGGCCTCATATTTCCTTTCTGTCTGTCTCTCCCTGTATTTTGTTTTTTTCGAAAATGTGAGTTAGCCCACTTTTGTATCTCAAGCGTACCGTAATATCTCAGCACAACGGCTTCTTTCTGTAGCAGTCGTCTAGACTCTCGGTCGTCTTCCGGTCGATGCTTATAAACCAGCCTGTATATTGGATTTTTGTTACTCATTTTTCAGACGAGGCAGACAATAAAGTCGAAGATACAGTTCAGCTTTTCGCTAGTGGTTACGCATTTTTCAGCATTCCGGGAGATTGGCTTTTCCAGGCCTACGTTTTGTCACAAGTTATCCTCGGTTCTAATTCATTTGCTTTCGATTTCAATGATTGTTATTTATGCTTTTGCAAAGTACACTGTAATTTCAAGGTTCAGGTTTGGAGATTTTTAGCCATTCAGATTTCCGGCACTTCGTACGTGCAACGGTCATTATGTCTCTGCGGTGTTCTTTTTTTCAAACACTTTTTTCAGGGGAAATGGGTGTGTATTAGGATCAGAGCTATATTTAGGAATAACGTTAGGTTTTCTGTACAGTTGGTCCTCTTCAGGGCTGAGATCGACCCTATCGAGCATCTCATCCACCCTCGCTCTTCGGTATTATCAAGCATTCATAAACATGAAATACAAAATTTTGCAGATTTGGAGCTAGGTTCATACCTATCGAATGATTTAGGTCCATTTGAAGCCTTTGAAGATTCTCCTATTTCCACCTATCTTGTAATCTGTGAGGATAAGCCAAGTAATATTGATTAATTTTCAGTGAAAAACTCGTCTTGAATCTCCGAATCGGGCGCCGTTTGGAATAACCCTTCTGGGATTAGAAGTTACGCCCGAGTCTAACGGGACGATTAACTCCTCCATGGGTCTGTCAGAGACTTGTATACGGATTTGAAGAAAACTTAAAGGGAAACAGATTTCACGCTGATTCCATAACTAGAAGTTTAGTAAAGTCAGTCCACCCCATTTGAACAATTTCCTATAGAATAACCGCCCCACCAGTATAACCGTCTCATAATCCCAAATATCTTTTTGCCCGTGTGCTTTTAACGCAGGCCAGATTAACCGTTAAGCAAAATGAGCACGTGCGTAGAGCACCAAGGGGACAGGGGCCACCACAGAAAAAGATAGAGTGCCGGTACCGTAAACTTTTTTTTCAATGCCAGCGATAAATTTCATATCGCCATTTTTTACACAATTGTTGACCAAGTAGAAACTCAGATGAGCAGGAAAGGAGAGGTGTATAAAATTGAGACTCATTTAGTGCATTTGGAGCCCCAAAATGTAAAAAAAAAAAGCTTCTGCCAGGCGAAAGGAAGACATGTTCAAAAGGGAGGTCTTCCCCCCGTCCGCGCCATAATTTTTACCGCTATAAAGCTCACGGTTACACATTGTCACTGTTATCAATTTAAACTCATAACACATGGAATGGTCAGATGGACCTGGGGGCGTGAGGGTCTAGTCAGTTTGTATCAATGGGCGGTAGTCAGATTGTCTAATCAGGTGAAAAGGGGTTGGGGTAGTTGTGTTTTCTTGACTGGCGAGCTGAATGAGCCAGTATTTTTTTGCGAACACCAAATCTTTTATTAATATAGATGTGTGGCACTGAACTCAACAGCAGCGCTTTGCTCACGTAGATAACTTGATAAGACGCAGATAAGACGCAGGAACACCACAGCCAGGACAAGATCATAGTATTAAGGAAATCGGAGCTGATGTCACAGAATCCATCAAGAAAAAAAACAACAAAACAACAAAACGTGCCGAGATCTGCATCTGTCTGGCTAGTGCTTAAGAAGCGTGAGAGCTAGACACCGTCAAACTCGAGAAACTGAAGATTGAGCTGTGAAACTGAAAGAGCAAACGACCACCAATGAACTTATCTCTACGACGAATGGATTTATTGTAAGCTCCCCACCTCCCCCCCCCCCCCCAGACACACACAAATTATGCTGTAGATTATACATGTATAAACAGGCAAGATGGAAAGAGTTCCCTAAGTTCTGACCGACCAGACAAGATACCCTAAACCTTCCCCATCCTTAACCCTTCCCTTATCCCTAACCTAATCACGGGAGGATTACGATTACTGAATCCAGTTGTCTCGAGTTGAGTGGTAGGTGTGTGGACAGAATTTAGGGCTGGGGTCTGGTTTGATAAGAGTTCTGGGATTGGGGATTTAGTCATTTGAAAATAACTTTTCTCTCACTTGTTCCATCAACAGGCTATAGTGTGTTTTATTGAGATTTTGGGATTCAGTCATCCTCTCCTTGTCGTGTCCCTAATCCCAGCACTCACCCTTTTTTGTCAAGAAAACAAAGGTTGGTGAAAGTGCAGTTTAGCTCCCCAAATAGTGTTAGGCATTTTGATCACTTAGTGCCCGGGCAAAATTGAAAATTGAAATTAATAGATTAAAATTTATCCATAGCATCCCCCCCCCCCCCCACCAGCAACAAACAAAATTTATTATTATTCATTATTAAATATATATTGTTATTAATAACTATTCAAATATTATTTGAGTTGTGAGTTGTGAACTGCGCCTAACAGGCTGCGTTACAATTTGCTCTGAGATAGAGAGAGAGAGTGAGCGAGACAGGGAGAGAGAAAGAAGCAGTGCAGTGTGTTGAGCGCTTCGCAGGCAGCTCCATTCTGCTCTGTGGTTGACATGTTGTTTCTGTAAAGCGCATAGAGCATTTGAAATGGATATGCGCTATATAAATGCTATACATTATTATTATTAGTATCCATTACTTTGATTACTAAATGCACCCTACCCCTTTATTAATATATCATAAGTACTTCATATTAAGTTATGAAAATACCCATCACAATTTTGGGGGATAAACTGCACTTTTACCCAAAGGTTTAGGATTAGGGATAAAGACAGAGTTAGGGAAAGGTTTGGGATATGTTGACTGGGTGGTAGGAATGTGCAGAAATCCGTTCGAAAAAAGAAAATTTAAACAACTTACCTTACAGGTGGTTCTCTCCAGGCTCGGACCACTTGAAGTCGTTGCTTCCAAGGGAGGAGTACCTTACTCGAGCGCCACTTTTTGATAAAAAACCCTATATATTTTTTCGGTACTTATTAATTTTGTTAGTTTATCCAATTGTCATTGGAAAAAAAGCAATGTTGGGGGCGTGAGGGTCTAGTCAGTTTGTATCAATGGGCGGTAGTCAGATTGACTACTCAGGCGAAAAGGGGCTGGGGTAGTTGTGTTAGTTTCTGGTCTTTGGCGCTCGAGTACGGAACTCCTTCCGCTTCCAAAATCCGAATGGTCATTGCTTTGCAAACAAATGGATTGGGAGGGGTACGGTTGGGGAGGTCTTCCCCCTGTCCGCGCCTCTTACCAAAAAGTTAACAAACATATTATGATTAAGATATAAGCTTAAATAACCTGCATTGGAATGGTCAGATGGACCTGGGGGCGTGAAGGTCTAGTCAGTTTGTATCGATGGGCGGTAGTCAGATTGACTAATCAGGCGAAAAGGGGCTGGGGTAGTTGTGTTTTCTTGACTGGCGCGGACGGGCGGAAGCCTTCCTACGGTTGAGTAAGAAAACAGGGATACTGCAAGGGCGCGACTGTAGGAACTTCCGTGAGCGAAGGGGGAGGGTCAGCGCGGGCTCCTGTAGATGGATGTTTTATTAGTAAATACGCGGCTTGGCGATTAACACTCAGAACATGTATTTATGTGCCCGACTAAAGTTATGTAACTCATAATTATGCTCCTTCCAGTGGATTTCTGCGTCTCGTCCTCAATCCCAGTGGTCTTTGAAAGCCCTGTGAAGAAGAGACAGTCTACTCGGGCCGTGTAACCAAATACCGACAATCGCTTTTTAAGCACCAGCTATGGCCAGTTTCCGAAAAACGTTACTGTGACCATGTCGCCAACAGAAATGCTGATGTGGTCATTTAGCTAAATTAATATTAATCCTTGCCCTAACTCTGCAATTTTCACAGAAATTCATGGCACAGATAGGGACTCCATAAAGAATTATCAACAGAATGTCGTACGGACGCAGGATTTCAAATAACACCTCTTTATGCTGACATGTCTGGCAATCTGACTGTGCGATGTGAAAGGTGAAACTCTCCAAGCAAGTGCAACTAGTGATCAGAAATTTCATGGAGTTCAAACAAAAAATGGTTTAGAAACAATGACATTATGTGAGTACAGTTCATTTACGGCGGGACTCACAATAAACAGTTAAGGGAAAAAAACACTTATCGATACTGTAACTACTGTAAGACTGCATATTTTGTTGATCCAATTGCTCATTAACGGCAAGTGTCATAATCATCATAATAATAATAACAAAGGCAGTAAGGCCTCCAGTGTAATCATAAAAGGGTTTTTATCCGCTGAGCCTTCAATTCTACAAAATATCATATTACGCGTAGGAAGACGTCAAGGGATATTTTGAAAGGTCTTGAAGTTCGCTATATTTTTAATGCTTTCGTTCATTTTGAGCCATAACTGCGTTGAATCCAGAAAGTGTTCCGACATTTTGAGCCATAACTGCGTTGAATCCAGAAAATGTTCCGACTTTTTGAGCCATAACTGCGTTGAATCCAGAAAATGTTCCGACTTTTTGAGCCATAACTGCGTTGAATCCAAAAAGTGTTCCGACTTTTTGAGCCATAACTGCGTTGAATCCAGAAAGTGTTCCGACTTTTTGAGCCATAACTGCGTTGAATCCAGAAAGTGTTCCGACTTTTTGAGCCATAATGCGTTGAATCCAGAAAGTGTTCCGACTTTTTGAGCCATAACTGCGTTGAATCCAGAAAGTGTTCCGACTTTTTGAGCCATAACTGCGTTGAATCCAGAAAGTGTTCTGACATTTTGAGCCATAACTGCGTTGAATCCAGAAAATGTTCCGACTTTTTGAGCCATAACTGCGTTGAATCCAGAAAATGTTCCGACTTTTTGAGCCATAACTGCGTTGAATCCAGAAAGTGTTCTGACTTTTTGAGCCATAACTGCGTTGAATCCAGAAAGTGTTCTGACTTTTTGAACCATAACTGCGTTGAATCCAGAAAGTGTTCCGACTTTTTGAGCAGGAAAAAAAAAAGGACGCATTTTCTTTTAGTGGGACTGGAAATTATAACAATGACAGGAAATTTCTGTCTGCGCCTCAATTTACACAATGTGATCGAAAATCAACTTTAAAAACCACATCTGTGTATTCTACGAGTTAGCGGGGCCAACTAGTACATATAAATTTATCAAGCTCATAGTTATAGACTATTGCTTTCTGCTGAATTGTGAGGTCTGGCCTGGAAGAAAAGTGGATTTTGAATTTAATATAAAAATTTATGTTCAGCACAATCATAAATATCGCACAATCGAGAGGTCCCCGGTTCGAACCCGGGTGTCCCCTCCAGTGTTACGAGCTGGGTCCTCGAGTGTTACGAGTTCAAAGAAGGGTGTTACAGATGGGGATTACTGTGCTCGTGTTTTACGGGGATGGTTAATTATAAATTTACGTGTTCGACTGCATTTTTAATAAATATCGAGAGGTTTTAGAAATTACTCTGCCATACCATGCCACATACACTAATAACAATTTCGAGTAGGTTATATCAAGGACCTTGTAGGGCCACAAATTTATTACTTAAAATTCCTAACAATTTCGTCTATCGTTTACATATTAAAAGACAACATTGCAGCATCAAATGAAAATACTAAAATACATAACTATAAATCTCCTCTAGATCCTTAAGAGATTTGAAACTCTATATCATTCTGATTCATACACAGTTTACTTAGTAATTATTCATCTTCAGAAATATAGACTGCCTACTACTTCACAAATAATATCCTTATGTCTCAGACGACAATATTAACTCATTTAACTGCTTATAAAGGATCAAACCGTCAAGACACACTGACGTAGTTAAGATAGATCTAATCTAGATCTGTTCTAGGATGGGCTGGCAATCCCCAGCCTCATCCAGACACATCAATTACAATTTACAAATGTGTATATCAGTCACTCTTTCTAGATCTTAATTGCAAGTAAAACTTTATGGTCTTGCATCCCTTTGGTCGCACTTCTACTGGAAAGTTAGGGTCAGATTCACATCATCTCGAATCATTTTGATGAAACTTACGATTGGTTCCCTGAAACGATTTCAGGGAACTGGAGAAAATAGCTGTGGATTATTTTCATTGTCTATCCAGGACATAGACATGACTTAACAGTCTGTTGGTTCTCTCTGGCTGAACCGTATTAGCCGACAACCCTCGTAGCTGGAAGATCTACATGGAAGTGAGGTAGCATAAAGATGCTCCCGCTTATCTTCTGCAACTCACGTGACTGCTCAAATTTGATTGGTGCATCCACTTCGAGCTCCGCTCGCAGCGCCAATAGATTCTATTAATAGTAACAGACAAAGTCAGACCTAGGATGTCAAAACCGTTCGCAAAGTCTCTACACCCTAAACGTTTTATGTACGAATTTCTTCACTCCTTATTCGCCCCGTCTTTCCCTGTTAAGGTACACCCAAACCACGGGGTCGAAAACTGCATCGTCA
The DNA here is from genome assembly GCA_963931925.1 of Onchidella celtica. NCBI lineage: Eukaryota > Metazoa > Mollusca > Gastropoda > Systellommatophora > Onchidiidae > Onchidella > Onchidella celtica. The sequence continues at coordinate 734,076 of OZ007578.1, read as the reverse complement.
CTGTTAATTTATCCATTCGTTCTATCCTGACCCACTTTCTTTCCATCTCTAAGAAAAGCGTTACAAAAACAAACTGTCCACGGGAATAGTTCAAGGACGTTTGCACTGGCTAAAATCAATGATGCCATGTAATAAACAATGCGTGACCTAGCACGGCAATTCAAATCCTAATCCTGACATTCAGCACAATCATAAATATATTAAGTCTTTTGCGTCATGTCAGTTTTGACAATGTCTTGCCAATGGAAGGACCGAGGGGCACCAAGGTTGGGCTGTGCTCAGAGCTTCAGTGGGTCTTATTCCGGCCCTGTTTTAACGTCGTCAACGGTGAAAACAGTGAAACCTCGTTATTAGTATTGTATCCTCGCCGTGGATGGCCAGAGGTTTCCATGTATCCGGTTGGCCGTAGATTTCGATAAAGCGCACGCTTAAAGTTTAATCTCTACACGCTTGATGGTAGAAATAATATTCGTCACAAATATGGATATTACTTGAACATAATATGCCCCATTAATACTGACGTGAGGCACTGATGTGGAATCTTTTTGAAAAGGCCACGCTATACCCAGGCATTCGCACGAAGTCTTTTATCTATTCGCAGATATGTAATTAAATTTATTAAAGTGGTGTTTGTAAACGATGTTTTAGGTTATTTCACAAATCTTAACACAATGCAGGGTAGCGGCTTGCTTTTCGACCAGCTAAATCCGCCGCTATGCTACCATGATCTGTAGCATTTTTATTTTTGCTACTTTATTACAGGCGTAGTACTACTTAGTGCTGGGCCACACAGCTTTGCAACATTATTTTGGGAAAAGATGCCGTGTCCCTGAACAGCTGGGACTAAAGATATTGTTATACTATGCTTTTTTTTTTTTTCTTTACATTGTATGGAGATTTGTTGATGGCAATGATAATTATGAAGGCACCAGATAAAACGGGACAAAGCCTTGTCATGAAACCCAGTAACTGGGGCTCTGTAGGACTTTAGAAACGTGCATAACGCGCTCCCTGGCAAGCAGTAGTTGAGTGAATGACGAACTACATTGCACTGGTCTCGAGTTAAGTGGATATGATGGAGGTATCAGCTGGATTGATACCTTTCTTTGATTTAGAATAGTTTTTGCTTGGCTCTTTGTGGATAATACAACTGGTAATTTCTTGCCCTAATAGCCTGATGTTTTCAGCAGCACCTTACCTGCCTGATCATTTTTTTTTGTTGAAAATAACGATATTGTATATATACACACACATATACCAAATAAAAAGACAAGACAGAACAAATAAAACAGATGTAAACTTCAGTACAAACAAAAAAAATAATAAAACAAATACAAAACTTGGCAAAAATTGAAGCAGAAAGACTCTCAAAGTGTTTAATTTCAGTAAATACAGGACAGCTCTATGTCACCGAAGAGAGAGACTTGAAATTTTCAGTTCACACAAATTAAAAAACAATAAAGGAAGTAATATGGAGCAAACCAGCAATGATCAGTTTCCGTAGGACATCGAATTTGCAAAATCCTCAAAACAAAACAAGACTGATTCCTTATAATAAGCAGCGCTAGGTAAAAAAGACGTTTATAAATTATAACACACACACACACAAAAACAAAAAAGAAAGAAAAGCATTATGATGTTGCAAACTACTCTCGGTTAACACTGATAACAGCAATTGTATAATATTTAAGTTTTATGCATTTCTTACGGCTATGATCGCCTTCGGAACGCCATTTCACTCAGACACTAGAAATTCTGAAAGTTTCATTTTAAGCGTTATTGTTATCTTTCATTTACCACACACAGAAAGATAGAGAAGATCGTTTTGCCCTCCGCAATTCGCATCAATTAGACATTATGCTTTAGATTTGTGCCATATTTTACCAAGTTTCCATGTAATGTTATTTCATGTAGAATAGAAAGCCGTTCATTGAGTTATGATGTGTTTATGTGATGGCGCGTAAGATGTGTGGACCATGTATATGTGTTCTTAAACATTCTGTGAAAGCGAATTTCCCATAGGAGATAATAAAGTGATTCTTATTCTTACAAACTGCACTAATGGCTGAGTGATTAATTAAAGGACTCATACACACGTTTACACAACAGAATACTTGCGTTCACACTGTCCTGACTTTTACTCGCTGTGTATACTCCAGCCCCCCCCCCCCTCTCCCTCCCCTTTTTTCTTTTTTAAATGGCGAAGGTACAACACTACAAGAGACCAGATAGGGTAGGGTGGTGGTTACTGTTTGAAAATGTGATGGGTGTAGGTGGGCTGACTGATTGGTGGGTTAAAAGACTGCTACATCATCTTAATTGGCGAAATGTATACCACAGGAAATCTCTGGGGTGATAGCAAGGTTTGAAGCCGAAATATGGCTAAAAGATCTTACGCGAAGCTTTGCTACATACGAATTTGTCTTTTTGCCATAGCTTTGCCTTAGATCACCCGGCTACTAGAAGAAAAGAAAAGGACGAGAACTGGAATTTTTGGTTTCTGTGGAGATCTCAACATGGTCGAGCTGTAAGATTTTAGCGCACTTCTGTAGGGCCTAGGGTCGTTCAATTGTGTCGCCGGCTGCCTGGTCTTTGTCTGCATGTAACGCATGGAGTATCGATATCAGAGGATCAGAGCATGATATCGACCTCTTGCAGTCACGCGCCTGTCAGTGTGAACCGTTGAAATTTGTGATAGGAATCTTTTCCTGCCCCCCCGTTCCCTGCTCGGCCAATTTGAGTCATCAGGACATGAGGTGATTGGGATGACAGATCATGATAGTGAGTCACATCCAGTGCATGGCGAGGGCTGGACGTCCAACATTTCCTGAGATGATACGAGGGCACGTTGAGTGCCAGCAGATAACTTGACCATGTTTTGTTTGAAGGTGGCACAGATGTAGTTTTCTTCTTCTTCTTCTTCTTCCTATTTCTCTGTCTGTGTCTGTCTCTTTGGGCCTCTCTTGTCTCTTTGCTGTCTCTCTTTCTCTGTCTCTCCTTTTCTCTCTCCCACTCCTCCTCCCCCCACTCTATCTCTTCCAGGTTACCTTTAAATTTAATTTATTGTTTAGTTTTGCGTTTATAGGAACAGATTGATCGAGTTTTTTTGTTGTTTTTTGGTCGTTGGGCTGACCAGACGTTTACTGTTAGTGTTACACAGCGGCAAAGGGCATTTTGAAGGGAAATGCTATCTCTTTCCCTTCCAGCAACAACGAGATTTTCCCATACACTCGCTGTCATACGGCGTTGCAAATAAATGATTTTTGAAAGGAGAAAGATGTGTCTGGTTGTGCCATGTCCAAGACTGCAACATCGCGTTAGTCTGAAGTCTGTGACTGGTTGAAGCTTAAAGAAATGTTTGAAAGAGGGAGGGGGAAAGAGAGAAAAAAAAACAACAGAGAGGGTGAGGGAGGGAAAGAATTTTGAGAAAACTAGAAAGAGAATGAGAAAGAGAAAGAATGAAAGAAATAGGGAGAGAGAGAATGAAAGAAATAGAAAGAGAATGAGAGAGAAAGAGAAAGTGAAAGAAATAGAAAGAGAATGTGTGTGAGAGAGAGAGAGAGAGAGAGAGAGAGAGAGAGAGAGAGAGAGAGAGAAAGCAGTGAAGCAGAAATCGTTGTGATAGAAAAAGCTACTTTTTCAGCCACTGAAATTTATACAAAAAAAAAGGAAACTGAGATTCTAGAATTTCCTCACGACCTTACAAACCAAGTTACTCACGGGCCAGTATTACAAAAGGCAAACAGAAAATGAAGTTACAGCGAGTTTGCGGGCTTGTCAAGGGTGTAATGTGATTTGTTCAGATTGACTACCGTCTGACCCTGGGAGTTCACGTGGCGTAATACATGTTCATTAGTTCAACCCTCTCTCACCCTCACAACCATAGACCTTCAGGATTTTTTGTTTTGTTTTGTTTTTTAAGGAGGGAAAATTGGAGAAAGTCAAGTCGGCGAGACTTTTACTCGGAAAGTTAACCATATTTAGCAAGACGATTTTTTTCAGACAGTGTGCAAGAAAATGATCTGAAGCTTGAATTTGGAAAGGGAAAGGTTGGGCGTGTTCTAAACCGGTGATTCTTAATCAGGGAGGGGGTGAGGATTTCTATGGAAGACCGGTAGGGGAAGTTTGGTATTTCATCGAAGAAGTACATTACATGTATTACACTTAGGTTATCAGATAATGGGCACTGCTCGCCGTATTGTGAACATACAGAGTGGTATTTATTTTTCTTATTCCAGATTGTGCTCTTTTATTGCCACACAGACTTAACTACAGCTCAGTCTCCATTTGAGCCGGGTTGCCCCATTATTGATGGAAGTCTATTGCATTTTGGGTCATTGTTGTTACAGACAATAGGCTTTATTAAAAACAACAATAAACAACGATTTTAATTATTATTATTATTAGTATTATTGTTGTTGATACTATTATTGTTATTGTTATTAGTTCTGCAGACAGATACAAAAGTTCCAATGATGAAAATGAACGTTTAAATACATTGCAAAAACGACAGCAGAAAACTCAGTGCATTAAAATAATTATGATATAAAGTGAGTCCTGGATTACACAGTAAACAGATTTAGCTCTGCAGTAGAATAAAGACACCCGGAATTAGAACTTACGAACTTACGATTTGGGGAAGAAATTGATAAATGAAAATATGAAAAACATCAAGTGCAAATGCCCAGAACAGTGATCCACCAGAGATAAAGATGTAAAAATTTAAGGAAGACGCGGATGTGATCATTTCAGAGAGATTCGCTCTCTTACATTTCAGATAGTTCATGCGCCACTTCATATTATTGTAACTACAAAATACATGATTTTTATTTTCAATTATGCGGGGGGGGGGGGCTTCTTAATCTTCAATGCTTGGTGCTTAGGGCCCCCCAGACAGCTTCAACCGGCGCCCTTCTTGGGGCCCTGTGTAATGAGTTGTCACTGTTGTTATTGGGGAGCAGCCAAATCATATTTGGCCCATTGAGAATGGGCAAGGAGGAGAGGAGAGGAGATCAGTTTGCTGTAATACTAATAGTGTGTGCAGCCTAGGGATTGGCAACTGGGGCAAATTTATCCCCAAGTGATAAAGTTGCTGATTCTGGAATTGTACGTATTTTTTTTTTTTTAATGAATTATACTGAAACAAAAAATCTGAAGGTCCCCAAAACTGCAGGTGAAAAGCAAGAACAGTCGACTCAGTGATCGGTATGCTGTGTTTGGCTCTGGTATAGTGGTACCTCTTCATCATTAGTTCTTATAAATGAAATAACAACATGAAATGACATATTATTATTATTATTATTGTAATTTGAACCTAACCTTTTTTACATTCGGGTGGGGGGGGGGGGATATGTTATGATGAAAAGAATGAGTGTCTGGGGTTTTTCAGACCCGGCCTGTAAAATAGGGTTAAAGGCAATTATGTTATTTTAATATTTCCTCTTTGTCCGATGATTTATGATGGTAGAAACAAAACAGGGGGAGGATAAATTTACTTTCGAAAAGTTGTCGGCGGTAAACGGGACGAAAAGGGTTGGGAGCTCTTGGCATATAGCCTAGCCCGTGCTAAATGAGAAAAAAGACTAGATTTGAAACTGCCCGCAGCTCTATGGATGTAATAGGCAGAGCAGATGACTGGGCTAACCCCAGAACAAGATTTGTCACTCTGCCGTGATTTCCCAATTAAGTTTTTTCTCTCCCTTGACATATTGCAGCCTCATAAACTACAGCGTGCCCAACAACAGGGGAGGAGACTCCAGGCCATGTCTGTCTCCAGATAATAGAGTTGGCTGAGATTAGATCTGTATTGTGTTTTCATGTTATGTACATGTATTAATGTGAGAGGATGTCTGTATGTTAAAGAGAGAGAGAGAGAGAGAGAGAGAGAGAGAGAGAGAGAGAGAGAGAGAGAGAGAGAGAGAGAGAGAGAGAGAGAGAGAGAGAGAGAGAGAGAGAGAGAAGAGAGAGTAAAAAATATGTTGTAATATTTATACTGTCTTTCTTATATTGTCCTTTGTATATCATTACAGAAACAAGAAATCACTGGAAAATTTCAGTGTCGTTGAAGTAGAGGAGAATGTTAGATGGAGCTGGCTGCGGTTGGGTTAAGACTGCACCGGCGTTGATGACGGCTACAACAACCTTGTGATTTGAATGCAGAAAATATATCGTTCGTTTTGGTGAGTATCGGGTGCTGTTTTTCTGTGTGAGCCATCTTGTTTCATTCATGGTAGTTCCGACGTAGGTGTGATTGATTATACCGGCAGAAAGAATAAAAAAAAAATAAATCTTTTTCTGTTGGGTTTTACGGCACACCGAAGATGTATCAGCGATGAGACTGAGGTTCTTTTCAGCCTGCCGACGGACGATGCCTTAAAAACAGCGAGAAGTCAGTTAACCGTTCAGTGTTGAATGATCTATATTAACTTTAGAAACATCGTCACTGCTGTACGCGAAGGCCGTAAGTCATTTTTGACTCTTGAGATATTAAGGAAAAATGTGTTTCGTTTTCTGTAATTTGGTGACGTATGCCATGATTCCACTGATAATCCAGCTCTTTAATGCCTATGGATATCCAGGACACAAGGTGTGTTAGTTTATTTCATAACCCAATAAAACTGTTCACGTGGCTGTGATGACGTTATTGCAGTTATTTGAGTTTTCACTAAAATTGCACATTTCAAACTCGTTTGACTATTTTGGATACAAAACATCCTGGTGGCCAACCCTCGGGATGTCACATAGTGCATTGACAGCGTCAGTTGAGACAAGCAAAACATTGGGTTGTGTATATTCTGACCTTACATAACCGTTGTCAGAATTTAGGCCGCCGGGAATACTTCTCAGCCCTGAGTGTAACTGGAATTCTATATTGGTAATTCAAGTTTTCTAATTTTGGTGGCAATTCTAGTCTGTAGACAGTAACTGTAGTGTTAAATAAATAAAAAGATAAATAAATAATTTGGTTTTGAATTTGAGTTGGAGAAAGTACGTTGACATGATGACGGTCACATTGTATTAGGAAAAAGCTAGACAAGAGACAATAATAACAGAATGATAGAACAGAAGGAGACACCATCAAAAAGAAGAAAAAACCAAAAAAAAAGTGTGTATGTGGAAAGGGGGGGGGGGGTTGTATATCATTAGCACTGGTATGTTACGAAGTTTCTTTTCAAGCCACACAATAATTGGGCCACACGGAATGCGAATTATTAACATTATAGCTCTCTTTAAGCAACAGCCAGAAATACTTCTTCTTCTTCTTCTTCTTCTTATGAAGTTGATTCGTCTATGTAAAAGACGATCCCTCAACTGCACTGCTGGTTTAAGGCCGCCATACACTTTTCAGATCGGACTTAACGATCCGGACTTGAGTCCCGATATTAGGATAGATCTCAACCTGTTTGGCGAAATCTCATTGAGATTTATCTCAAACGGATGGACTGATCGCGGACTGATGGATATTATTTTTCGCTTCAGTCCGCAGATCAGCCCAGTGGGGGCTCAAATCGTGGGGTGTCAAACTCAAAATATTGGAATTTTGACTCCAGAATCGTGTTCGTCGTCGAATGTTACTGCGAAATGATACCAAATACTTTGTGTTTACCCAAAACCTCTCTCTCTCTCTCTCTCTCTCTCTCTCTCTCTCTCTCTCAGTCTCCCCCCCCCCTCCCCCATTGTGTTGTTATTGTTTTGTGCACGGTCTTCATAACTTCTTCCTGTGGCGAGGTATCGCAACATCGTCGTCAATCATTCGTGTGCTGTTATTGCCTGTCTCATAAAAGTATCTTGCTTCACAATAAGTAAGACTCACAATTTGAAGCAGTTGATGGTAAATCTCGGCGTCCATACGCAGATAATTGTAAAAATCCGCTGGATGCAGCCTTAACTCTTCTAACAGTTTCCTGTGAGTGTATTTTTTTCGGTCTAAAGGTCACTGCTTTGCCCATTCTCTCATTCTTCGATGCTTTTTTTTTCTTTTTCACCACAAGACAAACAGCAATGGTAGCAAGCACAACTTCACGTTTCGAAGGCATTTCGGCAACTGACTGCGATCTTAAGTCCTGATCTCACGACTCAATAGTGTGTGGGCACGTCCATCTCTCAACCCGAGCTCTGCGTGCCAGGACTTGAGACCGGATCTTAAGTCCGATCTCAAAAGTGTATGGCGGCCTTTAGAACTCGTTGATTGAAGATGTTTTTCTGCTTATTTCCTTTTTTTTTTTTTTCGGTCTAAAATCTGGAATTAGAATGACTTATTGGAAACCAGCCTTTGGCGATTCTAACTTCGGTATGCATAAACCTTTTTATGTGATATATGATAATACGACCCCCAGCGGTAAATCACCTGAAAATTTGAGGCTTAATTATGAGCTGTGCTCAGATTACTTCTAACTGGATGTTGTGATAAGTACGTACGCACCCCAATCGTTCTGCGCTATCCCTAACCCCATCCTTCTCCTCAGCCCTAAATCTGATCGAATCCCTAACCCTGCCTGCCCCCGTACCCTTTCAAACAAAAAACAGGAAGAAAAGAAAAATCATTCTGGAGGAATGACTACTTGGCAGTTTATAGGAGTTTTTCTGGAGAAGCTCTCTGGCTTCGGAGACACAAAAGGCTTTAAAATACGTACCCCCAGCGCAAAAAACTTTGGAGGCCTACGTACATGTAACAACATTCCGTTTGATTTCCAGCTTCCGAAGTCTCTGCAACAAGTGAATATTATAATGGATGCCAGAGGTGGCGAGGCACTAGGATTCGGGGGTGGTGGATGAGGTGAAGGTGGGGGTGGGGGGTGGAGAGAGGATGAATATAGATAATAATTATTGTGCGGAACGTTACCCGTTTGGCGGTGTCTGCAATCGATTGTTGCGCCTCGTTAAACGCACCGTGGTTATTTTTTGGGGGTTTCACAGTTTGCAACTGCCAAAAGGAATCGTTTTTTAATTTACTAAAAAAAGGAAAAAAACCAATTACTTTCCCCTCTTAAAAGAAAAAAACCAAAACTAAGACGCACCCCCCCCCCCCAACCCAAAACAAACCAAAACAACAACTGATTTAAAAGCAACCACCACCTCCCTCTCTCTCTCTCTCTCTCTCTCTCTCACACACACACACACATACAAAAACGTCATTGCGGTAGGCAGATCAACGAACTCCTGGACTACACAAGGAGGCGGACTAGGTACAAATAGTGTACCGTACTTAAATACTTAAATACCCGCTGTCGTAATGTGCCGGTCAGTCAGGTATCAGTCAGCAAGCCAGTGGACAGGCTAGCAGCATGTCTGTCCATCAACCGTTTTGGGCGTTAGAGAGTTAATCTCAAAATTTTAGAGGGTTAATCATGTAAATGAAGATAGAATTAAGAAAAGACAGCAGCAAAAAGAACTCTTCTTTTGACTGGGTCTGTCCTCTGCTGTAGGCCTATGCCTCACTAATTAAGCAGCGTAATAGACGTAAGTCACGTTTAACGTTAGAAAACCGCTTTGGCGTATGCTCATTTAATTAAAATGTTCATTTCTGGTCTGTTATTTCCTTCTTCCCTTTCTTTGTCTTTCAGTTCTGTCTTGCAGCAAATGTATTTGAGAGAGAGAGAGAGAGAGAGAGAGAGAGAGAGAGAGAGAGAGAGAGACGGAGAGAGAGAGAGAAAGAAAGAGAGACGGAGAGAGAGAGAGAGAGAGAAAGAAAGAGAGACGGAGAGAGAGAGAGAGAAAAAGAAAGAGAGACGGAGAGAGAGAGAGAGAGAGAGAGCGGAAGGGAGACGGACAGAGACAGACACCGAGACGTACAAAGACAGACAGGGAGACAGAAACATTGAGACAGTGAGAGAGACAGAAAGAAAGAGATATACAGATAGATAGTGAGAGGAAAGAGAGAGACAGAGTTACAGAGAACGAGACATACAGACGGACAGACAGAAACGTCGAGACAATGAGAGACCCAGACAGACAGAGGAAGAAAGACAGAGACATGCAGACAGATAGATGGATAGATAGATAGATAGATAGACAGATAGATAGATAGGTAGATAGATAGATAGATAGACACATAGATAGATAGATAGATAGATAGAGAGGAGGGTATGGGTTAAGCTGACAGGAAGATCGTTTCCCCCCCCCTCCCCCAGCTGCATTTTGTTTCCCATTCAAAGTTATAAGCGATGTTTTACTAGTCTAGAATTTCGCGCTCAAACCAAACTGTCGTCTGAGCTTAAAAACATTTCAGTGCATATTTTAAAGCGAGGACTGGTGGCGCCGTTCTCATACAGCCAGCCGCCGTGTCATTATCGCACTCTGTTGAGCAAAGACTACTTTTTTTAAACAGAGGATTTATTACATAATATGATATTTTTTCACCAACAAATCCTGCCATGTTACGGTAAAACAACGTATATGGCAATTTTATTCAAATTCACTCTTTAACATCATTCTACAGAATGTGAATGGAACTGGCTATGTCTTTCTATATAGCACGGGTGCCCAAACTTGCTTTAATGCAAGAGCCACATACGATAAACTGCAGATGTTCGAGAGCCACAAGATATCAGAATTTATACACACGTTTTTATTGTTACGTACATATTTTATTACAAAAGTTTGATATAAATATTAAGAAATCCATGTAAGCAACAATATTTACTTATTGTATGCAGTTTTTTAAACTGTTAATTTGCTTTAGTTTCAGCAATCACAAATTACACATAATTATAATTATACCAATTAATGTTTTCAAAAAGAAAAAAGGAGCTCGGCCAACATAATTATTTCCAGGAGCCGCATATTGAAGGTCAAGGGGCCACATGTGGCTGGCGAGCCGCAGTTTGGCCACCCCTGCTATGAATTACAATTAATGTGCTTGTTGTTAGGGGGAACGTACTGAAAATGCAACGCCGAATAGAGCAAAAACTGAGTTGTGTTCACTTTTCAGCTATGGCTTATAGTACAATACCACGGTTCCCGAACAACGGCCTTTAATTGTGTATGACTAATAGTTTCTTTTTACCCCAGGCGTGCACTTGCGACGTTGTTATTTTGTTGTCGCCTCGCAATGGCGTCGCATATTTGTTAAAGAATGTTTGCTACAAGGACGTAGGTCCCCCAAGTTTTTTTCCCTCGGAGTACCTATTTTAAAGCCTTTTGTGACTCCAGAGCTAGAGAGCTCCTCCCGAAATGCTCCTCGACAACAGCCTTAATTAATTGTGATTAATTATTCTTTCAGATTTTCTTTTTGTTTTCCTCCCGTTCTGTTTTTTTTTGGTTGAAAGGGTAAGGGGGACAGGGTTAGGGATTCCGTACGATTTAGGGTTGAGGATAAGGACAGGGTTAGGTATAGGTAGGTGTACATACACGCAACTAGCGCAGAACGCTTGGGATGTGTACGTACTTATAACCATAGCCTTTTTTTTTTTTTAAATGGATGCAAATGAATGGAGATGCGCGCGCACACACGATTTAGAGCCTCGGACTCACTGCAGAGTCAGCGTGAACATGAGACAAAGACAGGACTCCAACAGGACAACAAGTGGCATGTGTGCGCCTGCCTTTTTGTCTTCACAAAATGGAGATTGAACAAAGAATAAAGCGGGGGAGGGGGGGGGGGGAGGAGGGGGGGGGGCAATGCCAAATGCTTTATGCGTCTGTTATAAAAGTTTTTTTTTTTTTTTTGTGCATACTGTGTTTTCCCCATAACTGGACAGTGTAGGCTGCTTTCCACATTTCCACATACGCATCCTGAATTGTCAAAGAGCTTATAGGAAATATGCTAGAATGCTAAGAGAAAAAAAAAAAAGGAACAAATTTGATTAACTTACCCGAGTTTTATGATGTGGAAAAATAAAATGAGAAAAAAATCAGGGGTGCCATAGGGAGTGTTGTGGCATTTGTAGGAATTCTTTGGCCAACGTGAGAGTTGCCATGGCTCATTACACTGCCAGCCAAATGTTTTTATACATTTTGGCATCTGGAAACTCAAAACAGGCCAGATTTGTTTTCCAAAATATTTATGATTGTGAGGACACTGAGGACTTTCTGTAGACATAATCTTTGTAACCCTGTGGCGCTGAGAGGCGGGACATAAGACTTTCTCAGGGGCCGTCCGTGAAGTACGTATGTCCGAATGGAGGGGTGGGGTGGAGGGTGCCCCCATGCCAGCATATGAAAAGTGGACATGGGTGGAGAGAGGATTACTGCGGAGCAAATGTATCCTCCACTGTGTTTCATTCAAGGGAATGGCTCAAACAGCTCAGTGTTTAATAATCTGCACATATTTATGAGATTAGTCAGCAAAAAACTGAATTTTATAGCTTGCTATGGATGTATAAAACTAGTTTGTCTGTGTGTGTGTAAGTTTATTTGAATGTGCTTTTATGATTTTTTACTGTGTACAGCGCCTAGAGCTTTTAATGTTTTAGTCCTGGCGCTATATAAATGTATATATTATTATTATTATTAAAGGTGTCTGTCATAGAATGTCATTTAAGAGATTGGTTTTAAGCAGTACGGTATTTAATGGTGTACACATGTTTATGATGTTAGTAAGCGAAGACGTCTTTCACAGAGTGTCGCTGAATAAAATGACTCAAAACCGATCGCCATTAAGTAATCTACACATATCTATGCGATTAGTAAGCAAAGTCACAGAGCTGCTAGTGTCATTTCACAAAATGGCTTTAAACTCGTTACTGGTTTAAATAATCTACACAAATTTATGAGATCAGTAAGCAAAGGTGTCAATCACAAGTTATAAACATTCACGACAAAAATCTCGTAATTTCCACACCTGAGTGTCGTGTAATGAAATGGCTCTAAACAGCCTTATCAGATAATCGACAGAGGTGTTACGGAAAGCGATCCCGTGGAAAGGGCATAAAAATTTAAGCAAACTGAGACATACGTTTACCGTGAGTTATCAAATGCTGCAGCATTTAGCACAGCTATCAGGTTTACCAGGCCCGTCAACGCTTCCAAACGAGGCGGATTAGAGGCGATAAAAGATGAAAAGAGCGCAGGCTTTGAGATTAAGGATTTTGTGTTGAGTAAGCCTTAGCTCATGTGATTTATTATAGTTTTTTTCTTGTGTGGGGGTGTAGGGGAAGGGGTGGATCGGTTGGCTTTGGAACAGAAACTAAACTTTCTATCGTAGCACAACATTGAAAGTATGAATGCATAATGTTGAACCTTTTTCCGGGATTTCCTGATGTCAGATATGAATTAAGTGCATTTTATGATAATCCCCTTCCCCCTCTCACCCCAACCCTTTTGTTTATGCTTGTTTTCTTGCAATAGTTGAATTTGTTCAAGTTTGGGCAAACAGTGTTTTCACACCTTTAGGCAGCGACTAGCAAACAAATTTAAAGTATTGGTCACTTTAATCGGCACGGGTGTGTAGTATCGTTGCACACTAACGAAACAGGCAGGTGTTAGCGCTAAACTGACAGACACTAGAGTGATTCTGTTTGGTCTTCCTTGTGTTTTACAGCCGCGATAACATGAAGTCCGCACTCAGGCAGTTGGAAAAAACAGGCAGCTCTTTGGAAATGAAACTGAAACTTACAAAAATCTCTCCATGTTTTTTTTCCTTTCTTTTCTTTTCCATCTCTTCACACCAGTGATAAAACATTTGCAGAATTATGAAAACAACTACGCCCACATAAAATACAACAACAACAGCAAAAGAAAAGAAAAAAAGAAGAAGAAGAAGGAGGAGTAAAAGAAGAGGAAGAACAAAGACACTGTAACAGCTGAGATTGTTCTAGCACGTTATAGTAGGGGGGGGGGGGGGGGGGAGTCAGTTGATCCAACTACAACCCTTTAGAAAAACGAAACTATTACAGCTGTAGAAAAAATAAACACCAGATCCGACGATCGATTAAATAATATTAAAGTTTAATTACTGTATCTTAATAATAAAATACTAGGAAGGCACCAGCAAACAACTAAATATCTTACGCCACACGGAAAGGAAAACTCACTTACTCACCGACCAACCACTCACATGGGTCCATATATGTAGGTATTTCTATAGAAAGTTCCCGAAATAAACGTAACCTCTGTCCTCGCCCGAACACACAAACTAAACAATCACGTAACAATACGTCACTAGGTTACATCACTCAAGGCCAAATCTGGCGTAAATATCCATATTCTACAACGTTATCGAATGTTCGGGAACATACTAATATTTACCAGGAAAAAAGCTACTCACAAGAAAGGGAGGGCAAGGTCACTCTGGCGAAGGTCAACAATAAAATGAAAAAAAAAGTGAACACATCACGCTCAGTCACCAGTATGACAAGAAACACGGGGGAGGGCAAGGTCACTCTGGCGAAGGTCAACAATAAAATGAAAAAAAAAGTGAACACATCACGCTCAGTCACCAGTATGACAAGAAACACGGGGGAGGGCAAGGTCACTCTGGCGAAGGTCAACAATAAAATGAAAAAAAAAGTGAACACATCACGCTCAGTCACCAGTATGACAAGAAACACGGGGGAGGGCAAGGTCACTCTGGCGAAGGTCAACAATAAAATGAAAAAAAAAGTGAACACATCACGCTCAGTCACCAGTATGACAAGAAACACGGGGGAGGGCAAGGTCACTCTGGCGAAGGTCAACAATAAAATGAAAAAAAAAGTGAACACATCACGCTCAGTCACCAGTATGACAAGAAACACGGGGGAGGGCAAGGTCACTCTGGCGAAGGTCAACAATAAAATGAAAAAAAAAGTGAACACATCACGCTCAGTCACCAGTATGACAAGAAACACGGGGGAGGGCAAGGTCACTCTGGCGAAGGTCAACAATAAAATGAAAAAAAAAGTGAACACATCACGCTCAGTCACCAGTATGACAAGAAACACGGGGGAGGGCAAGGTCACTCTGGCGAAGGTCAACAATAAAATGAAAAAAAGTGAACACGTCACGCTCAGTCACCAGTATGACAAGAAAAACGGGGGAGGGCAAGGTCACTCTGGCGAAGGTCAACAATAAAATGAAAAAAAGTGAACACGTCACGCTCAGTCACCAGTATGACAAGAAACACGGGGGAGGGCAAGGTCACTCTGGCGAAGGTCAACAATAAAATGAGAAAAAGTGAACACGTCACGCTCAGTCACCAGTATGACAAGAAACACGGGGGAGGGCAAGGTCACTCTGGCGAAGGTCAACAATAAAATGAAAAAAAGTGAACACGTCACGCTCAGTCACCAGTATGACAAGAAACACGGGGGAGGGCAAGGTCACTCTGGCGAAGGTCAACAATAAAATGAAAAAAAGTGAACACGTCACGCTCAGTCACCAGTATGACAAGAAACACGGGGGAGGGCAAGGTCACTCTGGCGAAGGTCAACAATAAAATGAAAAAAAGTGAACACATCACGCTCAGTCACCAGTATGACAAGAAACACGGGGGAGGGCAAGGTCACTCTGGCGAACGTCAACAATAAAATGAAAAAAAGTGAACACGTCACGCTCAGTCACCAGTATGACAAGAAACACGGGGGAGGGCAAGGGGTAGCTTGCAGATGCTACAGACAATATAACGACAACGAAAACAACAGCAACGGCAACCACACCAAAAACAACGACAGCGACAAAAGTAATAAAACAACAACACCAACAATTTCAACAAAATAACAACAACAAACACAACAACAACAACTACGAAAACGACAACAACAGAAAAAACACCTGCTCAATCTGCAGCAGTATTCCATAAATAAATAACAAGAAATTCAAAAAAAAAAACTCATTGATTGTGACGGAACATTTATTTCTGACCTGTAGCTTTTATATCATTCAGCTCTGCCAAATATTTTTTTATCACCTCATTCTAAGATATTTATTGTCCTGAAGCGGGTCACGTAGCTAAATATATTTATATACAACTTGCTGACTCGAGCGATATCTTAGATTTTCTTTGTCAATTCATGCTGGACCGAGACGGTGGTGAAAACGGCATCAGCGAAGGTTAGGGAACTTTTGAGAGGTTTTGAATAGTGGGGGAATCGGTTTGTGTTGAATTGTTTTTCTCAAAGGCGCATTGGAAAGGCGTCCATGGTGACTATTCACTTGGAGGGGGGGGGGGGGGCATCCATGAAGTCGGGCGCTCCCTGGCCGATGTTGATTGGCCAACTAGTTGGATGGTGACGTAACTACATTGACTTTCAGTAAGATCAAACTAGTTGGCAGATGCGTGAGTTGCATTGAAACTGAATGTCGTCAGATCACCAGCCGACTGTTTGGCCGATCAGAATTGGTTGAGCAAAGAAAGCCTGGAAGAATAAATAATTAAGGCTGTTGTTAGGAGTATTTCGTGAGGAGTTCTCTCGCTAACTTTGGAGTCACAAAAGGCTTTAAAGTACGTACCCCCAGCGCAAAAAAAAAAAAGAAAAACATCCAACAAAAAACACAAACACTTGGGATACTTAGGTACCTATAACAACATTCTTACAATAAGGTCACCGCTCCCCCAAAGCTGACAAGCGCAAAGTGGCCGCTATTGCGCGCCGTTAAACCCGCACTTAAAAATTTAGAGTATTTAATCTAATTTGCTAAAGGAAAAGGAAATAAACCCAAATCTTCTTCTTTATTACCATAATTCGCGGGGATAGAGCAAAATTGTTGTATCTCCTGGTTTATGAATTGGGGTTCGTAATGGCGATACTGTAATATTGACAAACTGCTTCTTGTAATTTTTTCGTTATTCCGCTTTCTTTAACCAGTTCCAAGTTACAGAGAAGCAGTATTGTTGTATGTCCCTTAAAAATGAGATCATTGACAGCAATATTGTGGTGTTTCCGAGACAGCTCCCATTATTCTTAAACCTGGAGATACAACAATTTTGCTCTATACCCCGAATTGGAAGGCATACGCACGCTCCAGAACTTCCATCCTCCTCCACCCCCCCCACACTCGTCCCATTTACACTTTTCTGTATTTCATGCGCTGGGACACACCCCGCCCCCCCTCGTTTTTTTTCCACCCCCCTCCCCCCCCCCCCCCCCCTCTCTCTCTCCGAGCTTACGAACTGTCTGTTTGGCTCCTTTGCTTTGTATTTGAAAACGATATACAGCAGAGCTATTGACTGTGTGTGTTACAGAAGCGACTGACAGTGCCATGGTCCGCCGATCCGAACCACCTCAAATTCAGTTCAAGAAAACCAGGAAATACAAAAGTAAAAACTCTCTACCTTTGCTCGCTTTTTTTGTATACTTTGAACGAAGTCAAAGCTTTATAATGGGCACTTGGAAATTATATCCCATTAACGAAGCCTATTATTCTCTATTGCCCCTGAAAAGAGACTTGAGACGAGAGAGAGTGAAAAAAAAAACAACAAAAAACTTCGACGGCTGTTTGTGAAAAGGACTTTGGTTTTTGACATTTCTTTGTTCCTGTCAATGATCTTTTGCCAGAAAGCTGAAACTGGTGAAAGCAATGATTTGATCTCTTGGGGGTTGACGGCCTGGAAGTTTCACCGATAGGACAAACGTGGGGACCTGTGCTGTAAAATAATTGTATCTCCAGGCGAAGGCGATAAGTGTCTTTGTCCATTGTCAAAGGGCGATCGTTAGGCACTTTTTTAAAGGGGCTAATAAATGATTTTGGAGTGTTTACACCGGCGGTTCTTAGCTCTTAGGGAGAAAGTTCCCCTGGCGGGATGTCATATGTGTGTGTGTGTGTGTGTGTGTGTGTGTGTTTGGTGGGGGGAGGGGAGATACCTACGCCATTAAATAATGCACATACGTGTACTACACTGGAAAAAGTAATACAAAGTTGCTGTTATTTATTTAGTCATTCATTTTATATCCCAGAGTGTGCATAAACTGTACTGACCTTTAACCCTGTCACTGTCTTCAGCAGATTGTCAGGGACCACAGAACAAAGTTGAAATCCCTCCAGAAAGAAATAAAAAGAAAGACAGAAAAAAAAAAAGAAATGAAAGAAAAAAGAAGAAATGAAAGAAAGTAAGAAATAAATAAAGATGAAATGAAAGAAAGGGAAGAAGAAAGAAAGAAAGAAGAAGCGCTTCAGACACTTCATCATGTCAGTTTTCAGCATTGCCGACAGAGCCATAATTTGATATTTTTACTTGTTTAGATTTGCTGTTCAATGCATTCTCCAAACACTAACCACTTGAGGATAATAAACTAATGGCAGGACACAATAACTTTCTCACTCGCAAGTAGCAGCAGGGTTAAGTACAATGTATCCCTATACTTTCAGTATTGAGTGTTATGTATACATATATCTAAATGGTGGCCAACTAGTCAGTCCGTTGAATTTTTAGTTTCATTGACCACAGTTGTCCCAACAGTTTTGCTAGTTGAGACAGGTTTTTGGGGTCGAACCCATCAGAAAGATGCCCCAAAAGAAGCTCTCACGGAAATTAAAAAGAAAAAAGAAGGACATTTGAAATACCTGCTAATGTAATAATGTAATTAGCTTGTATTGTGCTCAAATACACACACACACATACACGTACGCACGCACGCACACACACACACACGCACACACACACACACACACAATGATGCGCTGTAAGGGGTTCAAGTAAATTCAGAAACAGGATTAAGGTAAGATCAATTCATCATGTGCTCACTCACACACATTAGCAAAACTAATCTACTCTCGTCCTCAAACCCCCGAGCCCAAAAGGAAAATAATTCAATTTCAAAGAAAACATTCCTGAACAATTCAGTTTTGAGTCTGTTTTTATCGATGATGTTCTCACGTTTCCTGTTGTCAGCGCTAATGTTGTTCAACAATTTAGGCTCGTCTAGCGAAGAAGCCTTTTCACACACCGATAATCTGGCTGTGAGTGAATATGATACTTTGCATTTAGTGCAGAGCAAACAAATGAACAAACCAACCAACAGAAATCACATTGGGGTACAAAGCGATCAACCTCGAAGAATTCCATAACATGCTTTTTGAAAATTAAACTGACGCAATTGGTTTTGCGAGGGAATGTCTTCCTCTTGGCTTGACCTCAGCCCTGTGGAGATTTTGGTCCACCCTCAGCGTGTGTATTTCCCTTAAGCACCAAGCCTACCATATTTGCAATACGTTACATAAACTAAGTCAAAATTGGGCAAAAAGAAAAGGTTGTATGTTGCAAAGCCCAGCGTGAGAATTTTTGCCCAATTTTGCCTTTGCTTATAGCCCTGCTGCGACCCCACAGTTTTTCTGTGGTTTTTATGATATTTCGTTACATAAACTAGTAACCAATGTTTATTGTTGTTGTTGTTTTTAAAGACAAATTTGAAATTGACCAACAAAGAAGTTTTCGTGATTAATATTGATATTTTTGCATTTATTTGACTGGTTTAAAATAGCCTAGCCTGTTTCAGAAGTTGTGAATAAGGCAGTCCTTGTGTGGGCGTTAGAGGGATATATTCCATTCATGTAGCCTCCTGTACATGTATTCATACATTTATATGTACGAAATACGCACTTTCACAGCTAGGTTCAGTGGCCGTATGCATAATCAATGCGTAAACTAAAGTAAATACGTTAACTGGTGTTAACACGAGAAATTGTATTCATTTCTTGCGTTAACACCAGTTAACGTATTTACTTTAGTTTACGCATTGATTATGCATACGGCCACAGGTTTGTTGAGCGGTTTCGGTCCATTATCAGCCATATGAAGATCTCCCAATTCCCGTCCGTGGCCGAGTTTGAAATAAGAATGTTTGTTACAAGGATGTAACCCCCCCCCCCCCCCCCCCCCCCTAGTTTATCGCTGTAGGGGTGTGTATTTTAAAGCTTTTTGTGACTCCAGAGCTAGATCTAGAGAGCTCTTCCCGAAGTAGCCTTACCAACAGCCATAATGAATTATTCTTTCACCTTCAGATTTTCTTTTTGTTTTCCTCCTGTTTTTTGGTTGAAAAGGTAGGAGGCAAGGTTTAGAGATTCGATAAGATTTAGGGTTGAAGATAGGGACCGGGTTAGGGTTAGGTGCGTTTATTATGTACTCGCCCCTAGCGCAAAAAGCTTGGGGTGCGTACGTAAAGTAACAACAGCCTTGAAATAAAGCCATCCAGACATGAATGTAGAGGGAAAAGAGGCTTTCAGAGTTTAAGAATCACTGAGTGATTTACTTACGCCGTCCTAAATTAGGTCATGGCTTATCAGTGTGGGTAACACCGGGAAAAATGAGTGAAAGTCTTTTAGTGTGTGATTGAAGAAAGGTGACACTTGAGATTTGTGTGTGTGAAAAGTTATAAAAGTAAGAAATAAATCATCAGGCCGTTAGTTTTCTTTATCGGCAGGTGTGGAATGTAGGAATTACCTGCAACACCTCCAAGTTTTAGTGTTGTCCTGGCCTTGTTGTGGGATAGGGTTGGTTGGAAGGAAGTTCTCTCTTTCGCTCTCTTTCTCCCCCCCCCCCCTTTTTTCTCTCTTTCTTTCTTCCCTCTCTCTTTCTCTCTCTCTCTTTTTTTCTTTATCTTTCTCTCCCTTTCTCTTTCTCGCTTTCTCTCTCTCTCTTTCTCCCCCTCTCTCTTTCTCCCTCTTTCTATCTCTCTCTTTCTTTCTCTCTCTCTTTTCTCTCTTTCTCTCTGTCTTCCCCCCCTCCCTATGATATAAACTAGAATGCGCACTGTTATTAGTGTTAATCCAGTGTTTGTGTGCACGTAGGTACATTTGCATGGACTGCTCTTTCTGAGTTTGAGTTGAGTTTACACCACCACCGCCCTGTCATTCCTGCAGTAATTCTGTTCGCCATTCATTTCCATGTGTTTCCCCTCAGCAAACAAATCTCTTTGCTTGTCTTAACTGAATGTCCACCCTGCCATGTGCGCTGTATGGTTATGCCTGTGAACCACCAACTTCCAAGAGAACTGGTGGCTTAACTCATAGCGAATTATAAGTTGTTTTGTCAGTGATTTTGATTCTGTCAACACTTGTAATTATATACAGTATATATATATTTTTTAAAGAAATTCAATATCCCGCATCGGCCAATGGTGTGTTTACATACTTTCATACTGCCTGGCAGTTTTATGCCTAAGGATGAACTGAAGCGATGCTGAGTTAGTTGTATGAAGTTAATAAAGTTGAATGATTTTCTGAGTAGCGCCTAGCGATTATAATAACATATTTTGCTTTTTGTGTGTATATGTTTGTGTATGTGTCTGTTTAAATTTAGATGTTTTGGATATGGAGTTTGAGTTTGGACCGTGGGAAGAGTTCGAAGTCTAGAAAGAAGGGTGTTTGCCGAGACTACGTACTACCGAGCTAATTCTAACTGTTCTGTAGATTTTTGCGTTTTATTATTGCCAGTATTAGATTAGATAGGAAAGTAAACTTTCATTCGTGCTTTGCCTTCTGAGCGTTCTGCGTCCAACCACTCCACATATTTCGACTGCCAAGAGTGAACTTGGACTCATCTGAAGACATGTACTAGGAAAAGTCCGTTCATCTATTTGTACCCTCAAATACCCAGCTATTTCTGCACCTATAGTACTAGTAGTCAAACGTTGTGTGCAAGTTCCGTTTGTTTTGAAGAAATGCCATCGATATACTTGGGCAGGAAATATTTTTAAAAAGTTTGTTTAATTCACAATTTTCAGGTCGAGCGTTCACTTTTACATCCGCTTATCAAGCCACCCCCCCCCCCAAAATAAAAAATGATTGTCTGTGCATATCACCAAAGCCGATGTATGTAGGGGAGCGTCGTCTAACTACAAAACTGAATAGAGAATGTGTTCATTGCTCAGGCATGGCTTACTTTGTAAATTACTAAGGGTCCGTAACAACGGCCAACACGAAAATATGTTCAACTTACGTATTCTTTGGAGGGTGGAGTATTGTTCGCGGAGTATTCATATGAAAACTGCTAGAAAAACTAGTGCACTGATATTTTGAAAAGCACCGCCTTTCTCTCCAAGGGAACGGGTGGTTAGTGGGTGCTGTCACAAATCCCAGACTGGGAGATGTAATAAGTTATGACAGGACAACAATCACGAACGAACAAGCTTAACATTTAACAGAACAACCCATCAGACTCACACATTTATTAAACATAATTATACAGATAATAGCGCAATTACATACATTATATTATTGAATTTAACTGCCGTACAACGGCCTTATTCCCACATGCACTCTTCCTCGGATCCACAACCCGGTAGTTACTTCCTAAAGACACTTCGGCCTCAGCCTCTCCCCTCAGGGTCTTAATAGCACATTAATAATTCACTGGCACCGCAGTCTCTCAATATCACCTTCCTATTGCCATAACACCTTAGCATTCCACTAGCACCTCAGCAGGGCAATAGCACATTATCATTTCAATAGCCCATCAACATGGCAATAGTACATTATCATTTCAATAGCCCATCAACATGGCAATAGTACATTATCATTTCAATAGCCCATCAACATGGCAATAGTACATTAGCACATTCACGCTCATATCTACGTCCCTGTCCGTGGCCTGACTGCCACGACTTTATGTGCCTCTACTGTCCTGCACCGACAGCCTCACTCTTGGCCTATGTGTGGGCCCCCGGCCCTATGCTGGCCTATCCCCTGTGCTCACCGAGGTGGCTCTTCGGCCCGTCCCCGACACCTACAAGAATAACATTACATTGGTATAATACCATACCATTTCTATTCACTCCACCTCTCCTTACACACCTCCATCGTAGTACACAATACTCACTCGTGCTACAAATCCATGAACTCAACTTTCATCTATCGCTCATAGCGCACATTGCTATATCCAATATCAAGGACTTCCACATTCCTCACATATACTTATTTACATCATGGTAATAGACGAATATAATACATCAATCATAATTATCAATCATCGTTTCACCTACCAGTCATCACTGGAAAAAACTCTCTCACTGGTCTTCCGACTGCTCCCCTTATGTTCGCCCACTGGGCTTTCTCTTGCGTCCGCTCTTTAGGACGTTCTAGTGTGCAGTGATAGGTAATACAGCGCTCTCGCCTCATTCAGACCCCCCAACTCACATGCACGCTTTCCCTTACCCCGTGGGCCGTGGGTTAATTTTACTCTCCTCCTTTCCCCCCGTAATTATTAACTATCGCTCACTCCACTCGTGACAGGTGCTTCTGGCTGGCTCTCTTTCTGTCCTTCATTCTGTTATATTCCATCGTCCTCCATTTTATTACCGGATGTTGTTACAGGTACGTACGTCCCCCAAGATTTTGCACTAGGGATACGTATTTTAAAGCCTTTTGTGACTCCAGAGCCCGAGAGCTCCCCCCGAAATGCTCATTGACAACAGCCTTAATTAATTATGATTAATTATTCTTTCAGATTTTCTTTGTTTTCCTCCTGTTTTTCGTTGAAAGGGTAGGGGGCAGGGTTAGGGATTGGATAAGATTTAGGGTTGAGGATAAGGACGGGGCTAGGGATAGTTACGTATACGAACATGCCCCTAGCACTAAACGCTTGGGATACGTACGTACTTATAACAACAGCCGTCATTACCACAATTTGGGTGTGATCGTGTGGACGTGCTTTCTTCAAACTCCGACTTCCAAAAGATAATCTAACGGGTCACACGGTTGGACAGTAGAAAACATAACATTCAGCCCTCACAATTCAAGCCCTCTTTTGCTTAACGAATCTCTTGTTTCGTGCATGCTGTTTATGAGATCCAGATGTTGAATAATTAACCCATCTGCTGTATGTCTTTAAAGGGTGTCTAACATGCAGCGCATATCCCTAAGATTGAAAGTGAAAGCATGTGTATTTATCGTTGATAAGAGTATCTTTTTTGTATTTTCCTGAGTCGAAGGAAATTGAAATTCAGCAGGGAATATATGAATTTTAAATTACACTTTGGTAAAACCGTAATAGCGGGTTAGGGAAACTCTGCATGGCCCGATAATTGGAAAGCTATGGACTGGGTTATCCTTTTTCTTGCCCAGTGTGATCTCACTTGGATGAGATAAAGGAACTTATTCCGATTGACATCAGTCGGATATCCACAAATTGATATTCTAAAGTATATTAAGTGCACAGATATAAAGGTGCTAGTACTGAGTTGTCAAATTCAAGTTTTATGGATCAAATCAGACAGTGATCCCAAAGAAAGCAATGTTGGTTATGACTTGGTACTATGCAAGTCCCTTCAGTCTTGCGTTTCCCATTCTCAGTTTTTGTGGAGACTTTGTTGAGAATTTACCTAATGTGGTATTACTGTCCAGAGATGTTTGCGGAACAGGTTTTTTAGTGGCCGGTACCGAAGTGAATACATTTGTAAATACGACACCGTCTGACACTTCATTCAGAACCTGTGTCTATCCAACACTGGGCCAACTGAATGGTTTCAACCGAACAACTTGTCTTAAAAAAAAAATTTTTTTTTTTTAACCCTCTAGGCACGATAATGTATCACCGGTGATACACAGACATTTATCACCCGGTTGCAGTTCCCATTAGAACTCAGCGCGAGACATGTAAGTGTACTTTTAGTGTTTTGTACAATGTACACAATTCTTCTTCTCCTTCTTCTTCTTCAAGTGCCGGATCTGGAACAGATATCGACAATCATGGTTCGCCACTTATTCCTCCGCTCGGACGCTCTCAAAAAGCCCATATTGTCCTGGTTTTTCCCTGTCGCCCATCTGTTCAAACTCTCTAGATATGTTATTTTTTGTCTACCTCTGCTTTTTTTTGTCCTCTATTTTCCCAGTTAGAGCAAAGTGTTCAAGAACTTTGTGTCGATTCAAGCTATACACAATAAATCAACTAAATGATCATGAAATATCCCTGAAAACAAAATAGACAGGCAATCAGAAGTCGCTCACAAGCAGACATGAGGGCGGGGTCTAGAAGATTCAGCAACACGTCATTATCTTTGAAAAAACTTTGTTATTGTTGTCAATTTAATTAAGCCAGATTTCATAAATATCACGACCACGAACTGGGGAAAGCGATTGGGTTACTTGGATATAAAAACCAAAACGGTGGCCTGTTTCGAGGTTCCACAGCGGGATAATTTAATACTTTGAAGCTTGAACGTCCAAGGTATCCTAAACTCAAAAGGTTAAATGTTCCAAAATGTATTAGATTAGTTTAAAGATTAGATAAGAATCACTCTGTTATCCCGTGAGGGAAATTGTCTTTCACAGAGCCTTTAACAGCACATACATGGTACAGATATCTTACGTATCCTCATATAAACATATCACGACTCAATAACTCAATAACAGGCTTACATGAAGTGACATGGTAAATAACCTTAGTGAAATGTGACATTCATATTGTTCGATGACTTCATGAGGCGAATTGTGGAGGGCAGAAACAATCTTCCGTAGCTTTCCCAGTTTGCTTTCATGTCATGATGTATTATACTGTTGTTCTTGGATGATCTAGAAACTTGATGAAGCGGAACGGTGGCTGTCCCCAATCTGCCCACCACCCCCCCCCCTTCTCTCTGTGCTTTTAGAGTGCGGAGCAATTTTGCAGTTGCGGAGATCACTGTGACCTTCTTCCTCCCTTGTGAAGGCCAGGGAAGGCATTTTATTTTATAATGCATGTAATGTGAACGGTTCAGCGAACCAGCAACGTTTTATATGTAACATTTGAAAGGTTCCCATTTCTCTGAAAGGAATCAAGCAGTGAATTCTCGCTGTAAACTCTTCCCAGCTAATTTGTTGTAAAAAAAACAACAACGTGAAACTCACCCCGTTATCGGGAAGCGTGTGAGAATACCACATACCGTTCTCTCTTTTACACTCGTTGACTCGGCTCTCATCAGGGAAAGTTAACCCGATGAAATGGAATTAACCTCCCTTGGGGCCAGGTAGGTAAAAGGGAGATAAACTCTTCACCACGGTCGACAACTCGGCTGTTTTAATGAGCGAAAGATGAGCGCTGTAGCGCGTCTGCATGCGCCAGCGGAAACAGAAACACAACAATATTTAGACCATTTGGGCGGCTCGAATTCCACTGTTTGACAGAGCAAAGATAGTCGGGGAAAACAGAGACTGGTTAGGGATGGAAGAGGCGGTGGGCCATTTCGATTCTCTCGGTATGACTTAGACAAACTAAGTAAGTCTGCAGCCCACTGAGTTGAATATAGTGCGGAAATACAGTATTGAATGGAATCACTAAGATTAGATGGACAAGACTTTTATTGTTTGTATTACTATTAGATGACTTTATAATTTTTTCATTGTGAGATGAAAATGAAAGTGAACTGATGCTAGTGCTGTGTGTCAGTTGAAACGTTACAGAACCTTAGGATCAATGCTGAGCACTTCTTTCTGTCGTCTGTGTGTCGGTCTGTCTATTTCTCTCTCGGATCTCTCTCTCTCCCTCTCTCTCTTCTTCACACTTCTTTCTTTCTGCCGTTCTTGTTGTCTTTCTTTTAAGTTACAGCAGTCCGCTCTTAATTACTGGAGTTCTCTCCTTTGACGACAGTTTCGGTGGTTTTACATTACAAAAGGTGTATAACATTGTCACCACACCGTGGTTTTTATCCCACTGATGTTTTATTACAAATCGTGAACA
The DNA here is from genome assembly GCA_963931925.1 of Onchidella celtica. Classification (NCBI taxonomy): domain Eukaryota; kingdom Metazoa; phylum Mollusca; class Gastropoda; order Systellommatophora; family Onchidiidae; genus Onchidella; species Onchidella celtica. The sequence continues at coordinate 707,570 of OZ007578.1, read as the reverse complement.
CTGAGGATTTAACTGTGCCAAGTATTGAACTTAAGAAACTGGAAAATACTTTTTAGCCCCTCGTTCTCGCCCAGTGCCTTTTTTATATGTCTCGTATTCCTACCACAAACCTTCTAATTGTGTGTGTGTGTGTGTGTGTGTGTGTGTGTGTGTGTTGTCTTTAAATGCGGGAAGCAATTTAGCAGCTGTGCACATGGATGAAAGAATGGTCAACTTTACTTTATTGAGTTCAATTTCTTTCCCCCCCCTGTGATTTAAACAGTAAGCTAAAGGAAAAGGCACGAACTCATTGGTTGTTTTTTTTATTTGGGGTTAAATCTTTTTCCGTAGAAAGACCGGAAGGTTCTGTACGGACACAACAGATTATCTTGGTTTCCAACGAAAGTGGAATTAGACCACTCTTTATTCAAGGAGCATTATTTTCATGTACTGAACGTGAGTACATGCAACGGCCAGAGCTGGGTGTACACAAACGGAAACGGCAAGGGAAAAAGGTAAAAAATCCACCAAGTAACAAGAAGAAAGAGTGTTTCCATGTGCACATATGAAAACATCATTTCCTGAAGGGGTTTTGGCGTTTCTTTTGCTGTTTCCATTTCTGTACACATAATGACCCGCCAGATAGTCCTTCTGCAACCATCTCATCTTCTGGGATATAGGAAGTCGGTATTAAAGGAATGTTATGGGAAATTAGGTCAGGTGGGAACATCAAAGTAAACTCACAACAGAGTCTAATTACTTGAGAGAAGCAAGTTGATGTTGTGTCTAGAAACAAAATTCTCATTGAGTTTTCTGCAGTGATGAATCGAATTATGTGTACACGCATTTTAGTGTTAGAGAATAAGAAAGCATGGTGGTAAGTGTTCGTAAGGAAAGCGTTAAAAACAGCAGGGACACGAGCGAGAAGCTTTAGCATTGTTGCTTTTTTCTGATGTGAAAATATAGATTTTGTCAGTTTGAGTTTTGAGAGAACACCTCGACGCGGTAACGATCACATTGTTGTAGGAAAAAGCAAGACACACTACCAGAATCGCCCATCAACCACCCGCTTGGCAGGAAAGAATGGAGGTGGAGATCGATCATTAATTGAATTGCCCGTTAAAAGAAGTTGACTCTGGATCTGCAGGAGCCAGACTGTCATCGGAGTGATTGTCCGGCATTTCGATAGTCAAATAGCTGCTAATCTGTTATCTCTTCGTAAGCCAGGGCAATTACGGATCATAATGTACCAAATTGTACATGTACCTGGATATTTTAATTTCTTGCCGGAATTGACTCCAGATATGTATAACTGAGAGTAATGATGTCACTCTATCAAGTTAATTTTTAAATGTGATTTATGGACTTTTTGAACTGGGCATTTTTGTCTGAAGTTCAGATGAGAATGGTAATTGAGTATAGGATGCGCAAGATCATTATGTAGAATGAGAAGGTAAAATAAGAACAAATGAGTCGTTGAATGTCATTATCCTCAGTTTCGAATACTTAACCGATTTTATAAATTTACCAGAGAACCGAATATCTGACACATCCATTTGGGTAGCTGCTGGTAAACAAACTTTGAGAATCGAGGGAAGTACATTTTTCATTCCGGATTCGATACCACCAGTGTGTTAGAGAGAAGAAGACGGAAGGCGCGTGCGTTCTGGCGTTCGCTTTCCGGATCCTGCACCCGATGTGACTTTTTTTTCTCTTCTTCTTTTTTGGGGGGGGGGGGGGGTTAAGGGTGTCTTCTCACACTTAACGGTGTGGAGATCTGGTTCTTTGTGTTGTTTAAGAAACTCTGGCCATGTTTTGAGCTCGGATTGCTCGTTGTGTACATAGGAATTCTGGGGCGCAAGGAAAAGGGAGTAACTACGGCACTGGAGCGAAGAAAAAGTTACCAGAGAACTAGTTAGTCAAGTCTCAGGCGGGTGTTAAAGTCAGTTGTTGTCTTCACTGGCTGTTTAATCATGGTGTTCAGGGGCGGAAATTTGTCTTTGATGTGTGTGCGGAATGGGGGCTGGGACAGCAAGTTCTTTCAGTCAGGAAAAGAAAAAGCTCGCGCTACACATACACACATGAATACACACACACACACACACACACAGAGAGAGAGAGAGAGAGAGAGAGAGAGAGAGAGAGAGAGAGAGAGAGAGAGAGAGAGAGAGAGAGAGAGAGAGAGAGAGAGAGCTGCAACAGTAGCGAGATCATTTGCCCATGATTAAGCTAAACACGATTCAACGGCTGGCTTTGTCCTTAGAGAAATATGTACCACAGTGACTGCACATTACGAAAATCCGGAAAGGTTCAAGCAAATGAACATAGTTGCATTAAAAAAAAAATGAAATGGGATGATGAATGTATGTGCACATAAAAACGGTAGGAAATGTGTAGTGTTTGGGCAATATTCATCCCACTACTTACCGCAAATACATGTACTGTGAAAACTGCGAAGATATCATCCACTGTGAAAGGCGCAAAGTGACGATAATTGTACAGACGCACAATAAATAATTATTAAACTTGCACTTGAAAACTCAAATTCGTCAAGGGCAACTGCAACCAATAAGGACATCAAACTTCTTCCATTCCCCACATGAGCTTTTGTACCGGCTTGAACAGCCATGGCGATTTCTGCTTGCGCCAGCACCGCTAAAACTAGAAACACCGTGTCTATCCGTCCGTCATCTGCGTATTATCCATGTTCCTGTCCATTCGTCTGTCCCTACATGAAATATCTAAGCATTTATAATGCAATAGCTGGTCAGTTTTGAGGTTAGAGACTGAGATGTAAAAGGCACCGTTCGGAGATGTTTCGACATTGAGACACTGATCTGAATACTACAATAAAATTGTTATCCATTGCATTTATTTCCATGTGTCGTATAAAATTTGGGGATTTAGCTGTAGAAGGTATCGTTAATGATGGATGTTTCGACACTTTGACGCTGAATACCACAATTATTATCCATTGCAGATATTTTCACGAAGTTATATTGTTGTTATATCGCGCCTATAGAATTACAAGATTTTATCTCCACTTTCTGGCCGAACAAGCAGATTCGGTGTATAATTTATAAGTATAACTAAAAAGAAAAAAAAGTGGTATCTGAGCACATGAAATTTCAGTCATCGATTTCTCGAAAGTTGATAGAAGGGAATGTGAACCTTGTCGTTTTAAAGGGACAGTATTATGGCTATATTGTGTTTTGTGGCAATAAAGGTTCGTGTAGCCATCTAACCATATTCTATCCGGTTGCCCGTCCACCCACTATCGATCTCATCATCCCCACCACCTTATCTCTCGTGCATTTACATAAATATGTCTCCACGTTTCTCCATAACCGAATAATTTCCCCTGCCTATGAATTCAGCTCTGGCCGTTTTTTGTCTAATCTCAGCTTGGAAATTGGATGATGAGCTCAGTTATTTTTTTTTCTCCTTTCTTCATTTTCACTTCATTTCTGTACCTCCTGGCGCCAACGGCACAGAAAGGCGTAACGGCCAAAGTGCTCTCAGCGTTGTTTTTTTTTTTTTTTACAGCGATAATGCTTATTCTGAAATAAAAAAAATGGAGTTACGCCCTTAAGTGCTTTTTCACTCTAGGGCTCATCGAAATGGTTTGGAGGGAATTCGGAGAAAATAAGCGCATTATTGAGGCAAAAAGAGATAAATTTTGGTGAGTTTTGTCTATAGTGGTTTTTATTTCTAATAACCATGAGCGTTATTGGTGAGGAGGAGGACAATGATCATGTATTCTGGGGAGTAGGAGGTGTGGACTGGACTGGACTGGACTGGGCTGGAGTGGGTGGAATGGCGGAAGTGTGAAATCGTGTTGAGATGACTGTTTATACCAAAGCCCAGCGCTGCATTGACCATTTAGCAAAATAAGCACATGCTTAGGGCATCAAGGGAAGGGGGGGGGGGTACGAATGGCATTTTTCATTGGCGGATTTACCATGGACCCATATGGTGCAAAACTGCAAATGGTGCAGCTGAACCAGGGTCCACAAAAGGGGGCCATAATCGTCCATCTTACTTTATAGTTCATGTCATGTCGAAAAATATACAGTTTTATTTGTGGCCAATTTTTGTTTATATTTTGAATGACATATCCAGTCTAGGTAGAATGCGCATATCCACCATCTTGTCTGTCCGGACCCACTTAAGGCGTCGCGGACCAATCGGCGGCGAGTTCACTACAGTAAACAATGACACGTGTGTATACGCACTTGTGAGACGTTGGGTCAATTCTTTCACTTCCTTTCTCTTGCTTACACGGATGGTAGGGAATCGGACCAGTTTGGATCCATCCTTTCCACCCCTGTCATAACAGTCAACTGCAGTGCAACCAGCAGGCATTTTAACTGCTTAGACACATCTCGAAGTTACACTCATCAGCTGATCCACCGGCCATCTTGTTTGGCGGAAGTACAAAACAATAACTCTGTGACGTCATGCGCATTCTACCTCTATGGGGGACACCAAAATCTTTTAAGTTGCTTGGGGGCCTCTGTCGCGATGTGGGTTACATGGGGATATTTCGACTGACACTCTTTCGAGGTCCGCTCCCACAATCGACGAACACACAAAAATAAATACTTGCACTCTAGAAACTAAATAAATCAATTGCTTTCAATTTTAGCAGAACTGTAGAGCAGTTTAATTACAGGAATTAATGTAACAAATATAATTATAAATATATATATCAATTCAAAGGCAACTGAATCTAACTAATGGAACTACAGCTTTTATAAAGACTAACGAATTCAATCTAACTACTTGCAGGTCATATGAGTTATATGGCAAATAGAATCCGCGCACGTGGCGACAGATTTAACAGTTTAAATTCTATTAATTCAATGAGACATGTTATGATGTGGACATTTCCTCTAGACACGCCATGGAGAATGCTTGTACAACCATGCGTTGTCTGGCGGTAGCTCTGAAACTGTCTTCAAAAGTAAGTAGAACGGTTCACTTTCATCATTACAAATTAGTATAGATTCTCACCATGCGGCCCTCACTGGGAGTGAGAGCGCTGGATGTAAACGCTGTGGGTTTATATCAAACCAAGTAGCTTAGGCTCTGGAGCTTTAAATCAGGCCCCTCACAATGGACTGCTCAACTGCGTCTCCATGTCCCTCATCTGGCTGAGGACTATCGCCGTCCACCTCGTAAATGGATTTTCTACATGTGGCCCAGAACTAAGTTCTGTATGGCCTTAAATACTGGACTGCATCTGCAGCTTACCGTCTAACTCCTGGATTGTGATTGGTGCAACCACTTCTAGCTCAGCTGCCGAACTGAGTTATTTTAAGTAACAGCCCTACGCAACGACCTTGGGTCGACATCAAAGGTCGAATTACTTCAATACAATATAATATAAATTTTATAGCAATAAATTCTTAACATGTTCAAAACCCCGAGCTTTTACTCTGGATCACGGTTTTTCTGTACGTCAACAGACGTCTCAATAACATTTAATTCCTACTCACCCCTTCCCTCTTTACTACCCCTAGTTCAAAACACGAGATACAACAAGTGCTCAGTCATGCACACCTACGCTGTCCCTCTATCCTTCCCCACCTTCTGTCTATCTATCAGGGAAAAAACTGTTCAAAACACATTGTTTACGAGACCAGCTCTAGGCCAAGTTATGCTGGCTCGTACAATAATTACGTTTCTAAAAATTACTTACTGCTCTCGCAAAAATTTACTCTTATGAATTAAATCTGGTCTTGACACATCCCCCACCCCAGTGAAAACTTAGGGTTTGAACGACACAATGTGTACTAAAGTCATTAAGTCAGAATACATTTGGAAGCCATATGGAAAAACTATAGCGTTAACTGAAAGTCATGAAAAAAATTGTTGAGAACGTGCATTCTGAAGGACATATGCGACGTTCTATAATATATGTGGTAATTGTGTATAGTGTAATATATGTAATGTAACAATATCGTTACAATTAAAGTGATAACCTATTTCACAAAGACATACTGTAAAGACTTAAAATATTGAGCATCTAGCTCATAGCTTCACTGAGCGTAATTATGACATATATAACATGTACAAACAATGGTTAATCTAACGTAATGGTATCCTGGCAGCAGTAGGTCTGGTCCCTTGGTTTGCCATTTCCTCATCTCATTGACCCGCAGACAAAGGCGTCAAGGTTGTCTGGAACTCAGGTCTTGGTCAGAATGGACGCTAGTGGATAAAGGAATCACATAAATTTTGAGAAAGTATGCCCATAACTTGTAGGACAAATAATGTGAAACCATCCACGGTCTCCGAATAAGGTGAAAAATGCTCAACCTCAATGTTTACAGACTATATAATGATACTAAATTAACCGGGACAACACATCGGCTTGTAGATTATCATTCCCAGGTATAGCTCTAATGGTAAATTTGTATTCCTGGAGCGCAAGGCTCCATCGGGTAAGTCGCGCATTTCTCGCTCTGTTCGACTTGAGGAATAGTAATGGACGATGATCCGTTTCAATTATAAATTCGGACATTAATAAGTATCGAGAAAATGCATCGACCGCGTAAACAATCGCGAGACACTCACGTTCGATAATCGCATATCGAGTCTCTCTATCAAGTAGCTTCCGGCTTGCGTAAAAGCACGGACGTAAGGAACCTTCATGCTCTTGGAGCAACACGGCGCCGATACCTTTATCCGACGCATCTGTACGGACGACGAAGGTCTGGCGAATATCTGGTAAAACAAGCAGGGGGAAAGTAGAAAATAAATTCTGAATAGTCTGAAGGGCATCAGCGCACTGAGGCGTCCAGACGACTTTATTTGGAAAATTCTTCCTCGTTAGATCAGATAACGGGGCTGAAAGGGAAGAAAAGTTTGGTATGAACTTCCTGTAGTAATTCAAAAGTCCCAACAAGCTACGGACTTGCTTTTTAGTTTTAGGGGGTTGAAGTTTCAAAATAGTGGATATTTTGCGATTGTCTGGAGTCTGAACCCCGCGGGTTATGGTATGACCCAAGAAGTTTATGTGGGAATAGCCCAAGAAGACCTTACTGGGCCTCGCGGTAAGGCCAGCTCGGCGAAGAGTGGCAAAGACTTCACGAAGGGCCATCAAGTGGCCAGCCCAATCGGTCTGAAAAATACATATATCATCGAAGTAGGATAACACGCAGCGCAGTTCATTTAATAAGATGTTCATCATGCGCGCGAAAGTTGCTGGTGCAGTAACCAGTCCAAAAGGCATATATTTCCATTGCATTAAACCCAAAGGGGTTTGAAAGGCTGTATACTGTTTACTATCCTCTTCGAGAGGAATCTGCCAATATCCTTTGGATAAGTCTATTTTAGAGAAGATAGTGGCGTTAAATAACCGCGCGAAAAGGTCCTCCTGATTGGGAATGGGTTCCGCATCATAAATGGTAATAGCATTGAGCTTTCTATAGTCAATGCAGAAGCGCACGGTATCGTCTTTCTTCTTGACCAAGACAATCGGCGAGCAATACGGACTTGTTGATCGCTCTATGACGCCTAGCCGTAGCATGGCACGTACTTCTGTAATTATCGTTTCGTGAGCGTGCAGCGGGCGCGGGTACGGTTTAACAAACACTGGTACGTCTGTCTGAAGTCGTATTACATGTTGGACTAAAGACGTAGAACCGGGCAGGTCAGTGAACACTGTCGCAAATTCTTGGAGCAGGTCCGTAAGGTCCTGTTTTTGAGACGGCGTAAGCTCATCACTTATATTAATATCACTGATGCTCTCGGAGGCTTGTAATATGGGCAAGGATCTGTCGATACTTAACGGGTCCTCGTCGTCGACAGTAACTAAAGCCGCGTTGGCCCTTGCGATGACATGAACGGAGTCGCCTCGACGACGATCATCGCTAGGCAGGTACTTTTTGAGCATATTAATATGGAATACTTTTTACTGCCCGCGGATGTCTATCAAGTAATTGACTCTGGAGAGTCTCTTTTGGACTCTATATGGTCCCTTCCACGTTAGAAGGAGTTTATTTTGCGTTTGAGGCAAAAGTACAAGTGTCAGATCTCCGACGGTTAAGGCGCGCATTTGGGCGCCCTGATCGCGATAAAATTTTGAAGAACTCGCTCTAGCGCATGCAAATTGCAGAGCGGTTTTGCATGCATTAATAATTCGTTGTCGGAGATCGACAACATATTGATACGCGGAGCGCGTATCATAATCATCGGTTTCCGAACCGGTGAACAATTGACTAAGAATGGCCATCGGGCCACGTGGTTTACGTCCGTATAATAGTTCAAATGGGGAGAAACCCGTGGACGCGTGCGGGAGTTCCCTATAGGCGAAAAGAATAGCGGGGAGCTGACGGTCCCAGTCTCCTGGTCTATCGGCAGATACGCGGGCTAACATTGCCTTCATGCTCGCGTTCCACCGCTCGCAACAACCGTTTGATTGCGGATGATAGGGGGACGCGGCATGAAAACATTCCCTCTGTGAAGGGTTTTTGACGTTCCCGTTTGCAGTTTTCCATTTCCGTGCCAATGCAAACCCAGCTTAATCTTGCAGCAGGTCAACATTTTGCTACTGTCCCATCTCACAGCTCTCGAGGGAGAAAGAGCATGTTTTCACCTTTTCCCCCAAAGCTTAACTCGGTAAACTTTTTGGCAACCTGATGCCGCTTTTTGCACTGAGCAAACATAACCTTAAACATATTTTTTAAAAAGATTCGGGCCAAGAAAAAACAACAACAAACAAATTACAAACATTAGGAGGCACAGTAGATTCAGAACTCCTCGATGTAATCATTACATTCTAGCCTCTTAAAACAATTGACCGTAGCCCTGGTGCATGCTATAGTTCATGCTCCTAGAGTGACCGAAAATAAAACAAACTATGGGTCTTTACACTGCACGGGCCGGACACTCCAGGGAACTCTGAAAAAGCCCCAGAATTTGCAAAAAAAAAAAGTGAGAAAAAGCTTTGGAAATAGTGGATGAGCCATGGAATTCTCTCTGGGATTAAAGAAAAACAAACAACAAAAGACATGAACCCTCTAGTGCCGGGACATTACGTGTCCTGTCCACAAAGTTTGAAACCTGTGAAATTTGAGTGAAATGAATGAAAAAAACAACAAAGAAAGATTGAGAAACGAAAGATTGTCCAAAATGCGAAACATTAGTCACGTGTTTATGTGTTGCTCATCCTGGGCATGTGAGTATTTAAAAGGTGGGAAAAGGTTTTGTGTTTCTCTCTCATTTTTTGCATTTAAGTAGCCCTGGAATTTAAAAATTAACTCTCGAAAAGCCCTGGAAAATAATATCAGAGGGGTCCTGAAACCCTAGTGTGTGTGACGTAGCGAACATTTGCTATATTATGTCCAAAATCTCTGGTTAGGTTAATCCAGGTCGTTCTTGTAACCTTTTCAGTACTGGCTCGCGTGGTTGTGAAATCTTTACTCCACTACAGTAACTGTCAGATATAAATTCTGGCTCACAATGAGTAACTTTCAAATACAGATGAACCTCTCGTTATAGATAAATAAATAAAACAAAGGAGAAATAAGTAAATAAATACACAAGAATAAATGAATAAATAAATATTTGTACAATTTACGTAGCGCCCTGGGGCCTAGGAGGTCTCAAGGTGCTTGACAGTTTTTTTTGTTGTTGTTGTTTTTGTAGTACATTTCACATTAAACACAAACAATAAAGATTCGCATAAAATATTTACAATCTAAAATAATCAAAATAACTGGATCAAAAAGCAAACGCAACTGCAGAAAAGTCATCTTTCCACATGTCAGTAGTCAAAGGGTTAAAATAGTTGACCACAGGCCTGATGCCTAGTTCCCATGCCCAAGCCAAGGACATCCCATGCATTGGCCAAAGCTCATTTCCCGGCCTGCGAACGCTGCTTATTAATTATGGGCACAGCAGGGAAGATAAACATTGGAATAATTGGGGGGAAAAAAACCTCCACCTAGAATCAACACTCACTTTGATCTGATCGCTTATGCAGTGCAGGGACTCATCAGTCCAGGGAATAGCACGCTGTTTTTCATGGCTCCCGCGAGGGTAATTTGATATTCTGAAATATGGCATATTATATCACGGTGGCCACGTAATGATAACAGTCAAACAAAGAAACAAACAAATAAACAGACGCAGAAGCCTTTTTTTTTTTTTTCTTTTAGTTTTGTTTAAAGTAATGGAATAGATAGACAGTTAAACAAGGGAAGGACAGAGAATATGTAGTTATTTTACATACAATTACATATTCAGCTATTAAAAAGACGGAAATGCAGACAGACTGGCAGCTACATCTAGATAGACAACTGATAGACTGGCATGCAGATTGAGGGATAGATAAGACAGACAGGCAGCACAAACAGATAGATAGATAGATAGATAGATAGATAGATAGATAGATAGATAGATAGATAGATAGATAGATAGATAGATAGGTAGGTAGATAGATAGATAGATAGATAGATAGATAGATAGATAGATAGATAGATAGATAGAGATAGATAGATAGATAGATAGATAGATAGATAGATAGATAGATAGATAGATGGATGCCTAGATGGATGGGTGGGAAGTGGATGGATAGAGGGAGAGAAGGAAGGAGGGGTGGATGGATGGATGGAAGGTTGGATAGACAGATAGATCATTGGATAGAAAGCGATAAACAGATGGATAGAGGGACTGTATGTATTAAAATATAATGTATGTGTGAGAGGGAGAGAGAGAGAGAGAGAGAGAGAGAGAGAGAGAGAGAGAGAGAGAGAGAGAGAGAGAGAGAGAGAGAGAGAGAGAGAGAGAGAGAGAGACGATGGGAGAAAGAGAGAAAAACAAGGAAAAGAATATTGATGTGCTGACAATCAGAGATCACACTAACCTCCTCGGCCCCTCGGGTCCATATAGAGAGAAGGCAAATCGTGTTGCTCACTTGACTTTTACATTTTATGCTGTGTTTTCGGGGGAGGTTGCATGAAAAAGGAACCTGGGTCCCCGTGATTAAAAGGGCGGAGAAGGGAGGTAGAGAAGACATTGTGTTTGGATCTTTAATGTCATAGGTGGTTCTCACATACCCTTGTGAGATTTCAGCACGTCTGTTCACAATCAAAAGTACCCCTCAAAGGTGTATGGAATCTCCTTGATGTAACTCCGTTCTGCTTTAATATTTTCCATGTGTGAATATTTACGACTTACAAAATGGTATTACTGCCTTGTTACTGACTTGGGGAATACACAGATGTGATTTGTAAAGTTGAATTTCGATTACTAATTTGTAAATTGAGGCGTAGAACGAAATTTCCCGTCATACTTTTTAATTCTACTCTAAGAAAATGCGTTTTTTTTTTTCCAGCTCAAGTCAAAATGACGCAACACCGTCTTCTGTTCAACCCAGGTGTGGCTCAAAATCAATGAAAGTATTAGAAATATAGCGAACTTCTTTTAAAATACGCCCACGTTAGCCTTTATGTCGTTATATGCGTAAACTATGATATTTTGTTGAATTTAAGGCTCAACGGGCAAAAGGCCTTTCATGACTACATCGGGGGTGGTGGGGGAAGGGGGGGGGGGCTTTCTTCCTTTATAATATGATTATAATTACATGTATTATTATTTTTACTGTTATTATTATTTGTTTGGTTGTTTTGTTTTGTCTAACTCTTAATTTAATCCTAGGAGCCGTTAGTTCACCCCTGTCGCATGTGATCATATTTTGACTATGTTGCCTGTGGCACATCAAAGACCCTAGTCTGGACATATATCTGAATTGCATCTGTTATTATTCTTGCGAGTTTTGTTGAAAGAATAGACAGAAACCCATTACGTTTATGTAAGAATGTTTATTTAATTGAGATTTTTGTAGATTATGGAGAACGGCTGGTATGGCCTTGCCTATTCCCTTGTATCAGCTCAGGGTAAATCATTTTGTTTCGTATTTCACGGTTCGATTCGATTTTTTAAAGTTAGGCCTATGAAACAGCTCGGCTCTTCTCGTGGTTGTGTTGACAATAAAGAACAAACTGAATGAATGCCGACATCGTCAGTAACAGCAATGGTAATGTAGTAATATGTTTACTTTGTGCTCCACTTTATGAGTGTTGGTTACAGAGAGGAAAGAGAGAGGGAAATAGATAGATAGATAGATAGATAGATAGATAGATAGATAGATAGATAGATAGATAGATAGATAGAGAGACAGATAGATAGATAAGTAGATAGATAGATAGATAGATAGATAGATAGTTAGATAGATAGATAGATAGATAGATAGATAGACAGATAGATAGGTAGATAGATAGATAGATAGATAGATAGATAGATAGATAGATAGATAGATAGAGAGACAGATAGATAGATAAGTAGATAGATAGATAGATAGACAGATAGATAGATAGACAGATAGATAGATAGATAGATAGATAGATAGATAGATAGATAGATAGATAGATAGATAGATAGATAGATAGATAGATAGATAGATAGATAGATAGATAGATAGATAGAGAGACAGACAGACAGACAGACAGACAGATAGATAGATAGATAGACAGGCAGGCAGACAGACAGACAGACAGACAGACAGATAGATGGATAAATAGACAGACAGATAGATAGATAGATAAATAGATAGATAGATAGATAGATAGATAGATAGATAGATAGATAACACATCATAGACTTCGACACTTGGGGTGGGTGGGATGTGTGTGTGTGTGGGGGGGGGGGAGGCGGAGACATGAATGTTTGTGAAGCAGACATGAATGTTTGTGAAGCAGACATGAATGTTTGTGAAGCAGACATGAATGTTTGTGAAGCAGACATCTATCGATTAATAGCGTCTGTATCTGCTAGAATATCTTCTTGTCAACCGTATTCATTACAACCGCCCTCGCATCCACACTCGTAATATAAACTATTTTCCTTTTTTATTTAGCGGTAGACACCGTGGAATGGACAGAAAAAAAAAAATCGTCCATGATTTAGATTGATCATACCCCGAGTATGTCATGTGCACACGTGCACACACCCACACAGGCATACACTTGCACTGTACATAGCCAAAGGGAACAGAAACATGGAACAATGTCATTATATTGAAAGCGAAGCTAGTTCAGTTTGACAACTTAAAGGATGGATCTGGAATTTTGTCAAGGGAGTTGGGGAAGCTCAGCAGAATAGATCATTGGTTGTACCGACCTATGATTCCTTTGCAATTTTCTTCGCGTTCTTCTAGCATCCAACCTTCGGATGTCTTGCTTTTATTTTATTGTATTAAACAAAAAAAAAAAGAAGCTATAATTAAGAACTAGGGGGAAAACGGAAGAGAGTATGTCCAGTTATGGCAACTCACGACTCAGTGTGGAAATATTTCAGGCTGGCAAAGGTGCGCCCTTTCACCCACAGGCCCGTTAAGTCAGCGTAATCAAATCTTAACTTCAGAATTACTCCATGCTTCCTTTATTTTTGGCAGGGTCTGTTAGGGCCGTGTAGCCCCCGAACTAATACCCAGAAATAGTCAGTTTGTGACCTATTTGTGGCTTATTTCCAAAAAAAAAAAAAAAGTTATTTTGGCCATGTTGTCAGCAAAAAAGGTCGTTGTAGCCGTGTAACTAAACCAAATCCTAACCCTAAAACAAATAAACAAAGGACAACGTGCAGTTTGAACCTGAGTTTGGTTTTACCGCGTGTCGGCACGATCACGGCCACTTTGTGCCTTTCCTGGTCTATCTGGGTACTTTAGTTATGTTTTGCTAGTCCGAGCTTCGTCAATTTGAATTTCACAAATTGAGTTAAATAGTTCCGTATGGATTTTATTACCTGGTAAAATTCTCAAAAGGAGTTTTGCAAATGAGCACAATTTTTAAAAAAATCAAGTTGTAGATTTTAGCCTCTTTCAGAAAGGACAAGACTCGCTGTAATAATAAACAATTCTTTCACGGATCCGCAGACATAGTGCGCCCTCCTCTACGGATACAACGTGGAGACAAACCCTGATGTTGACTCAACAGGCAAATAGTCGCCTCCTCTTTCTTTTCGCTTTGCTTTTTTGCGACCCAAGACACAGGCTGAGGCTGTACCTGTATTGCGCTCTTTATTTTTGTGGCGGGGATGAGTTTTTTTTTAGAATTTTGCCCGGGCAGCGGCCCTGTTCCGCCTGCTCTTCTGGACGTTCAACTGCCAAGGTATCTTTAACGTCCGCAATGTGCACATGGGCCCTCCGAGTTTTTCGTCCTTATCTGAGAAGACTAGAAATTCGATCCCACCTGCCACAGGAAAAAAAAAATTCTAACATGCCTGGACCGAGCGGATATCGAAGCCGGTACCTTCGGCATGAGAAGCGAGCACCTGGCACACGGGCTGCACCAGTTATTTTTCCTTCCGTTAAGAAGGCATGAGATGGACTTAATTTTGTTGCATTGTTGACATCGTTGATAAAATAATTATTCTCGCTCAGCGCGACAGGCGGAACTCGGCGAGCATCTTGGTATCATTATTAATATGTCTGGAGTGCGTCGTCGTTCTGTGGCTGGAACTCAGTTAATGTTTGAAACCTATCCTACCTTTGTGAACGGCGTGCTTACATAAGTTACCCCGAACGTTTCGTCGTTGAGAGGAAATTGCAGTCCTGGCCGTGTCCAAACAATTATGACTTGTGTGTTTCGAGGATGTCACGGTAACGTGAAACGGAAGGTCATTGTCTTTATGATACTTTTCATAGCTTCAGTCCTGTTTTTGTTTTCTTAGTAACGCTGTGACTGCATTCATAACCACGAATGTGTGCGGAGGTTTTTTTACTTACTGGATTTGTTCAGGTCGTGCGAGCCTTGGAATTATTCATAGATGACCCCAAATGCAGGCGGCGCACGGATGGAGCGGGAGACATTACTAGTTTATCCTTCTCCACTCACTGCCAGCCATCAGCGTTCATCCTTCATAAAATGGGAAGTGGCTCTCTTTTGTCGTTCAACTATGGAACAGTTTTGTTTGTTCCGCGATTTGGCACCAATTTTGTCGCCCATCAACCAGTCTTGACATGTACATTGGTTACTAACTTTGAGCGCTAAGACCCGACTTGGAAAAACTGAAATAATTTCCCAACATTTTCTGTCAGAGCAAGTAAAATCTGCAATCTGGAAGTGTAAAATTACACCACGCTAGGCGTTCCGTGGCCAATGCAAGCTCTAAACACCAAATTAATAGATTGCCACTTGAAGTCTAAAATCCCCTGGCAGGGCACAGTAACCCCCCCCCCTCCCCAGCCCACCCACCACCTCTTTGTCTTTTTCGGCGGTGGGGTTGATGGAACTTTTCCACAGAAATCATAGCATGAAAAAGTCAGCTATAGTTGCACCCAGAGCCATGACATGAAGTCTAGATGGAGATTTTACGCAGTGTCTATCTCCACAAGGCACCGCCACATGATGCTCTCCTTTGTGTACCAGAGGGTCTTTGACACGTCGTAAACTGCAACACGATACACACATGCGAATACAGGTATTCGCTCTCTAGCTCAGCGGTTCTTAACCCCTGGAACACTTTGGAGACATTTTGCTATTTCAGCGGGAGTTTCAGTTGGAAATGCATGTAGGTCTCTTTGAGACTTCAGACCAAGGGTTCCTTCATTCCCTTCCTACAGGCGAAATTGCAACCTCTGATCCTGTGGTCCAAATGGGATTTCAGAGCGAAAGTCGCGACTTAATTTTTATTAGTTTTGTTCTATCTCCATTTTCTGAAAAAAAAAAAAAAGCACAAAAACAAAAACAATTGGAGATCTTTTATTATGTTGAAGAGGTACAACAAATGCACACACTGACACTTGTTTAAAATCGTTTTGGCACTTAACAAGCTAGTTCACATTTTCGATTTATTCAATCTCCTTATCATAATACTAAAGAGAGAAATGTTTAACGTCGAATTTCTCAGTAGTGCAAAAAGTGGAGTTGGAACAAGCGAGAACTGAGGTTGCGAAATCCCTGGGCCTTTAATACTGATCACCATATGTACCGTATATCGGAAAATGACCTTGTGGAGCAAAAACAGATTTTACAGGAGGCGCAAAAAAAAAAAAAAGCCCGCTTTATTCTTTATTCAATTTATGTTTTGTCGAGACTAAAAGAAATAGCCGAGGGAAATTATCACCCAGTGGCGTGCAGAGAGGGGGGACAGAGGGGGCGACGACTCCGAGCCTCCATTTCAGGGGGCATCCAATCAAAGAGCGTCTGGGCATACTTGAGTCTTCGGGCATACAGTCAAGGCGTTGGCCCCGGGTATGATGGGACATTAGTAAACCTCTGCATGCCACTGGTGGCATTTACCTCTCTTATTCCATATTGTGCATGATAATTTCGACTGAAGTTCAACTCAGTCTGCGTCCTTAAAGTCCACGGACCCGGACTGGCCCATGGGTGTTGATAGCTGGGGTTTCGAACATGACTTGTAAAGGTAAATGAAGCCATAAAGTAAGACCATAGGGTGAAATGTCTCAAAATGTTAAGAACCACTACTGAATGAATACCGGGCATTCCTACCCTCGTGCAGAATGGCAGTCAGCTCAGTGTAATGGGGGAAATGTTATGCAGCATTGCTGGAGCAAAATTCCCAATTGCCGATCAATAAAATATTTAAGGTTCACACGTGAAAACGAGTGCAAAAAGAAAATTCAGATGGATTGTGGATTGTAAAACTTGACCCAGCCATGCGGGAGATATCTCACGGTATCATTCCAAATGTCAGTGGAAATCTGGCCAATTTTGTTTTCTTCATTAACACCTGAAGGCAGTGAAGAACTGAACCTAACGCTTACACTCAGAGAGTGTGTGTATGACGAAAAAAATTACTAATTGGCTGGATGACTCGGAAAATACACAGATGTGATATTTAAAGTTGAGTTTGGATCACCGATGTGTCAATTGTGGTGCAGAACGAAATTTCCTGTCATACTTTTGGCGTTTTTTTTCCCGGCTGAAAATGTTGCAGAACGTCCTTCTGTTCAAGTGAGTTGTGGCTCAAAATCAATGAAAGTATTAAAAATGTAGCGAACTTCAAGACCTTGTAAAATATACCCACGTAAACCTTTACATCTTTCTGTGCGTGATATGATATTAATTTGTAGAATTTAAGGCTCAGCGGTTAAAAAACCTTTCATGATAATATTGGTGACCTTAATTCCTTTATAATATGATGTCTTAGAAAATAGGATGACATTGGTAAAAAAAAGTATCGAGAATGGTCAAACTCAAGAGTTTCTACTGCTTGTTGAACTCACTAATAATAGTTCGTCCATCAGGTATGATGATGACCTTAACAACACCAGAGGAATAAAGAACAGAAATTGTTGAGAATTTCAACACATGGACAATAAAGAGAACTAAAGGACACAGAGGACAGAATGGAAAGACTGTTCTTTCATGACTTATGGCTTCTCATGTGACTGATAAGTCCTATTTTTGCCCTGCAGACCCTTCCGCATAAATGACAAGAGTGCTCCGTTGGTTCAGTACCACTGGGCCTTTTCTTGCGCCGTTCTCTTTTTTTGATAGCCTGCTGGACTCTGTCAGCTTCCCATGCTTTGCTGCCTCTGGTAAGGGCCGCCCTCCAATTTGCACGATCAAGCGAGAGCTTTTCCCACTCACTCACATCAATGGCAAAGGCCTTCAGTGATTGCTTGAGAGTGTCTTTGTAACGTCTCTTTGGGGCCCCAACATTCCTCGTTCCATTGGAGAGCTCAGAGAAGAAGATTTGCTTAGGGAGTCTGGAGTCGGGCATTCTGACAACATGTCCTGCCCAACGTAGCTGAATTTTTTTCAGGTGGCAGAAGATGCCCAATTCCTTGGCACGATTGAGGACCTCAGTGTCTGGAATTTTATCCTGCCATTTGATCCTTAGGATCTTTCTAAGGCAGGCCAGATGAAAGTGATTTAGCTTTCTGGCATGCGATTGGTACACTGTCCAGGTTTCAGCCCCATAGAGTAGGGTGGGAAGGACCACAGCATTGTACACTTTCAGCTTAGTGTCTGTGCGAATGCCGGCAACATCCCATACTCTCTTTCGAAGCCTGCCAAATGCAGAGCTGGCCTTGCTGATTCTTGAGAGAATTTCAGTATCAACACGAGCCGCGGAAGACAGTGTACTGCCAAGATAGGTGAAGTTCTCCGACACCTTCAGAAGACTGTCATGGACTTTGATATTTGGGGTCACAGGATACTTGTCGTCTGGAGTAGGCTGATGGAGCACTTCCGTCTTCTTTGTGCTTATTGTGAGGCCAAAGTTGTCACAGGCACTAGAGAACTTATCAACACAGTTTTGCATGCTATCCTCATCGTGTGCCAGAAGTGCACAATCATCAGCAAATAGTAGGTCACAGACTTGAGTACTTTTGGTTTTGGTTTTTGCCTGAAGTCTCCTGAGGTTGAATAGACTGCCATCAGTTCGGTACTTGATGCTTACCCCTTGATGAGGAGAGCTAAAGGCTTCTTGTAGCATTGCAGAGAACATGATGCTGAACAGAGTTGGGGCTAAGACACAACCCTGTTTTACCCCATTTGTGACAGCAAAGGGCTCTGAAACACTGCCGTTGCTTTTGACTGCAGCTTGCATGCCATCATGAAACTGGCGCACTATTGTGATGAATTCGGGTGGACACCCAAACTTCGCCAAGATTTTCCAGAGGCCTTCACGACACACTGTGTCAAATGCTTTTGTGAGGTCAACAAATGTGATATACAGCGCTTTATTTTGTTCCATGCATTTTTCTTTATTTTGTTCCATGGATTTTTCCATGCATGAACTCACTAATACAGATCATATATTGGGTCCTGTCACTCTTTTTTAACTCAGCCTGATCTGTGGACTTGTATTCGGACTGTTTCTGTTCGTTGAAGTACATGTCCGTCAGTCCGTCATCCTTCTGTCAACCAACCAACCAACCAACCAACCAACCAACCAACCAACCAACCAACCAACCAACCGAGCGACCAACCAACCAACCAACCAACTGTAACTAAGACAAGAATAGAGATGAGAATACCGACTTCAACAACAATCGATCAATCTATCCACTCAAGACAGTTATCTCCTCCTTTGCCACCCTCCCCCTTCTGCACCCCACCCCCGAGACCCAATGGTTTTGCTATCTGATGCCCACCTCTGAACCCTATCAGGAACACAGCAGTCTGGGGCCCTGCCCCCCGACGGCTCAAGTAACACCTCCCAGTCACAAGTTAATCAAGTTCTCACTGGTCTGAGAATTTGTCTGATACCCGAGCCAGCTCGCACACTCAGCATCAATTTTCCGGGAGAAACCAAATTATCTCGCAATGAGGAATCTTTTCAGCAAAATTATGTCTGTGTTTTTGAATTGGGTCGCTGTGTCCATCTCCAGCTATGTACGTTGACTATCGAGATTGGTCCTTTCTGTCGGTGTCAACTTTCTTTCTTTCTTTCTTTATATGATAATTATATCCTTTACCCTGCTGCTGCTGCTGCCAGGGAGTGAGAAAGTTATTGTGTTTTGTCATGAGTTTTTTTTAGCCTCAAGATAGTAAATGTTTGGAGCTGGCTTTGAATAGCAAACCTAAACAATTATATATAAATGTATGGGTTTTGTCAGCAGTGTTTTAATATGACATGATGAAGTTACTAAAGCACATATTATTGTTTCTTGTTTTGTATGTTTCTTTGTTTCTTTCGTTCTTTCTTTCCTTCTCTCTCTTTGATTTGTTTCATTTGATAGGGAAAAAATGCCTGGAAGCTAAAGGTAATTGTGATTACGTGTTTCACTCTCTTTCGCCGTCTAATAACTATTCTACCAGACAGACCCACATTTTGCTATATTCTTCGTAGACAATTAAGGGGGATGGGTAGAGATTAGGGGTGAGAGGGTGTGGGGCAGGGGCAGGAGGGGTGGTGACCGTTTTTGGTTATTGAGATTCCGTCTGGCTGTCTACTGTGCCTTAAAGCCAGAATCAGTGTTCAGTGTGCTAGCAGTCTCAACTTGTTTATTGGGAGCTCAGTGACTTTTTACTCATGTGCTCACTCAGTGACTCACTTCTGACAGACTGATTGCCGAGTGATTCATTCACTTATTTAATCACTGATTGACTGACTGACTGACTGACTGACTCACTGACTCACTTACTCACTGTCTGACTGACTCACTGACTGACTGACTGACACACTGACTGACTGACTGACTGACTCACTGACTGACTGACTGACTGACACACTGACTGACTGACTGACTGACACACTGACTGACTGACTGACTGACACACTGACTGACTGACTGACACACTGACTGACTGACTGACTGACTGACACACTGAATGACTGACTGACTCACTGACTGTCTGACTGACTCACTGACTGACACAGTGACTGACTGACTGACTGACTCACTGATTGACACAGTGACTGACTGACTGACTGACACACTGACTGACAAAGTGACTGACTGACTCACTCACTCACTCATTCACTCACTCACCCACTCTCATTCACTGCCATAAGTCTCAGGTATTCCTTCACCTCTCCACCCCTGCTTATTATCTTCAGGGCTGTCTTTCACTACTCCATCTGTTTATCGATCTTACTTCATCTCACAGCCCCCCCCCCCCCCTCCCCCCATCCACCTTCTCACTCCTCCTGTGTTTCTCTCTTCCATTTTCACGCCTAAACACAATGTCTGCCTATCTCAATGGTTCTTAACCGGCTGGAACATTTAGGAACTTCGTGGGGAAAATATGTCATGTCTGTATATCGTTAACAATAACTACACAGGGGGCAATGGACAGAAGAATGCTTAACATCAAACTGCAAGATAAATTCCCCACACCGAAATACACAAACAAAGAAAGCTAACGGACGTAGTAATATCTATGCTACAACAAGAGTGGAATAGGGCCGGACCTGATTGTGGGAAGGATGAATGATAATTTATAGATCCGATAAGACGTTGCACTGAATGGCAACCACGAACAGGAAAAAGAACACGAGGACGACCAGGAAGAAGATGGCAAGATGATATTAAAAAGAGAGGTGGGAACAACATGGATGAGGAAGACATCAGACAGAAAGGAATGGAAGTCATTGTCAGAAGGGCTACATCCTGCAGTGGATGGGCAATGCCTAGGTGAAAGGTGAAAGGTGATGTATAATCGTTAGATATACATGCAGTTTGAAAAGTACACAGTCGCTTATGTTTCTTATTCCACCCAGACTACTATGCATTATAGTTTCTGTTGACGTTCTGCTCACTTTCCGTCGCAGAAAACTGAGATTGCACGGAGACAAGTCTGTTTTGTCTCCGTTTTAAAGTCAGATGTCGATCATGGAGTTAAACGGGACCTGGCGCATTGGTGAGACCGAAACAAGTCAGTCGCACTAATTCCTGGTGTGTCAAAACTGTTTTGCAGTAAGCCAGCGGAAAGAAAGACCTCGCGCACCGAGTTAAAACAGGATGCAAAAACAGACTTGATTCCATGCAATAGGGCGCGGGAGTGTGGACCGGATATACTAAACATACCGTAGTTCTCTCATGACTTCCGGGGGCAGCTACGCCTACATGAATTAGCACCGTTCAAAGGGGACTATGGCCTGAGCACGAACGATTTTGTTTTATTTGGGAGTAATATATCTTATTCCATTATAATTTAGCTTCAGGAGCACCGTCTTCTGTCAGCGCTATTGACGCAAAGAACATTCTCGACAACATTTTGCCACCGGAACAAGTAGGAACGCAGAAAGTCGTGACGCCACTCCACATGAAAATTCCCGTTCCCTATACCAGACAAATTCTAAAGCTGGGTTTTCATATAAACGGCAACGTAAACGTCAAAACTCTTCAAGTAGTGAAATAGAAAGAATATTTTGATGTGTACGGAAACGCTATTTCGGCACTCCCGGAAACACTCTTTGTGATGGATTTTTGACGTTTACGTTGCCGTTTCCGTTTCCGCACAGATGAAAACGCACCTTAATGATCCAGTTTGTCCTGTCAGTGTTGCTGTAACCTACGAATTTCAAATTCAGTTTCTGTGCGGAGAAATATCGCCTGCGCCATGATAGTTTGAATGTAAGGTGAAACAGGCTTTGAAAGTTTCAGAACCACCGGCCTGTGTGTTAATACCGATCCATTATGCGAATTGAGACCTTTCTAGAACATCCGAATATGTGCCCATCAATCTTCTCCACTCTCTTAAAGCCGTCTTCTGAATGAGTCCGTCCTTTTGCACCCCAACCTCTCCTGTCATTTTTTGGAGGGGATTTATTCAATTATCAAAGACAGAAAAACAAAACTGTACATCAGAGAAGACATTCCTGTCCTTATATGCACGAGATTTCATGCTTTTAAAGGCTTATTTCGTGCATGTGAAACGTAAACAGATTTTATCTTGTGGATTCGATTTTTCGTGCATTTTCTGATGTTCTGATACATTTTTACCTGGTTCCAGAATTTTTAAACCTTTCCTTCGGCATTTTGAACATTGCAAGCAAATTTGGCGATTTCCATTGACCAGCAGATTTTCAAGAACATTTTATGAATCATATAACGCAATTCTTGTCTCTAGTTGGTGGCACGAGTACTGGTTGCAGTGTTGTCTATTGTGTTATAAAAAAACAGCATTTTACACGAGACTGAAAAGACATTTTGGCGTTCCGCTCCGCTTTATTAATATTGTTAATATTATTTTTCTTTTTTGGTTCAATTTATATTTTGTGGTGACCCAAAGAAAATATTAGTGGAGACAAAAGTATAACCTGAATGGGAATATAACGCGTATTTATGTTCCATAAAGTTATGTTCACAAATGAATTTGACCTAGACTGACATTTGCAGTCGTTTTTCACAGCACAGTATAGACTTGTGGTAGTATCTAGGTAGAGGTACCTTTGGTAGTACTTGTAGAAGTGATGAAACAGTCAAAATGTGACTAAGACAAATTAATGTTGTATATATAGCAAAACCTGGCTTAAGAAATAATGCCGAAACGATACACTCAAACACAAAGAAGAAAGAAAGACAAATCATGCTGATTTTCCTTTTCTTTTCCTTTGCGTTTGAGTGTAGAAAATCCTTTTTTTTTTTGCGTTTGAGTGTAGAAAAGCCTTTTTTTTTTTGCGTTTGAGTGTAGAAAAGCCTTTTTTATTTTTGCGTTTGAGTGTAGAAAAGCCTTTTTTTGTTTTGCGTTTGAGTGTAGAAAAGCCTTTTTTGTTTTGCGTTTGAGTGTATCGTTTGTGAATGATTTCTTACGTGAGGCTTTGCTGCATATGTTTTCTTTTTGCCACAATTGAACTCTGCCACAAGCCGTGCTGCGACCCCATAGTTTTTCTGTGGTTTTCTAAATTATTATTTTAGTTATAAACCAGGCAATACAAGATGTTGTGTTATACCAGCGTCGGTATGTGTCAGTTGGGAGGTGGCTAGCTATAGTAACAGTACCTGGAGGAGATGGGGGAGGAAGGAAAGGAGGTGGAGAAAGAGGAAGTGTAACAGAAATTTCTGCCTTTGTAGAGAAAACCGAAGCAAGGGGAAGACAGCAAAACATATTCTCAGTTGTATAAGACAAAAATGCCTGAGATTCAGTTTAAAATGATAATTGCCTTTGTCACTTTCCCAGAACAAACTGGATTTTCAAGAAAAATCATTCCATGTCTCAACCTGATAATGAAATTTAGATATATCGATCACAGTCTGCAGTCAAAATTGCTTGGCATTTGAATGTAAAAGAGTTTTTTCTTCTCATTTACCCCAAACCTCTTATTTTGACTCAGGCATTTATGTTGTAAAACTGTCGATGTGGAACAGTAAAGAAAGAGAAAGTCAGGAAGAACTTGGCTAAGATGAAGAGGATAAAAACGCTAATAAAGATAAAGAAGCGGTAAGAGCATAAAAAAGACATTTACACGTTACTCTCATAAACTGCTGTTTGGTTTGAAAAGTCAAACTGTACCCGCTGATTCTCCCAGCAGATTAGATACCGCTCATCCTTAACAGAGTGCCCACAGGTCAGTGGTGCAAACTCATAAATCATTCCTCTTTTTTTTCTTCGATTTTATCGTGCCATAATTTTCGTGCATAGCTCAAGTGTCATCACTTTGCACCCCAGCGCTAGTCAAACCCCTTGTGAAAACACCCGTGCCAGACGCTCATTCATAGCCTTGCCCAGAACCTGTTTATGGTGATTACCCGGCGTCCCCAGAGCTGCAACGTGAGAAGCCTTTTGAGACACGTTAATGATTTTTATGTAGTGGACTCCTCGGAAAACAGTGTCTCGCATTCTGGGTCACGGGTGCTCTGTTTTTTGACCCGCTGTGTCTCGGCGGTTCCGATCCATTCCCTGTTTTGCTTTACTCCTAACGGGACATTCTGCGCCCTGCTCGCTCCGTATGGGTGCTTGGCGAGTTAGTTGACTTTGAAATTTTGTCCGGCAGCTGACCAAATGTCCATCTTTTTTTTCTTTGGTATTCGTTGCGGTACACGTACATTTTAGCGGATTCTTTCCTTCCTTCTGTTCATGTCTTCGTTTCATGAGGGCGCTCAGATTTTAGTGTTCACCCTCTCTTTATTTCTTTCTCCCCTCCACCTATTCATCTATTTGTTCCCTTTCTTTCTCATTTTCTCTCTGTGGTTCTCTTTCTGTTCTTCGTTTCCTATCTCCTCCTGCCTCTTCCCCCCCCCCCCTTGCCTTCTGTCTCTTCTATGTCTGACTCCCCTCTCACTCGTCTCTCTTCCTCCCCTCCCCCTCTCTTCTTTCTCTCTCTCCCACTCCCGTTTTATTGGATTTCTAATGCAATACCAGATATTCCCGACTACCCGTCCCTTTCCCTTTCTCTTTCCGTCTTTCTGGTTTACAGAAATATATGTCGTTTTCTGTTATCCCTGAAGTCCAATTTCTTCATTCTTGTTGTCTGGCACACACGATATTGCTTTATCCGCCCAAGAAATTCCAAGTCATTATGAGCATCAGAGGAGACAATGCCAGACAGTCATGGTAAAAATATTTTCTTTTTTAACTTTTATGTTCTTCTGCCTTCTTTATCCTCCGTCTTTCTCTCTCTCTTTTTTTTTTGTTGCTTTTCTGTTCCTGTTTTCTTTCTGCCACTCACGCACGCACGCACTCACTCATTCATGCACTCACTCACTCACTCACTCACTCACTCACTCACTCACTCACTCACTCACTCACTCACTCACTCACTCACACTCATTCACCCACCCACCCACTCACTCACTCACTCACTCACTCACTCACTCACTCACTCACTCACTCACTCACTCACTCACTCACTCACTCACTCACACTCATTCACCCACCCACCCACTCACTCACTCACTCACTCACCCGCCCACCCACCCACCCACCCACTCGCTCACTCACTCCACTCCACTCCACTCACTCACTCACTCACTCACTCTATTCATTTCTATGATTCAAAAGCCACGTAACAAGGACACACTTTAGCTATCAGGAAAAGTCTGTGATTCTGAAATCAACTGACCACGACAGAATTTATCCATGATGAAATTTGTGTGGTTAGTATTTAAGGCTGCAATAATTGTAACTAGCAGTATCGGTCGTTAATTGAAAAAGCAGGACTTAAAGCCCGGCTGACAGGATCGATTCTAAAGTTGAGCAAAACACCGATCTCTCATGTGAGACAGCTTATTCGATCATTGAAATCAGGTGTTGGATATTTTTTAATCTGCGTAGTGGCAGGACGATAACCCGAACGTCGAAAATATCGGCCTTCAGTGGGCACAGTCGATCTTCATGAGTGACCTTTCAACCTTGGGAGGCGGTTGTCAGCCAAGATTTTGAGCGTCTGACAGAGCGGGCGAAAGTCAGGCTTATTCATAGATATTGCAAGCAGACTCCCCCCACCCTCCCTGTCCCTTTTCACCCAATTTAAATGTTGGATGGCATTGCTATCTGTGCATTCTGGTTGGCCAGGCAGTGACTGCGGACACATTTTGATATTATGGACTGTAGGACGGCAGCGAGACACGATTTTTTTGTAAAGCGCCCGTAATGTGAACATTCTTAAAGAGGATAATAAGATATCCCTTTATCCATTCATCCATCCATCCATCCATGCATCTACCCATCCGTGCATCCATCCATCTATCCACCCACCCCAGTCCGTCCGCCCGCCTGCCCGCCTATCTGTCTGTCTGTCTATATCAGTCTGGCTGGGCCAAGCATTGCAGGGGCAGCTTTGGATAAAGATTGAGGAGCAGCAAAACTCTTGATCTTT
Source organism: Onchidella celtica (assembly GCA_963931925.1). Taxonomy (NCBI): domain Eukaryota; kingdom Metazoa; phylum Mollusca; class Gastropoda; order Systellommatophora; family Onchidiidae; genus Onchidella; species Onchidella celtica. The sequence goes on along the minus strand of OZ007578.1, from coordinate 681,341 downwards.
TCGTAGACCGCAGATAAGATCATCATTTTGAAAGAAAATCAGCCTACGGGATTTGAATCAGAATAATTCTCAGTGCGAGTTTTGTTGAAAAACAGTGGACAAGATACACAGTCAATCGAAATATCATAAAAACCACAGAAAAACTGTGGGGTCGCAGCAGGGCTATAAGCAAAGTCAAAATTGGGCAAAAAGAAAAGGTTGTATGTTGCAAAGCGGCTTTGCAACATACAACCTTTTCTTTTTGCCAAATTTTGACAGTCAATCGAGCATAGTTATACTGTAGATAGATCAATAGATTGATAAAAATATCAATATGTATTTATGGATCGATGTGTTTACGGATGGTCGGGAAAAAAAGTGCATGGACGTTACATGTATATGGTAGCGAATGGTTCAGGCTGTTGGCGCAACGAGTGACATTTGTTTGCGACTGTTTTGTCTCAGTACGCGAGCTCTCTTTTTACGCCACCTGACCCAAGTACAGTTTTGACGGGCCAGCACTAGCAAGGCAGATTTGGCATGGTCTCACTAGCGCTCGGGGTCCCGTTCAACCACTCTAGTGCCAGGCCTGGTCCAAACATTTTGAAACCTACAAAATTTATTTAAAAGGTAAGAAAGAATGAATGAATGAAAGAACGAATGAAAGAAAGAAAGAAAGAAAGAAAGAAAGAAAGAAAGAAGAAAGAATGAATGAATGAATGAATGAATGAATGAATGAAAAAATGAATAAATGAATGGATGAATGAATGAACCAATGAATGAGTGAATGAATGAATGAACGAATGAATGAATGAAAGAATGAATGAATGAATGAATGAATGAAAGGCTAATTCACTGAGAAATTAGAAACCGTCAAAAATGTGCAGCCTCAGGCACCTGGTGAAGTATTCCAAATATGACACCCTGGTCACTTCAGGGTTAATCCATAGTTCACATCTCACATTCAGAACCGAGACAAAACAGAATTGACTGAATGTGCCACTAGCCCTATGGATGAACAAGAAAAGAAGATTAAGATGTAATCATGATATAACCAGTTTCTGTGTGTGTGGTTCCGTGAAAACTCTACCCTTTGGCATCAGACAAACAGAACAGCCCTACCAGTTATTACTCAGCGACAGACTTAAGCCTCTCTGAGCTCTGCGAGATGACAGATCACGGAAATTGCAACCGGCCAGTTCATCGGCGTGATGCAAAGGTGCGCTGCTGTTTCAAACTCTGATTCTTGTACCTAAAGCAAAGATGCTAGATGCAATAAGATGAGACGGCTAGCTCTTTTAGAGAGTACAGATTTCGCACCGCTACATAGCGGCGAATGCGCTGAATGAAGTAAATCACAATGCCGTATTTTAAAAGCCAATAGAGGGAAAATACTGACTCTTGTTTGATGTTCAGATATCGCTGTAGACCTTGACTGAAGTCACTTATTTTATAACTCTAACTTCAATTGCTTTTGGAAAACGCTGGCTATTTACTTTCTATTTTTTTTTAAGTCCCAGTGGTCCTGTAACAAATCAGCGTCATTTGTATATCATTATAACAAGTACTTTTCATGCAAGGCCCTATGGGCCCTGCCCCCGATCGGCGCACGAAGCGTGTGCACAATTTTTTTTACAGGCTCGAAGAATTAGAAGCGAGTATCTCATATAATCTGTATCTAGTACATGTATCTTTGCCTAAAGTGAGCAGGTCCTTGACGTCATAGTCATGCTTGGTCGGGAAATGTATTTCAGTTTGTTATCAACAGTGAATTACGACGATAAACATTAACGGAAGTCTTGGAGAAGGGAAATTTTGTCATTAGAAAAGTTCGGAACTCATGGGCGGAGAGAATCAGAGATGTAATGCAATGTGTTTCATAGAGAGTTTATTTAGACCTGTGCATCAAAAACTGCATCTTTCCTAATTTCATGTCTCAATCGGACATGTCTTTGTTTATTTATAATTTTTAATTCCAAAATGAATGCCTGATTCTGAACTGGCCGCTTACCGTTGGGATTCCTACTACACAGGTTCTGGGAGCAACGGAATAAAAGCAACCAAGCTCTCTCTCTCTCCCCCCCCCCCCCCCCAATCGCCCCTCCCGGTCACTTACTGTTGGGGGCGGGGGGCAACTACTCAGGTTCTGGGAGTAATGGAATAAAGCAACTAAGCTCCCCCCTCCCTCCCTCGGTCTCTGACTGTAACAGTTGTGGGTCCTCCCTCGGTCTCTGACTGTAACAGTTGTGGGTCCTACTACTCACGTTTTTTTTAGGAGGGGGGGGGGCAGTGGAATAAAGTAACCAAGCTCTCCCTCCCCTCCTCCCCCCACCCCCTATCTCTCTCTCTCCTCCCCCTCCCCCTCCCCCGGCCAAGGGCTTCTGATTTAGAGTAAGGCTAGAGGCGCATTAGGGCGAGTTTTCTTCCACCAGCTCACGTAATTCGGTTTTGACGCGCTCGAATTAGAGGGACAGACTTATTTCAGTATCGTCATTGCACAAGGTCAAGTTCATTGTTCACACCCCACACTAAAACCGAGGAAGAGATTTAACTCAGTGCACCATAAGGCGAAAGACCTTGGCCACTACATGTATGTAGTTAACACACGAATAACCAATAGCGAGACAGAGAGCGTGAGCTGTAAAGAGGTACTCAAGAAGAAATCTTTGTTTAGCTAAGTTGAATGTAAATCAAAGAGCAACAAGAAAGAAAACAAAAACACTTTAAATACACTTACTCGTAAAAGTCTTGACACTCCAGCTATGAAAGCTACAGAAATGGTTGTAGCGTTACATCTCTTTGCTTGAAAAGGCATTATATCTTGTTCGGGGTTTTTAGTTTGTCCATATTTTAAGGTCAGATCAAAATTAATGGTTTTGGAGAACCCAGATATCAGCTGAGTCAGTTTGATTAAATTCTTTAAAAAGTGAGATGTATTGTTTTCACTGCGCTTGAAATTTGAGCAGCGACAGTAAAGTAGCCGGTCTGTGGTTGTAACAGGGTGACAGATTGGCAAGGTATAAATAGCGTGGGAAGATAGTTGACGGCTGGGAGACAGAGTTATTGTATGCCAGAGGGGGGAAAGTATGGGATGCAACTGAAGCGCTTTGGCACCCGAAAAGGGTAGTGTTTACTTGACCGCCGTACTTGACGATCAGATCACCTGGGAATTGCTTGGGGGGTAGAGATGCTTCAATAGTATTTGACGTGGAGTCGATGGGGGTGGCTATTAGGATAACTAATGTACACTCGATGAGCGTCTTGGGACGCTACCCGACTGGGTATAAATCCCCGAACGCTCCTTCCAACTTCAGACCGCTGAGAGCACTCACCAGCTTCGTGCCGAAGAGGAGACCACAACTGCAACTGTAACTTCGTACTAGTCTGGTGAGTGGGGAGAGTCAGGGAACCCGCAAACATCCTTTGTCAGAGCGTGGTATCTTTGGTATCTTGTCGGCATTTGAGCTGTTGCTGAGTGGTAAGTTAATTGTGCGATGTATGTGTATTTTACTTAATGTTCATAATTGTAGAACCTAAATCTAGTGGGTTTACTTTGGTATAACTACTGCCTCTGAGAGAGTCACGGAAACGCCGTTACATATGTGTTACGAAACCTTATAGGATGGGGTCTGTTAGAGAGAGCGTTACTCTTCGTGGGGAACGTGTAAATATCATTAAAACTGTATTGATCGTTTATTCTATTGCCTATATGGGAGTCTATGGAGTATGGGAGCTGCAGCCTGACTTATAACAGTGTCAGCGGTTTAAAGTATTAATGATGAATATCCGTCATGGAGTAAGTATGGAAGTCATGCCTTCCAGCAGTAGATTAGGAAGTTGCGATTGTTTTTCTACAGAGGAGGAAGAACAACACCTTCTTGGCTTCTCAACTTCTTGTACTTTGATTAACGACATCGTGGCTTCTTGGCTTCCCGACCTATTGGTACCTGCCGATACCTGTTGACCTAACTGCGCAGTCAAGCCAGAGTAGAGAGGAAGAACCAGTGCCCAGATAGCGCCATACACCCCTAAAGGAGAGGTTTCCTTATGCTGAATGTACCCGTGTGTTTTATAAAATGTGCTAGAAATTGAATATCACGAAGCCTTTTAATTATCATGTACTGATTTGCATCAACTTCATTCCATCGAAATTCACATGAAATTGTATGACCTATGTTCCTATTATTATTGAATGAATTAATAATTATTGTATATATATAAGCAATACAGATATCGTTTGTTATAACTTATAGAAGAGAGATAGTCGATTATTTAGTGTGTTTGTGCCGTGCCCATCACGGCTGGTGTCAGAAGAAAGTTAGTGAGAGAAAGTGGAAACATCACAGTGGTTATTCACATTCATTTAAATTTGTTTCATCACCCGTCCGCATGTTTTTCTAACTAGGAGAAAGACTTACGGCTCGAAAGATAGTAAAGTTCTTGTGTTTTCTGCCATTTCTAATTCTATCTTTTGAAATTTATTGTAAGTTGTTCTTTTTTTAATGTTTGTTTCTAAGGCGGGGCTTTGGAATATATCCTCTGTCTTGGTTTGAGGTCTTTATTTTAGGAGGTTCGCTGCCCTTGGCATTTACACCTCACTTTACTTGTTTTATTATTTCTTGTTCTGGCGGGGGGGGGGGGGGGGATGATATGGATAAATTTTAATCTATTAATTTCAATTTTGCCCGGGCAGCGGCCTTTCGGCCTGCTCTTTACGATTTCCAACTGCCAAGGTATCTTTAACGTGCGCAACATGCACACGGGCCCTCCGAATTTTTTCGTCCTTATCCGAGAAGACTAGGTACTCGATCCTACCCCCCAATAGGACCAGGGACTTGAAAATATGAGAAAAATCCAATTTCCAAGAACTACTCGATCCTACCCCCCAATAGGACCAGGGACCTGAAAATATGAGAAAAATCCACTTTCCAACATGCCTGCACTGCCCGGGTTTAGAACCCGGGACCCTTGGCATGAGAGGCGAGCACCTTGCCTCTAGACCACCTTGTCTGTCTTGTTGATGTTATGGTTTCTTGTATCACATTTGAACTTTTACTCCAAGCCTCGATGCGACCATACATATTTTTTTTTTTTTTTAAATATTTTGTCTTCGTTGCATGTAAACATAAAATTCTGCATTCTATAATGTGAATGCTAATGGAATCGCAACCTGACATTGCAGGCATCATTTCTAAATTTGGATTGAAATTTAATGAGTAAGTTTTTACGTGGAAAGGGAGGGCAAATCGAAAAGTGAGTCACATCCAATGAACTGTATATCCCAAATGGCCCGGGGCAGTGCAGTGTAGCAAAGCACGGAAATTTAAAGAACATGTCAGAGACAGAAGAAATAGACCATAAAAACTGTAATTACAACATATGGGATACATTTGTCTAAAAGGGATCTGTGCACTGTTTGGCAATCTGGTTTTTGGGGGTAGGAGTGGGGTGGGGAAACGGTACAGCGCATTATCAGCCTTGGAACTGCAACACGACAGCTGTAAAACATTTCGTTCTGGTCCACAGATGCACAATTCTACGCGAAATCTCCCGAACTGCAAAGTGCTAAGAAAACAGCCAAAATAATTACGTACAGGAGTCAAGCGTGTTTTTCCATGCAAGGCCTAGAGCCAGAATTTGCCTACAAATCATAGGTGAATATTGGAACCATGGGTTCTGCCTGTCATAACCCGGATCATCTTCTCTTTCATCCCGGTGAATACCTGTGGGCTGTGAGTACGCTGTTGCCACATAGCCAGCATATCTATCACCCAGTGCTATCAAAGGTGCCTGTCGGAAAACGATTAGCAGCAGCTGAGGTTTTTTGACAGATTTACGGTAAAGACCTTGCAGAATGACGCCTGGATAGTAATCCAATGCAGAATGGTGTCAGAGACAAGGTATAGATAGGATGCAGAGCAATTACGTGTGAGTGCTGGGAGTGCGTGAACATAATGAATGGGTGAGTGATCTCTCCAGGCCATTTCATCGCCTATTTGAAAAGAAAAAATACTGTAAAGGAGCGGGAGGGGTGAGGTCTGGCAATCAGTTTGATTGCTTGGCATGGTAACCTACTGATTTCATATTCTCCGGCCGAATAGTGTCGGCATCAAACCATCAATCTCTCCGTTGTGTTCACCAAAGTGAAGCAGTTCGTATTAGATCCCACTCAGTCGTATCGTTTAGTTTAAGGCTGTGGGTATCAAACAATTACTCAGTTGCACATTCCAGCCCCAAGCCGTCGGTACTAGTTTCTACTCACTTAGTTATATTCTTTGTAACAAATCCCAGACTGGGAGATGTACTGGTTATGACAGGACAACAATCACGAACAGACAAGTATAACACTTAACAGAACAACCAAACAGGCTCACACATTTATTATACATAAAGATAAAGATATACGTGCAATTACATAGGTTACATTATTCAATTCAAATACCATCCAATGGTCATTATTCCCAACATTCATTCTTTCTCCGGGTCCACAACCCGATAGTTACTTTTCTAAATATGCTCCGGCCTCGGCCTCACATCAAGGTATGTACTACTTGCGGCCTATCTTACTGGCTCCTGCTCAACCTAACCTCAATATCTCAATATCACCTCAATATCTCAATATCACATTAATATCTCAATTCATACGTCCCTGCCTGTGGCCAAACTGCCACGACTAAGGTGCCCTCGCTGTCCTGCGCAACAGCTTCACTCAAGCTGGCCTGTGGGTAGCCTTCTGCCCAACCCAAGCATTTCCCTTATGCTGGCCTATACCCGGCACTAGTCTCTCCACCGCGGGTGCCTCACTGCCCGACCCCGACACCTATAACCACCGTATTACATAGTACTCAGACTCGCTACGAATCCATGATCCTAACTTACATCTATCGCTCATTGCGCACATCTCTATACACAGTAATCAATGACTTTCACATTCCTCACATATAACTTATTTACATCATAGTCATAGGAGAATATAGTACATCAATCATCATACTTATCAATCATAGTTCAACCTACCAGTCATCACTGGAAAACACAACAACTCCCGACTGCTCTCTTCACGTCTGTCCCCTTGGACTTTTCGGCTTGCAGTGATCTGACTACTCAGATCTTGCCTCGTCTAAGCCTCAACTCACTCACAACACGCACGCTTAAGGTCCCCTTCCCCTCACTTATTGACCCTCGCTCACTCGCTCGTGACATTCTTCAGTTTGTTAACTGGGATTTCGAAATGTCCTTTAAATCATTTTCAGAAAGTTCAAACTACAGATCAGCCAGATTAATCACACGATCGCATCAGCCATGAGACATTTTCCCGATTCTTATGCCTCTCCATTGGCATTAAAGAAAAAGTCAGACTTGCAGATTTTTTACTTAAGTTTCAAATGTTTGAACAACTAGGCTAGCCTTAGTTTAACTTTCACAGCTAGTGGAATCATACCAACCACAACGCACTTTAAGATTAGTGGACGCGAAATTTCCTGGAACACCCACTATCAGATTGTCGCTTAGTGAAAATGCTTTTTTCTAATGGTGGGCCTGAATTGCGGAACAACAATAGCCGTCATCACATGTAAAAATAGATTCAAAACTGAATTGTTTAGTGTTGTTTTCTTTGAAAGTGAATGATGTCTTTTTTTGTCTCAGCGGTTTGAGGATGAGAGTAAATTAAGTGTTTGTTAGTGTTTGTAAGTGGGAGCATGATGAATTTTTTCTAATTTTAGTTCGGCTCATTTGAATACACCAGTTTTGTGTGGATTTAAGCGCTATACAAGCTCATTATTGCAAATTATTCAGTTTAAGGCCGTCATCAGAGCGCCCGGTCCTGCTTTTTACTATATATCCACACCAGCGCGTTTTGGGAAACTCGGTGGTCAGGTCTTGAAGTGAAACCTTACAAAGTGTTATATCAACTTTTGAACACTTGAACTGTTCCCAGAGGGGGGGGGGGGGGGGTTTAGCTCTTTATTTCAGGAGATTTCGCTGCCATTGACATGTACACTTCACTTTTCTTGTCTGTAGTTTTCTTCTTCTTCTTTCTGTGTGTTTTTGAGGTTAGGATTAGTTTTTTTTTAGAATTTTGCCCGGGCAGCGACCTTGTTAGGCCTGCTCTTCTCGACCTGTAACTGCCAAGTTATCTTTAATGTGTTCAACATGCACACGGGCCTTCCGAATTTTTCGTCCTTATCTGAGAAAACAAAGTGTTCGATCCATCCTACCATAGGATCAGGGACAGGAATTCTTGTCCCCGAAAAAAATTCCAACGTCCCTGCAGCCACCAGCGATCGAATCCAGAACCTTCGGCACGAGAGGCGAGCATCTTGCTTCTTGACCACTGTGTCCCTTTACCCCCAGAGGGGAGATACCTTTACCATTTTTGTAGGAATGATAGAATGAACACACTTTTTTATGCCTTGCTATGGTCTTATCTCAGTCTGTGTGAAAAGTGGAGATGGAATAAGGCGGTACTGGGTCGGCAAATATCCATTATATAATTATCAGTCAAGCGGCCAGCATCATTGTCCCCTAGCTGAGAGCCTGCGTCTTCCCTATTGACTCTGATCGTTCTCAGTGTTTCAGTTAAATCAACTGATTTTGGCGGTATGTGTTGACAGGTAATTTCTGTTGTCAGGGAATGATATCAAGGCAGTAATTGGAAAGTAAACAAACAGGACAAATGAATGAATGGCTCCCGATGGGATTCATTATAACATTTTGTTTCATAGAGCCATGTCAAACAGCAGGAGGCGAAAGAACCAGAAGGCATTTGAGATCGCTAGATCAAATTAAAACATTAATTCTGTCTGTCCAATCTGTCTATTTGTCTGTCTGTCCGTCAGTCTGTCTGTCTGCCCAATTCTGTCTTTCTGTGTGTCTGCCCATCTGTCCGACTCTCTGTCTCTCTGTTTCTTTCTCTGTCTCTGTCTGTCCAGCTCTCTGTCTGACTGTCTATCTCTGCATGCACCCCCCTCCCCCCTGCCTCGAGCTTTTTGCTTCGACTTTGATTTTCCAACTACCATCATCGTTAGAAATGTTATTTTGGGCTACCACAAGAAAATTTCTCCTTGTCCGACGGCGGCCATGTAAATGCAAAATGATACAACAAGTTGAACAACACATTATTCATGTATTCAAATTAAAGGGAGAGACCGTCTCCGTCAGCTCTATAAATATGAAGTTGACGGGGCCAAATTAGACAGCAGATGCTGTATGAGTGATGCAAACCTGTTTGGCGGTTGCGAAGCGTTGTTTGTTTGTACAGCTGTCTGTCTGTGTCTGTATGTCAGTCTGCCCTCTCTCTCTCTCTCTCTCTTTGTTTTTTTTTCTCTCTCTCTCTTTCTCTCTTTGTTTCTCTCTCTCACTCTCTGTGTCTTTGATTCTCTCTCTCTCTGTCTTTGTTTTTCTCTCTCTCTCTTTGTTTCTCTCTCTCTGTCTTTGATTCTCTCTCTCTGTCTTTGTTTCTCTCTCTCTCTCTCTTTGTTTCTCTCTCTCTCTTTCTTTGTTTCTCTCTCTCTCTGTGTCTTTGATTCTCTCTCTCTGTCTTTGTTTCTCTCTCTCTCTCTCTTTGTTTCTCTCTCTCTCTGTCTTTGTTTCTCTCTCTCTCTGTCTTTGATTCTCTCTCTCTGTCTTTGTTTCTCTCTCTCTCTCTCTTTGTTTCTTTCTCTCTCTCTCTCTTTGTTTCTCTCTCTCTCTCTCTTTGTTTCTCTCTCTCTCTTCGACTGTCCCTTTCCTGCTACTGATACCATCGGAGATACTGTTTTTTGATGCTCTAACAAATTCTTCGTTGTAGGACGATTATCATGTAAATCTAAAATCAGGCAAAACATATTTATGAATTCAAACTGTAAGGACACGCCGTCTCTGCCGTCAGCTCTATAAATATTTAGCGGACTGGGCCAAATCAGACAACAGATGCTGTGTAATTCTAAACTTCATAATTACGATGTTTGCAAATGTTGATAAATGTGACCATTTTTTCTTGTTTTCGTTAGTTTTCTATACAATCAGGCAGTACTTCCTACGCAAGGGACGTTGAAAACTAAAGCGATATTATAATAATCAGTGGTTTTCTCTTACCATAATAGTTAACATTTTAACATCTTGATGAGAGGTTTGTGTCGTATTTACGTATGTTAAAAGTCATTTTGTTTGCAATTCTATGAGCACAGATGAATACGTGGGATAATAGTACATTATTATGATCACAGCACCATAACGCTCATTGAGCATTTTGAGCCATGTGCAGTCAGACTTGTGAAAAACTGGTAATAGGCACAGGGCAGATGGGAAATACAGACCCCTAGTTCAAATTGCTCCTCAAGTATATTTGTAATTAGTGCTAGATACATTCATATATCTATATTTCATCTGTATTCATCTATTATGAAAACTTAAAAAAAATATTAATGTTTTATGCTAAAACGCCCCTCCTGAGTCTCTTCACAATACCAATATACTCTCCCCCTCTCCCCCTCTCCCCCTCTATCAGTGGGAGTAAGTGAGCCTCCTCAAAATCATACGCCCATGCTAACTGGCTTAACACCCCCCCCCCCCACCCTGTTTACACGGCCCTGTCTTTCAACACCCTTAGACTTGTGGTACACTGGGGACAAGTTTGTTTTCCGTCTGGTTTGAGTCATTGAGCCAGGTCTCTTCTTTCCGCTAGCTAACTCAAGACTGTTTTGACGCGCTTGACCTACGAGATAGTCTTATTTCAGTCTGGTCAGTGCGTGATGTCCATAGTTCACATGTCACACTGAAACCGATACAAGACAGATCTGACCCAAGTGCGCCATCAGCCTTGTAACTATGCATAACTTTTCACCCATTGTGTTTCATGTGGTTTGAGACCATCTTTAGAGACTCGCCTATGCATATGCCTTAACTGATTCACTTCCAGCAGCTTCTGTCAGAGAACGTGTTTTTATACTGCCCGACTTTAAAGACGGTGACAGTTACTGTGGAGGAGCTCCAAAAAAATGTAAAATGGCCGATTATTTGTGATTTAATTAAGAATGTTTCTCAGTGTAATTTTCATAATACTATTTGAAATGTATGTTTTTCGGATGAACCGCTCAGAGCGGCTTATGATAGTGAGTTGGAAGCTCTGAAAACCAGACATGAACAGAGTACCAAGTAGACCGTGAAAGGCGCAAAGTGGCCGTTGTCGTGTCGACACGACGTAAAACCCAAACCCTGACCCAAACGTGCACATACCTCCGTCTTTTTAGTGCTTGGAGTTTATTACGAAAATTTGAATTTTCGTAGTTTAGAGACACGACCTTGTCAGTGAATTGCGCAAGATGCAGTGGAGCCATTATGCAGCTGACTCATTGTAAAAGCCAAACCCTAAAACATGGACTCTAACCAACACACTGAGGCAGCTCTGTTTTGCCTAGGTTTTAATTTTAGATGTGGAATATGGAGGTAAAGTGGACTTGTTTACTGCAGTGAACTAGTTGCAAATCAGCTAACGAATCAAAATCAATGCTACCATCGCCATGGTTATGCTTCGGTCCTTACAACAAAGATGGCCGATATGCGCAATTGGCCTATACAGATCTCCGGATCGGGGGAGGGGAGACTGAAATGTCTGTCTGGTTAAGTGAGTCAAAAGAAGTTTAAGTCTGTGTGTCAAAACCGGCGTAAAACAGACTTGATTGGGTGAATTTTGGCTGTGAAAGCTGCCCATGTGAGTGGTGTGGAATATCAGTGTCACAAATCCCAGACTGGGAAATGTAATAGTTTATGACAGGACGACAATCACGAACAAACAAGTTTAACACTTAACAAAACAACCCATCAGACTCACACATTTATTAAACATAATTATACATATAATAGCGCAAGTACATATATTATATTATTGAAATGACTGCCGTACAACGGCCTTATTCTCACACACACTCTCCCTCGGATCCACAATCCGGTAGTTACTCCTAAAGGCACTTCGGCCTCAGCCTCTCCCCTCAGGGTCTTAATAGCACATTAATACTTTACTGGCACCGCAGTCTCTCAATATCCCCTCCCTATTGTCATACACCTTAGCCCTCCCCTAGCACCTCAGCAGGGCAATAACACATTATTATTTCCATAGCCATCAACATGGCAACAACATAGTATCAGTTCACTAGCCTATCAACATGGCAACAACATAGTATCAGTTCACTAGCCTATCAACATGGCAACAATATAGTATCTCATTCACTCTCATATCTACGTCCCTGTCCGTGGCCTGACTGCCACGACTTTATGTGCCTCTACTGTCCGGTACTGACAGCCTCACTTCTGGCCTATGTGTGGCCTCCGGCCCTATGCTGGCCTATCCCCTGTGCTCATCGAGGTGGCTCTGCGGCCCGTCCCCGACACCTACAAGAATAACATTACATTGGTATAATACCCTACCACTTCTATTCACTCCACCTCTCCTTACAACCCATGAAGCGTACACACACTAGTTCACCTTTCACTCACCACACATCTTACGGTAACACACTTCCATCGGAGTACACACTACTCACTCGCGCTACACATCCATGAACTCACTTTCATCTATCGCTCGTGGCGCACATTGCTATATCCAATATCAAGGACTTCCACATTCCTCACATATACTTATTCACATCATGGTAATAGACGAATATAATATAATACATCAATCATAATAATCAATCAACGTTCTACATACCAGTCATAACTGGAAAGACTCTCACTAGTCTTCTCGACTGCTTCCCTTTATGTCCGCCCGATGGGCTTTTATTCACAGGTCCGATCCCTAGGACCTTCTAACTTGCAGTGATAGTAATACCGCGCTTTCGCCTCCTTCAGACTTCCACACCACTCATACACGCACGCTTTTCCCACTTGTCTGCATGAGTTATTTTTACTCTTCCCCTTTCACGTCTTTTCCTATCCGTCTGTCGTGAGCTCTTCTTATTCTACACCCGCTCTGTAGCAATCCCCTTAATTGCACTCACTCCACTCGTGACAATCAGCGTTTTTTGTTTTTGTTTGGGGGGGGGGGGTGTCCATGGGAATGTTATTATGATAAAATAATGTTCTCAACTGTGTAGGGATCTCTCTTTGTCGTTGTTCGGTGTCTTAAATGTTCTCAACTGTGTAGGGATCTCTCTTTGTCCTTGTTCGGTGTCTTAAATGTTCTCAACTGTGTAGGGATCTCTCTTTGTCCTTGTTCGGTGTCTTAAATGTTCTCAACTGTGTAGGGATCTCTCTTTGTCCTTGTTCGGTGTCTTAAATGTTCTGAACTGTGTAGGGATCTCTCTTTGTCGTTGTTCGGTGTCTTAAATGTTCTCAACTGTGTAGGGATCTCTCTTTGTCCTTGTTCGGTGTCTTAAATGTTCTCAACTCTATGGGCCATTTTTTTTTTCATCTCTCAGATATTCGCTTCATCCCGTCACAGGCTTTCCATCGCAGCTTTTTTGTCCGTTCCTGTTCATTTTTTTTTGTTCACAAATTGCTGGAACCATTCATGTTTGTGTAATGGACATACGTTCTTCCTTGCATGTTCACTTCTCTACCCTCCCTGCATCTACATTATACATCCATCGATTTTCCCTTTCCTCCTCCTTCTCCTCACCCCTCCCACCCCCCCGGGCGCTCTCTTGCATGTCAAGTTGATAACCGGCTATTTTCTGCTCAAACGAGAGCGTGATAAGGAGCTCGGCTGGACAGAGAGGCGCTGGGGCCTATGGGTTTCGGCTCTTTGGGGCGCTAACGAGCTTTTAGCATTGATGTGCCCTGTGTGTCATGCAGATCTTCAGGCTGTTGAGAGTGGATTTGTTTCTCCAGCTTCTCTAGGCCGCGAATCTTCCTGGGAAAATGCAAAATAATAATAAAAAAACACTGATAAGCGTGCAGATGCCGAGTAAGAGCAGCATTGGTATCGGAATGAAGCATGTTTACCGAAAAACAGCAAGGTACCATTCTAATTATACAATGAAATTTCAGTAACAAACTATAAGTAGTCTGAGGCGCGTGTGTGTACCGGTATGTATGTGTGTGTATATATGTGTGCGTAGGTGTAGGCCCTATGTGTGTGTTATGTATGTATGTGTGTGTATATATGTGTGCGTAGGTGTAGGCCCTATGTGTGTGTTATGTATGTATGTGTGTGTATATATGTATGTGTGTATATGTGTGTGTGTGTGTGTAAAACTATTTGGGCGGATATTTTTTTCTTCTTCTAATTCACTTTCTTGTCTTCTGTCTTTATTCTTTCCGCCCTCAGTCCCCCCCCCCCCCCCCAACGCCCTCTCAATACTTTCACACTAACACTTGTGGTTCCAGATTAATATTTACTTACTTGATCGACAAACTAGATATAAGAGACAAATGAGCGTTTTATCCTCGACCAACCCCCCCCCCCCCGCCGCCCCCACTCCCTCTACCTTTTCATACGTCTGGCCGTCTACACCAGGGGTCACCACACCTTTTTTCACAGAGGGCCGGATAACTGACAGACTTACAAGCGCGGGCCCCATAAGCATTATTGTCCATCCCCTAACTCTAGATATCCCTGGTTTTATCAAACAAAATCAAGTACCACGGCGGGCCGGATGAACTGACGTCGCGGGCCGGATCCGGCTGGCGGGCGGGCCGTAGTTTGGTGACCACTGGTCTACACCATACTACTTCATGTTTATTCATTTAGTTGGTCACTTGTGAATACACACAGACAGACAAATGAACTACAACGACTCTTCCACCAACATCTCTCACACCCCCTCCCATTTCTCATGGGGTTTACGTCAGATAATAAGTAATTCACGGTCAGAGGGATATCAAATCAGGGAATCGCCTGGGACGTACATTATTTGTGTCTGTCCAATACTTTACCGTTTTGCCATGAATATTCAGCATGTGCTTGGCGAGAGAAGATTTACATTGGCATCGATTCCGCCCGCAGATTTATATCGCACCCTGATCAAGGAACGAGTATTTTTCTGATGTTGCACGAGAAAGATCACGTGTTTTCTTATCTTTTATTCATTGTTATTCATGCTTCTGCCATTTTTTTTTCCATCGTCAGATTCATCCACATTTCTTTCACTCTGTCTTTTATAGGGGCCATCCATAAAGTACATATGCTCAATTTTGTACGCTTTTCATACTTTTTGCTTCACCCCCCCGCCCCCCTCGGTATACCTGTCTCGGATGCTACATTGCTAGATTTAGAACTACATCTACTGGTTGTGTTAAACCACGTTCGGTAATACTACAATAAGCAATAATGCGTAACAAATGACATGTTGTAAGAAGAAGAGTCAGTGGACTGTCTTTAGAAACGTGTATTTTCTAATACTATATATATTTTTTTGAAAAAAAAAGGGGGTGGGGTGGGGAAACAGGTCACTACCGTTAGTTCAACTCTCTGATGATTTTGTAAAGATTACCCATGGTAAAGGGAATTGTCTCCCAATTAGCAGGAATTACCCAAGGAATTCCGTGAGGTAATCAGCGCCTGATTGGCTGTTATAAATAGTCACGTTATTCCAGAGAAGTGAATCCAAAAAAAAGAATCTCGCATGCCGGTATGAGTCTACGGGTCAGTGTGCTGAATGTCATAAGGTCTCGATATTTTGAAACTGTAAATGGCCTTTTGCACGGACTATTAGACTGTTTCATTAGAAATGAAGCTTGTATTTGACTTTTTTTGTTTTTTATAATACCGCATGTTATTTTGGTGGAAAAATACAATAATAGATCTAAACTACTTAGTTCATTACAGCAATTTAAAAGTGTTTGCAGACTAACAGGAAATCTCTCTCTCTCTCTCTCGTCTTTGTTCTAGGAGGACCACTACCCTTTAACATTTGCACGGAAGTACAAAACCAACCCCTCTTCCCTGTATCAACGCTTTTCATACGGTGGGGGCACAGTCCCGCCCCTCTTCCCCCAACATACGTAGTTTATGGGTGCCCCCTTTCACGTTTTGTTACCGTGCCATTGAAATTTATTGTATTTTATTTTGCGCACCTCCGTCATACCATTCCTGACAGAAATCCCCATATACCCGACTCCTTGTCATTCAGTTCCCTCTTGGTTATTTATCATTTATCTCCTCTCCTTTTCTCTTTTCATTGTAACTTTTTATGTCCCTGCATTAACAAAAAAGAGTGGGATTTTGCCATCCCCACGCAGGTTAAAGTGCCCCATAACTGCATACAACAATGAAGTGAGGTTCTTGAAGTGAGTCCCATTGAGATTTTGTCGAGACACAGTCTGTTCAGGCGATTGTAATAATTATACAGAATTATGGAAATTACACTGTGTGTTGTTTTCCTTAAAGATGTATAAGACTACAGTCGGTTTATGTGAGAACTTAATGAGGAAAATGTTGACCAGACGGTGGTTTTGGAAAGGCATTGGTCAGGCACGTGTCAAGTTGGTAAAGCTTTTCTGGACATTGATCGGTGACATGCATTTTTGTAATGGTAAATAGATCTGCTAAGAAGTAACTATGTATAAATCAGCAGGTTGAAATTAGAATTGAAATCTTAGATGTGATTTGTTGCTTGCCTATTATTTGAACGG
The DNA here is from genome assembly GCA_963931925.1 of Onchidella celtica. Classification (NCBI taxonomy): domain Eukaryota; kingdom Metazoa; phylum Mollusca; class Gastropoda; order Systellommatophora; family Onchidiidae; genus Onchidella; species Onchidella celtica. The sequence goes on along the minus strand of OZ007578.1, from coordinate 664,808 downwards.
AGAGAGAGGGGCAGAGACAAAGAGAAAGAGAGAGAGAGAGAGAGAGAGAGAGAGAGAGAGAGAGAGAGAGGGAGAGAGAGAGAGGGAGAGAGAGAGAGAGAGAGAGAGAGAGGGAGGGAGAGAGAGGAGAGAGAGTTGTTGTTTTTTCTTTTGGTCAAGAATCATTGTCTTTATACCTGAAAACAAAAACCTCAGAGTGCAAATTGCTGAAGCTTGTCTGTATTGTTGGCGGCGAAACATATATTTTGACACAGAGCGATAGGTTTTACCGATGTGTTTCGAGTATCGATATGAACCAGATCAAGCGTGTTCAATCTGCAATAATGATCTCCATTAGTAAGGCCAGGTGTCCAGACATGTATCTCGTTTGTACCGATGGTGCTACATGTAGTAATTTATACATCTTGTGATGGATGGCATGTCTAGGAGCGGCTTTAATATGTTTTTACGAAAGCAATTAATTCTCTTGAGACGTTTTACATCACACAAAATTTAATAAGGGAGATTTATCACCCAGCGGTTTGATATCAGTGACAGGCAGATGCGACAATAATTTCATTATATTAGCCGTGCCACATTGACGTCAGTGCAGTGTCAAAGAGCGGAATAATTTTCCGAGATGGAGTGACAACGTATTCATTTTGTGCATTGCACTCTTTGTCTGGAATTTGTTTGATGAAACGGTGTACTTTATGAGATATCTTGTGAATATATGGATATTGTTGGCTGAGTGATGTCAAACAGCAGCGGCCAAATTGTTCAGATGTTTGCATAATAATATTCCCAGAAGTGGCGATTGCCAAATAATAATACCCTGAAATGGCGATTATTTTAGAAGTGCAACAGATTGATAGTCGTGACAGTAACCTCTGACATCTCATGTGGCCAGCTTTTCCTTGATGGAGGCCAAAATCTGAATAAGAAATTTATCCCGGACTCTACGGGACAGAAAATGTTATTTCTAGGGACCTCACAATACAACTGTAGTAGGTAAAAGGTGACTATTGACGTCTCATCTGGCCACCCTTTTTTTGCATCTCACTTTTCTTGTTCGTGTTTCGGTGTGTTTCTGTGGAAGGGATTAGTTGATTGTGTTTTTTGTTTTAGAATTTTGCACCCTGATCGGAGCCAAATTGTGAATAAGAACATTTTGTTCCGGAGTCTACGATATAAGAAATTGATTCTACGGAACTCTCAATTTTAGTCAAATGGGTGAATATTTTTTTGCATACTTCTTCAATCCCATTTTGGGAAATTTGCCCTAGTGTCATTACAGCCCAGTTACAACTGGAGCAGACACGTTGTCGCCACAATGCAGCTGTCAACAGCTTTTCCTTGATTGATACCAAAATCTTGAGTATTTAATTTATCCTGATCTGTATATCATATTTAACAAAAAACAACAACTGTACGGAAAACAACGTTTTAGGCCAAAGTTGACATAGAAGACATAACTTAATACATTGTCGTAGTGAGCAACGAAACGGATGGCAGGGCACTAGTGGAGAAGAGAGTATTGATGGCGCCTCGTCTGACCCAATAAAAACACGCACGCCGACAAATTAGAAAGTTTATTTACTGGCATACGTGCCAGTTGGTCTGTAGACCAGCCAAAAATCATAAAGAGAATAAAATAATGTGGATCATTTCTTGTTTGGCGTAAAAAGTAAAGAGCAAAGCAGCAACGTTTGGAAAGGGAGTGCTGTGACGTGCGTTGCATTAAGAGTAATTACTCCTCATAAGAGATGTAACCTGTCTAAGGGTGTAAACGGAATTTGTAATACAAGAATCATTCGACACTTAACATAATAATTACCATATTGATTATAACTGGTCAGATTGTAACTGATTTTTAATGCAGGCAAATGCCATCATACTCTTGTCATTTTATTATTTCCTTTACTGACACTCGTCTACAGCGTCTTTATCTTCATAGGGACAAGGCAAGTCTAGAGGCAAGTTGCTCGCCTCTCATGCCAAGGGTCCCGGGTTCAAAACCCATGTTGGAAGTTTGGGATTTTTCTCATATATTCGTGTCCCTGATCCTAATGGGGGGGGGGGGGTGTAGGATCGAGTACCTATTCTCGGATAATGACGAAAAAATTCGGAGTGCACGTTGCGCACGTTAGGATACCTTGGCAGTTGGAAATCGAAAAGAGAAGACCGAACAGGCCGCAGCCCGGGCAAAATCAAATAAAATTCATCCTTCCCCCCCCCCCCCCCCCCGAAAAAACAACAACAACAAAAACCACCGACCGACGCTGCACTGTGGCGACGACGTGCCTGCTCCAGTGGTAACTGGGTGCAATGACACAAAGGCAAATTTCTCAAATGGGACTAAAGTAGTATACAAATACAAATACGAATACAAATACAAATCTGAACGAGGAACGAGTGATTTCTGTTTCTAAGTAGGCTGGTGGTACACTGAGTCATATCAGCTCTTTTGAGTCTGTTTTGAATCAGTGGGCCGGGTCTCTCTTTCTACCAGCTGGCTGAAGACAGTTTTGACGGGTCAGCAACTAGAGAGATAACGCTGTTTCGGTCTCGCCTGTAGGGACGCTGTGGTCTAGAGGCAAAGGTACTCGCCTTTCATGCCGAAGGTACCGGGGTTCGAATCCCGGTCGGTGCAGACATTTTGGAATTTTTGGGATTTTCCAAATATTTTCATGTCCCTGATCCTATGGTAGGTAGGTAGGATCGAGCACCTAGTCATCTGGGATTAGGACGAAATATTCGAAGGGCCCGTGTGTACGTTGCGCACGCGAAAGATACCTTGGTAGTTGGAAATCGAAAAGAGCAGGCTGAACAGGCCGCTGCCCGGGCAAAATTCTAAAAAAACAAAAAAACAACGAATCCCTATCACAGCAAGAAAATAGAAACAAGAAAAGTGAGGTGTAAATGCCAAGAGCAGCGAAACCTCCTAAAATAAAGACCTAAACACGGTCTGGTCTGTGTACGCAAAGTCCCGTTTAACTGCGTTGTCCTTATCCCATTCTAAAGCGGAGACAAAACAGACTTTGTCTAAGTACGTCACCAGCTTACAGTGTAGATTCTTTATCGTCTCAGTGTGGTATTTTTTTTTGTCCTCGCTATGATGACACAGCATTAACCCTGTGGTGCCCAGATGAAAAGTGCCCATCCCAGAATTCCTGAAATAATACGCTAAACTGATTTTAATTGCAAAAATATAAATGTGTGATTGGACAAATTATTTGTAAATAAAATAGGAAGAAGCCGTGTATCAAACATAGAGCATTTTGGCTCCAGGCGACCTGTTTCAAATATGCTGCACTGGACGCTGTAGGGTTAATTTCATCGCTGAAAAGAGTTGAAAGGTCAATGGTTTGTCTGTGCGTTTTGGCGAAGTGGACACTCAATTGGCGGATGAAACGTCTCATTCATTCAGGTCAGCTTCATTACAAAACCCATATTGTTCAGTGGCCCAAGAGTATCTCTTATCCGGAATAAAATAGTTTTAATTGTGAGCTCCGCCCAAGAATAACAATTTGCAATCCGCCGAAAAGTCTCTTCCGGTGTCCTCATTGTGGCATCAGCACGCGAGTGGTCACTTGAATGCAAGTGGCGACCAAGTGGTTTTGTTTTTAA